>JANTQB010000050.1:23812-133121 GCA_032988175.1 Myotisia sp. PD_48 | reverse complement strand
AAGATGAAAAGTGTCTCGCTTGCTTGTGTGTCTCGCTCGCTTGTGGATTACGTTATTAGTTATTATGAGTTAGTTAGCGATCGGATGTACTCCATCCATACTTAACTAGCTGGGATGCCCCTCCCAGCCATCCTAATCCATATCATAACAATCCATATCATCAGTCATCAGCATGCAGGTGGCCTCACGGAGCCGAAGAGGGAGGTGGTAGAAGAAGCAAGGCCTTTCTTTATTTAAATATTCAAGACAGTTAGTTTCCCCCGGTGAATGACGAACGAATGAGCAAGCATGCGGACGGTCCCTTGAATCTCAGATGACCATTTCCTCGCTAACCGGTACAACCTAAATCCAAGATTCATTCTCTTTCCAAACATTCTTTTTCGTATCGACAGTGTGTGACGGGGCTGAGGGAAGACAAGTCAGCTATTATCCGGTTCACTTGTTTGTTTAGTTATTTAGTTGGCTTGGGAGAATCTATATCTATCTACCATCCATTCTATCATCCTCCCTCTCCCCTCCTCCTCCTCCTCCTCCTCCTCCTCTTCTTCAAACAACGGAACACGGAACACGGAATACAGAACGGAACCCTGAGTGACTTGTGGGCTGGTTGATCTCTCTCTTCTCTCGCTGGTGAGTTCCTCAATTTCTTTTACATACATAAACAATCACTTTCTCTTTCTGGGGGCCGGGCATAACAGTTGACATCACCTGCAACAGAGAGAAGAAGCCTCGTGAGGGATCCGATCCATCCACCCTGGGTTTGCGGCCGCCGATGTTACCAACAGCCACTCCTCCTCTGTTACTTCTTCTTCTTCTTCCTCTTCTTCCTCCACCTTCGTCTGCGTGACGTTCTCTCCAGCTCGATCGTCACTCGTCTCCAATTTCTTTATCCCCTTAAATATAACCTGCTTCTCTCCTTCCTCCGCTCCAGCACCCCTCCACCCCATTACCATACATTCTAGCTCTGTTAAAAGAGCACTCAATATTCCGGCCGCCATGCATAAACCATCGCTTCTCCACGTTGTTTATGCAGCGTTATATCCTAAACCTCGCAGCACCGATCCCACCTCCTTTGCTGCCCACATATCCAAATACTTAGTCCCCGAAGTCCGCTTTGAGACTACTCTGTTCTATGGAGCGTTGGACTCCATCGAAGCCCGATATCCTGGTCTAGATTACTCTTACCCACCTCATAGGATGAGGTTGAGCCGTTTCCCGTACCACCGAAGATTGTTCAGAGCCTTTGACGAACTCCGACTGACCCCAGCTGAGATCGAGTCTCTGTGCCGCTGGGAGGGCACCCGATCCGCTAGAATTAGATATGAGAGGGATGCTGGGATACGAGTGAGAGATACCACCGAAGACGATATCCACATGGCTCCCCACCCTTTACCTCCCTCTGTGTCTGTCCATGTATACGCCTCTGCAGCAGACATGAATGATAGAACCTCCATTCGTTTGCCAATACCAGGCCAACCCTACCTTAATAATCCGGAAATAGACTTCAATGAAACTGCTCAGGAGGACGACCTAGAGGATGAAAATAGCAGCGAAGACGACATGGAGAGCTATGGAGTTGCCTTGAACGAGCACCTCCTCGAAGCAACCGCGGCTAGAGGTCGTGGTGTTAATGTCGCGCTCGACGAGATTTGGGAGCAGTGGCTCAAAGAGGCCACCGAACGTGGTGGCTACACTGACATGATTGATGCAATCAGAGAAGGCCGCACACTTGATTTTGGTGTAAGATACCACCAGCAGCCACAGCAACCGCATCCGTCAATTCCTTTGCCAAACGATGTGCCATCTGTCGGCATTTTGCCGCCCCTGATGAGGCTTCCTCCTATAAATCTTCCAAACGATGACTTACTTTCGAGCCTGATTCCGATTTCAGCGACAGATCCAGCTCTTCCACCAAGACCAACCACCAGTCATCGACGAGACTTTCCATTCTGAGCATTGGGTACAACATTATCAGCCTTCAAGATGCAAAAGTTTTCTCTATTGTTTTCCTTTCCTATCTTTCCCTTCTTTTCTTTCCCTCCTTTGCACTGGTTTGCATTATATGGCGCAATGGTACAGGTGTTCCAGAGTGAAATTTGGTTTTAAAGGGCCCAAAAAAGAAATGCTGGTCAGGAAATAATGAGGAGGATCGTTTCAACCATTTCATTTCCTTGGTTCATCTTGCTTTTTACCGGTGTGTGTTCTTCCTTATAGATTGTTTTGTGCTTTCTTTTACTTCTCCTCCATTCTTTTTTTTATGTCTGGCTGTCTATCGCTACAGGCTTAAACCCTTACTTACGTCCCCATTTCCCTACTGAAATTCCTCCCTTATGATATCTAACGCCCCATGAACCTGCTCTTTATCCTCTCCTTTATGCCTGCAAGCCCTTTCGTCTTCAAGGCTAGTTGTTGTACTATCCCAGACCTTGGCTGTCAAGAGCCTGCCTTAGCTGTGCTAGGGATGCTGGAAATAGGGAAGTTCAATTATTTTAATTTAAAAAACCTATATTTAAAACATATGTTCTACTCATGAGAATATTTTGTTTATTAGCTAAAAATTTATACATTGTATGATGAATGGCCGTTGCCTGGTGCAACTTCTGAACTGGTTTTCCACCAAAGTTGGCCCTCCTGTCCCCGAACTAATTCCCTTATAACGGGACTATCACTTCAACAATCGCAGTTCTCCATATCCCCAGCTGATATGGAGCGTATCTTTAATACTATATAGTCTTTCACTCCCGCGGCCCAAATTATCGACTCTTGGAGCGTTATGTGGCTGCCTCCCCAGGCCTACCTTCTGCACGCGAACAATGATACAAGCCGTCTTCTACAGCAGATTTCACACTAAAACAGGCACGTAAAACACGACAAATACTCAACACCTACGGAGACGTGAAAATTTAAAGCATGATTGATATTCTAACTCCCGTTCTACAGGTCGAAAAGTCGTCCATCAAGTCCCCGATGGAGCGATCGTTCCCTCCCCGTCTGCCCCTCCAGGCACAGTACCTTTATTCGACTTCAACGACGTCTCCTTCTTCGTGATCCCGCGACAAGAGCTATGCGGGAACCTAATCCATGTGTGCAACAACGGGTATCGAATCTTAGGTTTCCCGATTTGTATGAAATCCCCGCAGTATGATCGGAACGAATTCATTTTCAACTTTTGCATCGTGCTCCGCGAAGGTGAAGAGTGGGCGACATATAAGAGTGTGACGCAGAAGCTAGCCGATCTAATGTGTGGGCTTGAAGAGCAGTCGGGTTTCTTGTCTAAGGATACCTCTAAGGGCGGGGAGGGTAAGGTGTATAGTTTGTGCGAGACGCTGATGGAGGATTTAAATAATTATTGCGAGTGTATGATTCCTATCGGTACGTATATTTTTATATCTATACGCTATGATGTGTTGTTTTCGTGCTTGATGCCTAGATTGCTAACCAAGGATATATATATATATTTTGAATAGATAAATTGAATACCTTGAATATCAAACTGTTCCCGCTGTACCCTTCTCCTCCAATTGTGAAAGCATGGCATGTTCCGCTCTTCACAGTCCGCTACGAAGCGTTTATGGACGAAAACTGGGATTTGACAATGCAGAGAGTACGCATCATCCATATCCATCCCTCTCTGAATGGAAGTTTCTAATGCGATCCACTAGGTTGTCCCATATATAAATGGAGTGAACAGCATCCGCAAAATCTCAAAGTTAGCGGATGCGGATTTTGCTCTTACCTGCAGCGCAATCCGTCATTTAATATACTATGGATGTGTGTTTCTTCTTGATATATTTTCCTTTTCGGCTACCTATGCCCCGACAGCCCAATTCGGATCAACCATCGCTTCGGATGAGGAAATGCAACGTGAATGCGCACGTTATGTTAACACACGATTTGCAAATATTGGCCCAATTCCATCTCCTATTCCAGCAGGAGGGAGAAGTTCATCAATCACCGGCCTTTCATCAAATTCAATTCCCCGGTCTGTACACGGTGTGTCCACCACCAGCGTCCCCATGCCAGACGAGCAAGATATAATCTGGCCAAAGGTCGACCAATCGATACCGGCAGCTTCACAAAATAAATTAACCACCCCGAATCTCATTGTAGATGGTGTTGGCATCATTGAGCTATATGCTTCCCTGCGACAAGGCCAGACGGTTAAACAATGGTACTTAAAACACATGCAAGAGCTAGCGAATATCGATGTCCGCCGTTTTATTACATTTGGTATTATTAAGGGCTTCTTATATCGCGCTCATAAATACCCCTTTGCTACAGAACAATTTGCAAAACAACACCAGCCACATTTCGCGCAGGGTACGACACCAAATTCCCTACCATCTATCTCTACCGCGACAGGATCCAGTGTCAGTGGCGGTACCGCTACATTGGGGAGCTTCACACGCGACCGGCTTGGATCTGTGGCAAGCGGTATCGAACCGACAGTAGCGCCACCCGGGTCTGTCTCCATAGCGTCCCGGAGGCAATCTACATCTGCATCTTCTTTCCATGAGCGACGACACACTCGCCAGCGTCGTCGTCGATATCAAGACGGTGACGATGGGGATGAAGAGATATCGGAAGAAGAAGGTAAGGATTCTGACGAGGAAGAAGAATGGGATAGTGATGAAGACCGCAACTATGGAATAGATGATAAAACATTGGGAAGATATTTGGATGGAAACCATTGTTTTGATCAAATATGTACGGAGTTGGAGATCAGCGATAAAGAGCTTACCGCTCGGCTGAAACGATATCCGCGTGAGGTAGTTATCATAACTTCATAATGATAATACATCAATTGGCACCAAATTCATTAAAAAAATATCTGAATCATAACTATCCCTTTCTTTCCCTGTTTGTTATCTCCACCCACCCCTGAACGCCTCAAAGAATAAACATGTAAATTTAAGGAAAAGACGTTTCCACCGTGTAATAACGCTTTGTGAATGTTTCCCCTAACTCCTATCCTTTTGCAAAAAATAAAAAGCATGTAGGGAAGTAAGCCAAAAAAACGGCCCAAAATTTTACCCCGGGATTGAACAAAAAGGAAGAAAAAAACACCTAGATTACTCCTGCTCTTCATCCCACCCTTCCAATTCAGCCTTTTCATAATCTGCCATCACCATCGGGTCCCAAAGCGACTCATCCTTTCCAGGAACAGTAGCCTTGCAATCCCTGAAAACTGGCCCGATACAATCAATCCACCGTTTCCGACGATCCATAAGAGTACGTGCCATATCTCCGATACCAGGCCTTCCGACCCCGACTGAGCTAACAGGGTGACTTCCGCCCCCAGCACCTCCTGGGCGATGTTTAGCAGAGCCTTTCTTGCTCTTACCTAGCGTTCGAGTTCGTTTGAGATAGGCCTGTTGAACTTGTGAATCCAGATCGTCATGGATCGTGCTGTATTCCTGGTACGCGAGGCGTTCACGAGCAACTTCTAACAGACGGGACTTCCTCGCGCCGTTGTTGATCATTTGTTTCTTTAGCTCTGCCTGTAGGATACGTAGACGCTCTGCGATATCATCGTCATAATGTGCGTCGTATTCCGGGTTGTCTTCTGGGCCTAACAAGCCGATGTAGCGGAGCTCAGCCTTCAGGCGTTCATCCAGTTGAGCATGATCCAATTTGGCGGCAGGAACTTTGAACCCACTTGGTGACGCGTCGGGAAAGGTGGTGGCTGAGTTTAATGGTTTTGAATCTGTTTCTCCGTTTGGTTGATCGATATCCATTGCCGTCTCACCATTTACAGTCCCGTTTACTGTGGTGGGTTCTTCGGCCCCGGTCTGGGCCGCGGAATCCTCGGGAACGGAGCGATGCTCAAAACGGAGCAGCGAATATAATCTACTAAGCATTGGGGGAACAGAGACAAGATCGGTTTCGGCGGTTTCATCGGTAATTTGCTCAACGTTCCCTCGTCCCTGGTTGAGTGGGAGCTTTTCTCGATCCTGATGGGAGAATTCCGCATTCAAACCATCTTCCTCAGCCCAAATATCAGTATAATGTTTCTTGCCCCGACGCGGCATGAGGAAAGGAGTTGCACGATCACCCTGGCAAGAAACAAAAAAATTATGACGAGTTAGAAAATAGAGCTTTCTGGATAGCTACAGAGGGATCAGGTCTTACCTTTTCTTTGAGAAAAGCAATATCTTCCTCTGTCAATGGACGCACAAAAGGTTCGAGATAAGTTGCAAATGTATTTGCGCTGACTTGATTTGTAGGCTTTGCATTGCTGAAATCTTTATCCGGCGGATCTCCAGCGAGCAAGTCCTTCAGATCACTCTCAGGGAACTGGGCGACGCTATATATCTCCTTTCTTTCTTCTATTGTACTATCTGGACCGACTTCTCGAATATGGTAAATCGTAGGGTCGTCGAATGCGAGGGGATCTGGACCGAAAACCTGACACTGAGGAATTACGGGGGCCGGCTCTGGCTGATGAGAATCAGAGCTACCTACCGATTCAGAGCTGGAGACAACCGAGCCTCCAGCAACTGGAAGGGGTGGTGGTGAACGCATGGAAGGCGGAGAAAGTGATGATGTGCTAGATGGTAGATTTCTGGATCTTCTACTGGAAGGGGAGGTTGTTATCGCGTCTTTTCCGGCACGTTTATGTGGAACTGTAGCTTTAATTTATAGAAAAATAAAAAGGTCAGTAATTGAGTGGGGACCCAAAGGATGGGCACAAGAAAGGATTTCTTGAGATGATCACTACATAGAACATTTGGGTAACTATGTTCTGTTGTTCATTGCGGGATTGGGTTGTAGTAGTCCACAGGCAAGAAAGAGTCTTGAATTCTCACTTAGGGGATGTTAATATGGGAAAGAAAAAAAAAAAAACTCACCTTCAGTTTTCAAGTCAGAACCATCTTGTCTTGCAACACCATGTGCACCATGAGAAAGGGGTCTATCTTCCTTTGATGTACCCTTCTCCTTTCTCTTCTTTGGTCTTCCACCCTTGAGTATACGCGCATCCTCATCATCGATATCAGCCTCTCTTTTCATTCTAACCCTTTCTTCGGCATCACGATCCATCTGGTCGCGTTCCCTCTGATCTTCAAGAACCTCTTTGCGCCTCTGCGACAACTCTCTCATACCGGCATTACAGGCGTCCTCCCTAGCTTCCGCAAGCTGCCCAAGGGTCTTGAGATGATCAACAAGTGATTCCAATGCTCTCTGGTCAGGAATCTGGCCAGCGCCACCGAGCTTATCTAGAATATCAGAATACTGTATATTCGTGGGAACCAGGAGTTTAGAGACCTCATTATCGAGGTATCCTATCGACAGGCTGGCACCTGTGACCGTGCTGGCACTCAGCGCGGAGCTGGGTGTAGAATTACGGCTTCTTGGGTTTCGAGGCTCACGACCTTTCCCCTTGTTTTTATTCCCGAGACCAGGAGGCATGTTCGGGCTGGCTACCGAAGGGGACAGGAAGGTCAAAGCAGTATGGCATGCGATATATCGAAGCAGAAGATTCAATACAAGTAAAAGGGAGGGGTTGGACAGCTCGAAGACGTAGAATCGACGGGATGTGCTGGTCGCGTCGGGTCGGTCGTGATGCAGCCAGGGAAGTCGACTGGGGAGGGAACTAACTATTGCGTCAATGGCGCCGAAAGTTGAGGCGGTTTGGGGGCAGTAAGTTAACCTACGAGTCCGGATTAAATAAAGTATCGTTCTGTTAGAAGTCCGGTTGTCGTCGATAGTCCGTCTCTCTATCTCTCTCTCTCTTTCTTCCTCTCTCTTCCTTAAAGACAAACCGTGTTAATAACGCTCTGGAATGGCGTCCCTGTTTCCGTTTCTGGACGAGGCATCCTAATCACGTGACACATCCGTGTATACACACAAGATAAAATAATACAAGATAGTTACAAGAGACTCCATACAATATAGTTAGTCAGTTCATACAAGTTATTAGCCCAGTAATAAGATAATAGAATGGTTATTATTGCATGATTGATACTGTATGCAGTGGTCAATGGGTTATTCTGACTTAAGGGGCTTTCTATTTCTATCTTTGGTTCCTAGTATCATGAAACTCGCAGCTCACACCAGATAGTTATATATTTAACTAACCTTCCCCTATACGGAGTAACTTAACGGGGACTGAGCCTATTTATACAGCTCCTTTTATCAGTTTTTGATACGATGTTAGAGCCCCATGTTTGGTTGCACGGCCCAAGGGGAAATCGAACGCCAGTTAGTTACAGGATCCTTCAATGTCAGGAAGTGACTGTGTCGCAGCTTCTCCCGAGTTCCTGACTTGGGTAACTAACTAATCGGTGAACAGATGGAAGAGAAAAAGAGATTTGTCTCTTTTGAAACGCGAGCTGGTCCAACCAACCCCGGCTCGCGAAACAAGCTGTCAGCCGATTACAATCTAGGAGATGGATGAGCTCCTGTTGGGCGAATCGTCAATCAACGCCCTCTATGTGGCGTATCCATGCTCCCCCAACTTGGGTCGCCGTGAAGGAACAATTTCGTAATATCTAAAAGTCTTGGTCCTCTTAAACCCTGGCTACTCTTCAACAAACAACTCAAGGCCTTGTCTTCTCCTGCGTGCAGCCAAGGATCATGCTCGTGTCCTGGTTTGCCTCTCCTGTCGCCTCAAAGAATGGGCTTGTGGATGAAACTAGAGGCCAGCCTCGTGTTCACTTGTTGGCCAACCAAAAGAAGCAAAAACAAGAAGCCACTAAGCTTAGCGGATCGACTAGCCGAAGCATCTCACCCTTCAGCGAATGAATCCCAGACTCATTCGTCGTTATTCTTAGTTTGCGAACGTTGCCGCTGGGGCTGAAGATATTCCCCCTCCCACCTCCACCGTGGATTTGGGTTGAGATGATCTCCCACAAAGCCTACCCAGGATACTGAACGAAGACCAGTCCATTTTCTCCCCAAGCTCGAATTCTCACACTCTTATCGACTATTCACACCTGTACTTTTGATGTCCTTAAATGCCCTGACTACTTTACACAAGTGCCCCCACCTGCTCACTTCTCGTCTCCCGATCAGGTGAAGGACGATAGAGAAAAATAACTAACTATTCAACGATCTATGTATAAGAGCTATGTGCTATCCATAATATAAACTTGTCTCAACCGATACTATGGGTAGGTCACATTCGGCTTTCTGGATTTAATTTCTATATTTGTGTCGAAATAGCCCTTTTTCGTTCGAACAAGACCGGAAATAACCTGCGATGGGTACCTATCTAGTCGCCTCGTCATTCAAAGCCGATACACTGGTTATATTGACGCCGAAAGAATCCCAAAAGTGTGAAGTCAAAATTCCTCCATCAAATGTAAGTGTCCTTCGAACTTACATAGCTATGATTCGGGTACTGAGAGCATTATATTTTCAGAGCAACATCACTTATACAATTGACCGGAACGACAATATCGAAACTCTATCAACCAAGGGGCAAGATACAGGCGTATACAACGCATTCCTCTACGTTCCGTGGTTTGGAGACTCGTGCCAATCCGAACTCGAAAACATCGTTCCTCCAAATGTTACACGACATTTCAACCTTCCGGCGGACACTTGTAGGACCGCCGCGTTGATCCCATGGGTATCGGATTCGTGTACACGTTCGCTCTTAACTCGTGCTACCACCGATAGGGTTTCTGCAGCTGTGATTTATCTACCAGATGATTCAACATCAAAACCACCACCAGCAAGCCACCATACCTGGCGCATAGATGGTAGCGACGCTTGGAGATTTGAATATGAGTTCCCTGTGTTTGCAATTCCTGGTGCATCTGGACAAGAGTTGATGAAAACTCTTCCCCAATACTCGGAAGAATTAGCTGATTTGAAACCCGATTACACGCTCCCACCTGACTTTCCTTCAGACTCCTGGCCTAGATTATTCGTTACGATTGTGATGGGTATGGAAATAAAAGAATCGCACCTTGGCTAAATTGAAATGTGTAGCTGACGCCTCGCAATAGATCGTGAAGAAAATAATAACGCTATGCCGAGTTTGTGGGTTTTCTTGCTAGCTGTCCTCGGGATCCTAATCGGAATAGTGGTCACGTCATCCGTAACGATGCGACTTGTACAAAGGCACCGGCGTCGATCGCTACAGAATAGGGTAAATGCCGGCCAAGTCGATTTAGAGATGTTGGGTATCAAGCGGTTAAGCGTTCCGCAGCATATACTCGACGACATGCCGCAGTATACATATTCTGCGGACGGTCATCCAATGGCATTGGCTCCTACCCAAACACCATCGTCAGACGACAGCCAAACATCGGCTTCCAAACAAGCTCAAGGGACAGTTCTGTCCACCATCCGAAATATGGTTTCGAATGTTTTTAGTAGAAATAATGCTACTGTATCCCAGCCTTCGGCGGGGCCATCTACCGCGAGTCGTGGGCAAGGGGCTGAAGCACAAACGCTACCTTCTGGTTCTTCAAATGAAGAGCCCGGCCAGCTAACGTTCTCACAATCCACATGTCCTATTTGCCTAGAGGACTATGTTCCTGGCGAATGCATTGTTCGAGAGCTGCCATGTCGACATATTTTCCATCCAGGATGCATCGATACCTTTCTATTACAGAATAGCAGCTTGTGCCCAGTATGCAAGCTTAGCGTTCTTCCGCGAGGTTATTTCCCAGAAAAGATTACGGACACCATGGTTCGCCAAGAACGGTTTGCTAGAGCCGTCCAAAGGCACAGATCCAGCCGGCATCGAGATAGCATTCAACTCTTACCAATGTTACGGCGCCCAGCCCCATCCTATTCTGCCGCAGGCCTTGACAGATCCGAATCTCGTCCTCAGTCGAATATCCGCCACTCAATAAGATCTCATTTTAGGGTGTCCGTGAGCCATCCTGAACAGCCTCATGCTATCGCATCGCCCGAAGCCAACCCCTCAAGGCCAGCGGAGCAAGATGTTGGCGCAAATGATCCCAACCGACGAGAAGAAATGCGCCAAAGAGCGATGGCCATGTTGGGCAATGAAACTCTAGTTGAGGATCTGGATAGGGAGCGGGCATCCGCTAGACCAAAATGTAAGCTATATTCTTCACGCTGTCTTCTGAATCCTGCAAAGCTAACGTCGAATGCAATAGGGCTCAAAATAGTACACAAGCTGTTCCCAGGATTTCGATGATCCCAGCATTGTCCTACCGTAACTCTTGCATCAGTTGAAATGAAATTAGCATTTACTCCCGATCTATTTTTTTTTCCCTTTTTTCTTTTCGCGATATCCTCTCTCTCCTTCGGTTTTTGCTTTATATGTACATTATGCATACCCAAAAATGTGTCCTTCAATAAGGACAAGTTGGCAATTGCATTGTGCAGCTCGGTAACATAAGCATTGTTTTATTTCGCTGTGTTTGGACTGTCACTGTGAGTTAGAAGCCACGGTGATGGAACTTCTTTACCCCCTTCCCCGTTAATCCCATTTTCCTTAGTTCGATTGAGTGTATGTGTATATAGCTTGTACGTACATATTGTCTTCTCTCAAGCTTATATTTATGTCTGCTATGCCGCCTCACTCTTGATACAAGTTGCTCCATCTGAATCTATTAATAATGATTATATGCTATATAAGCTAGGTCCCAACCTTGGACTGCTTGACTCTGTAGGATAATAACCATGATAATAGATATGTCGTTCTGGTTCATTTTCTAGCGGACAATATGGTATTCTGTATACCGCCCTAGATGTGCTACGGGGTATTGACAGAGAATTTGTTTAAATACATCGAGGCTAAAGGCATTCAAAGAACTCGAATACCTCACCTGAAAACGATGGTAACTGCAGCGATATTCATAATATAACAATTCACCCCAAAGCTCAGTTCGGCCCCATCCTTATCAAGGGTCTGGTGTAACTGGCCGTACCAGAGACCTGATGGATGGAGTTTTCGGCTCATGGCCAGCCACTCAAGCACTTAAGTGTGGTTCTCGAACAGAGCAAGGGCTTATATCGCCATTGGTGCTGCAACAACTCGTGAGGTTTGGGGTCGACTCGCTGAGATATAATCCCGGGAAGTATTTTCCCAGCGCTGGTAAAAGTGAAAGGATCGATATTGTATAACTCCCCTCACGAACATGCGAATTTATCATGCTTCCCCTTGACCTTCACATTCAGAAGCTCCTCGTGATAGTTGCCTTCCCTCCTCGACTTTCTAAGCCTCTTGACTTCATCCTCATTCAAGCTCCGCCCAACAGCCGCCTCCAGCTCTTTGCGACTGATCTTTTCTAGTGCCTTGCTTTCGCGAGCCGCTGCGGACTTAGACTTTGGCCGAAATCGGGCTTGCATTTTGATACGCAAAGAAGACGAAAATGAAATTTCAGTTGCATCTCCACGGATTTCAACGGGCGGGATCTGCTTTGATGAAAGTGATTCGTCTTTGATTGAAACATAAGCTTCTTTATCACCACCATATATTTGGAGTGCGATCATTCCAGGAGCATCCGGACAAGGCAAGGGAACGAAGGACTCGAGAGCAGATATAGCCGAGGAGGTGGCACTGAGAATGCCGTATTGATCACAGCTAAGATACCTTTTTTTAAAACGTTGTGGTTAGCGATGGGTTTACCGAGCATAGCGATGGGAATAATACGGCATGTATGACTTACTTTCCATGATGCCCTTTGAAACTGTATCCCTCTGTGCCCACAATCTTCGTGGCTACCCACACCTGACGAACGTCATGCGGTTCTGCGGTGCTAGCGTTGCCTTCAATCATGTTTTCGAGTTCGCTAGGAAACACCTTGCCATTGATGTCGCAGGCAATACACGTTGGAGGGGAAGAAGGTAGAACGATAATAATGGGGCCCATAATATCGGTTGGCACATTGGCAGACACCCAATTCTGGCCATCTTCGTCGTCGTTGTCTGATGGTGCAGATGCTGCCTCTCGCCTCGATACACGCTTTTCTGCGCTATTTTCGTCGACAGGACGTTTCCTCTTCTTAGCTTTCTTATCCCCTTTGAATGTCAGTGGCTTGACCATTGTTAAATCTCGATTATATGTTGCTTCTTGAATCTGATTTGGTGGTGAACTGATATCTTGTTGAATCTGATAGTCAGTATTTGTGATGGCGATGGCTTGGCAGAGAACTAACATCCAAATCTCTCTCCCAAATACAAACGGACGAAACGTACAGAGTGAACTTATTAACTACGTCAAGAATGGATACTACGAAGCACTCGGCCCCGGAAATACAACAGAGATACATTACGACTAGACTAGACGAGGCCCTACTAAGCAAGCTAGGCATTGAAACATAACGAACTTCTTTTGAACTGTCGTGAAAGCATTAATAACTATTCCTATCATGAAACCCCGATTCATAAACTATCTTATACCCCGCCCAAGAACCATGGCCGCTATCCATTACAAACTGGTAAATAGAAGAAAAAGAACCAACGAAAAACCGGCGTTAAAGAGGATAAAGCGTAAGGTCATGGAAGAGTGATTTATTCGAAGACAATGGCGGCCTTGATGGCGCTCTTGTTCCTCATCGACTCGAGACACTCGCCCCATTGTTCGAGCTTGAAGGTCTTGTTGACAATGCCCTCAACCTTAACCTTTCCGGAGTCAAGGTAGTCAATGGCGGCGGGGAACTTATAGGTTTCGCTAAAGCTACCGATGATGGTGATTTCGTCACCGACTAGACAGACAGCCACCGGTTAGATTCTGATATCAGATAAATAAAAAAAAAAGCCGACAGGCTTATTGGAAAGAAGGAAAATAGACTTACAGATCTTGGATGGTGGCCAAGAGACACGGTCCTTGCTGGAATAGACACCATAGACGACCAACTTACCACCACGTCGGCAGTAGTTGATGGCATCTTCGAGAATCTTGACGCTGCCAGTGGCTTCAACAACGATGTCGAATCCGTAAGGGTTGGCAGCCTTTAGGGCGTCGAACTGTGCCTTGGGATCTTTGCGGGAGAGCTCGACGTATTCGTCTGCAGCGTTGAGAGACTTTGCGAGGTTCATCTTCAATCCCTCAGGAGCAGCAATCACAACCTTGCATCCACCGTTCTGCTTAAGCATCTGGGCGAGGACCTATACGATTTGTTAGCTAAAACGAACACAACGAAATGCCAAAGAATCTTACGATGATTACATACCAAACCAGTTGGGCCAGCGCCGAACATGAGAACTGTAGATCCCATCTTGGGGGCGATCTTGTCAAGACCGTGAGCAGCACACGAGGCTGGTTCGAGGAGAGTGGCGTCGACATCAGAAAGGTTCTCGATCTTGAAAACTCGGCCAGCTAGAAAAGTGTCACACTGTCAGTATACTGCGGCTAAAATTCCTTTTCCATTCTTTTTTAACAGACCAATTCACATACCTGGATAAGCGCAGTATTCAGCAAATCCACCGTTCATGGTAACTCCGTGAGCCTCGAAGTGCTCGCAGAGAAGTTCGGCTCCACGTCGGCAGTAGAAGCACTCTCCACAGAGCTCGGAGTTATCAGCAACAACTCTGTCGCCAATGTTGAATCCCTTAACTGTAGGGCCAACGGCGGCAACAACACCGACGGTTTCGTGACCTTCAAAATGGTTCAATGTTAGCTGCCGCTTGATGATTTGCATTGCTAGAATCAATGGAAAAAGAAAAGACTAGCCATTGCATACCAGGAACAAGAGGAAATTTGGCCAGGAACTCTCCCTCGTGAATGTGAAGATCGGTACCGCAAACACCGCAAGCCTTGACTTTGATCTATAGAGATTTCGACCACCTTCGGTTAGCCAAAAGCCTCAATACGAAACCCCAATTTCATGATGGGAAAAAAAAACTTACCAAGACATCATTGGGACGGAGCACGGGCAACGGAATCTGAACAATGCCGTACTTCTCCGGCTCGGAGTATCTGCAATTGAGTCAGCACACACAGTCCAACAAGAGAAACATGCTAGATCAGCAATTGGCTGATCCTGTGCCTCGGAGGAGGTGGGACTGATTTACTGAAGAGCCTTCATGGTCTTTGGGAGTTGTGCTGCCATTGTGATAGAGAGAAGTTCCGAATTACTGGAAGTTCCACGTCATTAGTTTTTGAATTCCCACACAGACAGAAATGAACACAGAAAGCAGGCCTACTTGTAGGCAATTAGATAGAGACTTTACACACACACACCTTCACGGGTATTTAAAGGGTCAACGAAGAATTGGGGTATTCTGGGAGCGATTGATCGATACAATGCGGATGAGAGAAATAAAAAGAATCATTCCATCACGGTAAGCGGGCGACGGAAGCTCATATTTAAATTAAACCCTAACAGCTACGAGTACCAAACATTAAAAATTGGAGCGACCAGAGTTGCAACATCCATACGAGCCTTTTTTTGTTGTTCTCGGGAGGCAAAAGTTGAAGAGATGGATCTCACTCCACAACGACAACCGGAAAGACAGAATGAAAACAGAAACACCAGGAAAAAAAAAGCAAATTTGAAAGTTTTACACTTCCCTTGTGATGATGTTTTGTTTAATTATGGAGAAAAACACTCCAGATCATGAAGCGGTCAGGGAAAAGACTCAAGTTCCATCTCGCGAATAGCCTTTTGGGGTTCCAACATGCTCCGGTCGGCGATGGATCAGGAACCTTTTTCTCTACTACTTTCCCCAGCAACCGAGCAGGGTCCAAGGCGGATCATGGTGGTTTAAGAGCTCTGGCGCCAGATAGCTGACCAATTGATCCAGATATGCCTCTGACGAGAACACAATTTGTGGAAACATGTGGCTCCGATGCTTCAATTTGTTGGCGGTCTGCTTTGAACTTCCCCGTGCGTCGCCCGGACCAGGTCCATATTGGAAACATACAACCTTTAAAAAGGGGTTTCCCGGTCCGGATATATGGTTTTGAACTCATAATATATGTTACATATATGTTCTATGAAACAACTCGTTCGTTACGCCGTGTACTCTGGCCTGTTCTCCGTTGGCGAAACCTTACAAATGGCGTTAAGATGTACTAAAAACGGAGTAAGGGAGCGGCAATTGCCCCGACGAGCTCCATGATGGATATAGTTGTTACGAAGAGGGGCTTTTTTGATAGAGAGAGGGGCGTACCCAAGGGATCTAGTTCGCGATGACAACTCAGCTCTCTCGCTCAAGTACACGCCTCAACGGAATTTCCCCCCGCTGGTTGTCAACCGTTCGTATACTTCTTGTTTCCAAAACGGGAAATAAAAAAAAGTCCAACGAAGAGGCAATTGACTAATACCCGAAACCCCCCCCCCCCTAAAAAAAAGAAAAGAAAAAAGAAATAGCTCGGTTCGCGGAACTGTGTGAGGTTATCCTGTAGGATCGATTATTCGAGAAATAGAGGTGATGCAAAACAAGCTTAACGCTCGCCCAGCGATTAACTAATTAGCTAGCTCGAGCTTTTCACCAGCTTATTTGCTCCTGACAAAGAATCAAAGCAAGGAACGGGGCGAAATAAGATCCTGTTGGGTATTAGTCCTAGCAGCCGAAAAAATTCAATGTGCCGCGTGACAAAAAACCCGAAAGCATATTTTTATCCCCTAAAACATAGCTTGGAGTATATATTATTAGCTCGTCGTCCAGATATACATGGGATTTAACACGAAGTTGCATTCAGGCAAGTCAAAATATACCGAAGCCGCCATTGAGTTTAACAGTACAGCAGCAGCAGCAGGAGGAGGAGGAAGGGCTTTTGCTTACTCCGTACTTCTGAAGCGCCAACAAATCGTACTTAATGCATCAAGACTTCTTCGACTCTGAATAATAATGTCGCAAATTAATTAAGCTCTGGCGGATGTCCGGACTAGACGCACTGGAATGTTCTAGGCCTCCAATAGCAACTCTGATCAATAAGAGCCTTTTTGAAGATCTGTGCTCTGCAACCCTCATTTGAATTTCCCGTGAAACATTGCTACAGTTAGTTTTCCCGTACTTCAATTTTTCCAAAAGGATGAAAAAAACCCAGTCTCACAAAAAATTGCAACCGCCATGCATTTCTATTGTGGTAACAAGGATGTAATAGCCTACATGCATGCGGTGTGTGGAAAGGCTTTTTGTTGCCACTATTAAAATATGTGTATCCCCTGCTTGGGTTAACCAAACCAAGAACTCCCAAAAAGCGAATCTGCCCGTGCGATAGTACAAGAGCATAATAAGAAAAAGAGGAACAAAGCCGAAAATACACGCTTAGAAGGAAGCCAACGAAACACCCGCAAAACGCTGCACACTAGGGCAATTAACCAAGAAGATAAATATAATCAATCAATCAGGTACGCGAGCCTGTGAGCTCACTTAAGCCCGAAGCCCTCACTTTCGAGGACTGCGCGCCATAGCCTAGATTCGAGTTTCTCCCGAGTCCTATATCGATATAGGCCAATCATATTGAAACAAGTCCTTGCTATTGGAAATCTTTCACAATCTTCGCCTAGACAATTAAATCGAATCACGAGATTAATAGCACCCATAGCAGGGATTCTATCACTCCCTGTAATGAAACTAAGCATCTTGCGTTGATCTCCAGGTGACAGCCTCTCAAAAAAGTTCCAAAACCATCTCACTACTGGTTCCCGTTCAGGTGAAGGGACTTGCCAGTGCTCATATATAGCTACTGCCTTTAAGGACTGAATCTCAAGAGGCTCCTCTGAGCCGCGTACAAGGAGTTCTATCTCTTCTGGCTTGAATAGCTGAAGTGCGTTCCCCCCACAAACAGTGTAGAACCCCCGCTTAAACGGTTCGAATTGCCTTGAAACGCTATTGTCAAGTAGATATTTAACGTAGAGATCCACAAACTCTCTTCTGTTTGCGTTGGTGACTGGTCGACTTTCTCCACCATGACATAGTGGGACCTGGATTTGCTCGCCGTACCGTTCGACCTGAACCATAAAATCATAGCAAAATGTTTCCTCAACGTTTCCGTCGTGTTCTAAGAGTTGGCGTAATCCTTTGGCTAGTGCGGGGCGATATTCGGCCAAGTCACCTAGGGTAGGTCTAAACGGCTGAGCTGGTGAAGATAACGAAGGAGAGGTACTTGATGGCGCGGAGGCCAACAACTTCCGAAACGCGAACGGAGGTAAGGCAACGTCGAGGATCGTTGAGTTGTAAATAGCAAGCCCTAGCACTACCCCCACTAGGAAAAATTGCTCGGACGACTCAAAGCAATGGGGATTAAAATAGCAACTTTGGGAATCTTCATCGTAGAGAAACAGGCCTACTCGGAAAGTCGGTCAGTTCAATCCCACAAAAACCATGAAAAATAAATAATAAAAAAAAAAAAAACGAAAAAAAGTACCAGCGAAAGAGATACAAAGAGACACGAACCGTGATGAGGATCAAAAACTTCTCTCACCAAGAGAAGAAACCATTCTTTTCGTAGGCCGCCTGCATCTATACCTTCTTCTCCGGCAAATTCGACACGTAGCCCCTTTTTAATATTCTCGGGGCCTGACCCAACTGCCTCACTCACGGTCTGTAAGCTATCTTCAACAAGACAGTCTCTTCGTACTTTCAACACAAGATACTGGCTAACGGGCGACTTGCCCAAAATGGTGTCAAAAAATGCTTCTCGCGCTTTAGCTTCCATTTGGCGACGAGCGTCATATTCCAATATCCGAATCTTAGCCCAAATGCTTAAGAAAAAGGAATATTGGCAGAAAGAAAAGCTTCTTCCTCGGGATTCCCAAGTCTCAAAATCAAGGATGAGATCAACGTAATCAAGCCGAGTGTTGTAGAAGAAATTGATTGCAATTCTACCTTCGTTAGTACCACCAGCCTCTGGGCTATCAGTTCTGTTTGATGCGATTAGCGGGTTGGATCTTGCGATATTACGTGTGGAATTGGCGCGAAACAACAAAGCCATTACCCGAGAAGCTGCACGGATCTGCCAATCATCCCCGTATTTGATAAATTTCTTATCGTCATCCGTGCATTTTGGGTCACTATCTCGTTGCAATGCAGTGTGAAGTTGCGCTGCCGTAACTGCTCCAGGAGAGGAAAATGTAGGCACGAATTGTCCGATATCATCGCTAGCTTTTGGCTTATTTTTTTGCTTTTTATGGACACGACTTAATCGATAGGTGATGAAACTATTCACAAGCTCCACTAATCGTCGCAGATGATCCTCGGAAGTCCGGAAGAGCCACGAGACAAGAAAATGATGACATTCGTTTGGTAGGTTCGAAAGTAACCCAAATGTCCTCTTTAACACTAGATATCGATGGTTAAATATACCGGTTGAGCGACTCGCAGGTATGGTACGGTGAGCACGCGAAGCACTTGGTACTCGCGAGACTGGTCTAGTGGGACTCTTGGAAGGCCTGGTGTTATTGGAAATCGAGATTTTGGAGGCTGATTGCGACTTAGGTATCATGCTTGAGGAGTATAGCAGTGGGTTTTCAAGTATCATCAACAAGAATCTAACGTCGCTTGGCTGAACTAAGGGCCGTTTCGGCCGCTGAAGTAACCTTTCAGTTGATCTAAGAAGAGTTTTGCGCAGATGAAGTTGAGATTCCATGATCTCTTCGTTCAAGTGTGCTAATTCCTTAGATTCCAACAACGTAGCCTCTGGAGAGTCACCAGTGATTTTTTTCATAGCCTGATACCAAGATTCCCCAGCATGTAGAACCATATTGTACCATTGTGAAAGCTCGCTCCAGTTGATCCGTGGTGAGCGTGAGCTAACCAAGTTAGGTTTATTAGCAATATTTTTTATTGATCGATGAGCGTTCGTAGACCGGTGTCTGGCAGGATGATTCCCTGTCCACCATGAGCCGTTTTCAGCAATATTCCCAAGAAGAAGAGTCTTTTCATCTAGTGCAGATACTGGCGCTTGTTGAAGCGCTGTGGTTGAGGGCCGCACTTCAATATCCTCATCTGCTGCTGTAGCCTGAAACCCTTCACTTGCAGCTCGAGCGGAGTGAGATCGACCGGTTAGGAATGAGTTATTTAGAATATCACTTTTGTCGAAGCAGGCAATTATATAGACCTCTAGCGAATGGAATATATTTGGAGCACGTCGCATTTCTACCGATGGGTCAATACGTTTAGACCCAGTAGTACCTTGGGTGTCAAGCGAAAGCTCGCCCATTCCGTGATCAGACGTTAACGCAGGAGAACCTTCGGAGGCTGACGGCGACCGGGATTTTAATTCGCCAGTTCTCCTATGGGCTGTAGTGCTGCCCGGAGGTTTCAGCCTGTCATTCGCTTCGGCTGGTGATAGCAACGAATCATGGCTCGGAATACTATTGCTTCTTGCCGGATCCTCCTGCTGACATGTATCACCATCCTGGCTTCTTCTAGGGATACGAGGAGATGATACTCTGCCTTGTTTTAGTTCGTTGAGTTGGGTACGAATATACAATGACAGACATTGGTCGATGATACTTTGAGTATCCTCTATCGTGACTACAAACCCCAAATATTAGACTGACAAAAAAGAAAGAATAGTAGTAGGTTCAAAAATCTACACACCTTTCCAAGGAGTTTGTTTGTCAAGCTGGAATTGTTCGTCGGGGGTTAAAGTCTTTAGTCGTGAATCACGATATGGTTCGAGATCGTTCATCGTAGTGCATTTTCCGCACCTGAAGCCCTTGGTCTCCTTCGGGAACGCATTTGTATGGCCACATGTCATGCAATGTTGGCGTATGAATTCCTCTGTATTGTCGCCCGATCCATTGCGCTTCAACGGGCTCGCTGACCTGGCAGCCAAGGGACTTGATTGTGGAAGAGGGTCAGTTTCCGACTCTTCTGACTCACATATCGGGTCTTTCTCTTTGCGCGATTCCTTTTTTCTTCCACTAAACAGGGATGGAAACGGGTTACTTATGGAACGAGAATGGCCACGTCGGAAAAGAGGACGCAAGGAAGGTTGGGTGGTCGATTGGTTGGTTAAGGTGGTTGTGATAGGTCTATCGACACTCGAAGAAACTACTTGCGAGACAACGGCGCCATCGAGGTCGCCTGAAGGAGCTTGAGGAAGCGAGTGAGAAGCTTGGGAACTCATTTTGTGTGTCGAGAGGCATCCATCAAACAGCCGGGAAGGTCAACTGAGAATGCACACAATGGCCGACAGGAGGACAACCAGCTGAAAGTGCACACGGCGCTAAATAAGCATAAGGCTGGCTCGCTGGGGGAGAGGGAGGGCTTTTCCTGCTGGATGAGCAGGCGGGAGGCAGCCGCAGTCTGGTCGTTGGTCGTTGCATCTTGTAGATGCGTAAGTTAATTCGTCAAGTTGGTTTAAGTACTGGGAGTTAACTAAATAATAGAAACAACTGGTTCAGCTCCCTCCTTCCCCCGTGAATATCCACAGCACAAGTCTTAAACCCCGGACACACGCGAATGCAGGGCCTTTTAATACGGAGAACAAGGCTGAGCTTAGCCTTATATTATTATAGTTAGTTAAATTCAATAAAGGGCCCAGCTGGATAATTATAGTTGTTCCTATGAATGAAATATATTTACAAGGGTTTCTTCGCTTTTTAATATTTACAAATCTATCACCAGCGGCTCTCTCATCAACTCATCCTTTTGACCATGAACAATAGAAGCATTCGCCATCAACGTAGCCCCACCAGCAGAGCATCGTCGAGAAAATATAAAGGTTTTCAAATACTCGTAGACCAGCCAGAGAACCCCTGCAACACCAGCTCTTCCCCCGATTACATCCTCATATGCCAGCTGAAATTCATCGAATAAAACAGTCTCCTGCCCATACGCTGCATGAATATGGCCAAAAACGTGTAGTATCGGCTTCTTTCTCATGGTCCACAGCTCCCTAAGTAGATGGTCACATCCATGACCCAGATCTAGATGGGCCCGAGGAGGGGTATGGGTTAGGAGAATATCGACGTCGGATGGGATATTCCCATGCCACACGTCATTACTCCTGGGGTGCTGGAAGGCGCCATTGCCATGCTGAGGGCTCCAGGGACTCCCATATATCTTGAACTCGCGCGAGCCGGCGCATAACAGAGTTGTAGATGAGTTTTCGAGGTATATCACATTACCCCAGTCAATACGAGGGGGCTTGGGGAATGATTTAGCGAATGTGGAATCTAGTCGTTCTTCGTGATTGCCTGCTATTGCAACTTTGTATCGGTGTGGCTGTGCATTTAACCAGTCGACGGCTTCTTGAATTTCGGATTGAGTTCCACCTTGTGTTAAATCTCCGGCATGGAGGAGGATGTCGCCGTGCGGTATTCTAGGCCGAGTATTATGCGTATCTGCGATGCATACGACAGTCACAGTACGTGTGGGATTAGGAGTCGTTGCTGATACAATCTGTGTTATGTTGAGCTTCGATGCACACCGATTGTAAATTTTTCTAGCGAGGAATAGTGCTGGAGACTCCCAAAATTGGTCCCAGGTTG
This sequence comes from Myotisia sp. PD_48, assembly GCA_032988175.1. Classification (NCBI taxonomy): domain Eukaryota; kingdom Fungi; phylum Ascomycota; class Eurotiomycetes; order Onygenales; genus Myotisia; species Myotisia sp. PD_48. Next base: position 110,796 of record JANTQB010000050.1, on the reverse strand, counting down.
TTGGTGGTGCTGGTCGGAGGACAGCATCTATGCCACTATCCTGGCTGCGAAACATCGTTGTCAAAGGGTGGTGAAAGTATTCTGCACGTACATATTCGTCCACTAGGCTAGAAACGCGAAAATAGGGAACATTTTTCCATTTTGAGGGAAAAGATGGGTTGAAGTTATGTAGTTAGAATCAATCTTAGTTGTTGGTGGTGGGAAAGAAATGATAATAGTTTTCTAATAAATTATTTTATATTATACCCCTGTACGAAGGAAGACCCTCAAAATAGAATCAACGAGTCAAGTTCAGCTCAGTCGGGATGAAGGAAGAAGGCTGTTTGTTACATGAAAAGTTAACAACATAACGAAGCCGCTGCCAAGCGGCGTTCGGTACAAGAGACTAAAAATAGATAGCGAGCAATCATGTCATTTCTTGCTATATCGTATGTATTTTGCTCAATAAGTTCATGCCATCTGCAGCAACATGCACATGCTCGATAAAACAGAGAGTAATTTTGTAGAGACGTGACAAAAAAAACGTGAACCCCATATCCCCCAAACGCGGATTAAATTTAACGGTATCTCCAGTAGCTCTGGGTGTTGAGCCTCTTCCATGTCTTCCGTCGGCCAGCAGTTGTCTTGTTGTAACGGTGGCCCTTGTTGAGACCTCTGGATTTCTTGCCAGTAGCAGTGAGACCACGTGATTCGCGGTGCTAGTAAAAAGAATTCCAGTCAGAAACAAGAATGAAAATAAATATTGGATAAAATTGATGGTTGGTTGGATAAACGTACCTTGTGGACTGGCTTGACAATCCAGTTGATGCGGGCATCACGGCGGATCGCCTTGTGCTGAGGATCTACCAAAATGACTTCGTAGTACTTGTAGGTAGAGTCCTGGTTGACCCAGTAAGAGTTAAGGACGCGCAAATTGGCGCATCGCTTTCCAACTCGTTCCTCGGCGGTGGACTTGAGGGATCGTTGGTACTTAAGCTGGTTAATACCGTGGTTGGTGGGCTTGCCTATTTTTGTTCATAGCATTGTTAGAAAGAACGCTCTCTCTCTCTCTCTCTCTCTCTCTCCCGCTCGGTCTCGATTGAGCATGCGTACCGTATGTGGCACCCTTGGGGGCAGGGCGCTTTCGGCCACCACGTCTAACACGGACACGGTAGATAACGTATCCCTGCTTGGCCTTGTAACCGAGACGGCGGGCCTTATCTGGTCGGGAAGGTCGGGAAGCGCGGTGGATAACGTTAAGTTGGCGAAGCTATATTGATGCACTCTCAGCAAAGTTCAACGAGTGTATAGCAAGCACAAGAAAACAACACAAGGGGGAAGTTTTTGTGTGCCACAAAGAAGCAGAAATTTGAATTTAAAATTTCTGTTCGGGACGCCAAAATCGTTCGTCTCGTTCGAAGTTATATATGATTTTATGAACGGACGAGTCGCAACGATTTCGAGGGATCGATTCTCTCGCAAAAACTTTTGGATGTTTCTTTTAACAAAACTCGGGAATTCTCACCTCCCAGCAACGGACGCGCAGGAGGAAGCGCATCACGTCGGACTGCTTCTTCTTCTGAAGCTCTTCCACATATTTGAGGGCACCCATCTATTCCACGCAACACAAAATCTGGTTAGTTTATCGATTCAATGGCTTGCCGGGCGGGTTAGAGAGCAAGAACAGGAATGTATATCTCAATAGAGTCTCTTACTTTGACGTCTTGGGGTGGTTGGCCGGTATAATTGCTGATACTTACCTTTCGTTCACACGCTCAACTGGTCGGAACAAAACTGTGTGTGGGACATGAAAAGTCGATGTAAGCGAGGCGAGAGCTTAGTCATCCACCAGCCCTTCAGTTGCCAAGATCTGCCAACCAGTCCGGGCGGGTTGTGATTCAAAGTCATGTGACAGCTCCTTTTTCCTATCCAGCTCCGTCTCATCATGAGCTCTGGCGCACACCTAGGGCATCTAGGGTAAGTATTACTTCGTACATGGGGTGGGCGTACGGAGTACCAAAAGTTAACCAATAGGAAGAATACAACACAAAACACAGAAAATAAGAACAAGAATAAAATTTTCACCCCTGGTGCCCAGGGATGGGACAGCTCCGTTTCTTCTACCTTCTACGAAGGAAGAGGTTCAACATAAATCTCTGGGATAACTATTCATTTCAAATCTTTATCAACAGCGCTAACTCGTTCTCAAGGTAACCACCTGCACCTAGCTAGGTACCGAGGTAGATAGACCGAAATCGGTTCAACGTACAGCTGCAGAAAGCACCCATTGACATATCAAGAATGGAGTATTAAACATGGGTGGGCGGATGGAGGGTGGCCAAATACCTACATCGGTATGTTAGGAGAAAGAGTAAAGAAATTTCAAGCCACGATCGCACACCACTCCTATGGAGTGACGGTATTCGGTCAAGGGTGAGGTGGAGGTGCCCTTGCCCTCCGTGCGGTCGTACAAGCCTTTCTTTTCAAAAGGCAGTATGCATCCTAACCTGTGGGTGCGCTTACTTCATACAGTGCTTGTGGCTGTTGACAACCAATGAAATACGCCAGAATACATTTATTCTATATTCAAAACTGGGTCAACATGGGCAGAAATCATTCGTGGATTCGTTGGATGCCCTCCCGGTTATTCTTATCAACGCCCGTTCCGTATTCGAGGCACATCACTCCCCTTGTAAGAATACTCGAGGGGCAGCCGCCCTCTTCTGGATTAGGGCTCGAGAATTGCTCGGGGGATGTTTATTGTGGTCGTCTCAAACGGCCTGTTACGTATGTGTGGCGAATCCCTAATAGTAACACCCTGCATGGAGGGCCCTATTCTGCTCAATTGGGAAATGTAGTTTGACTATTCCTGAGGCTAGCTTGAAGTTAGATGATTTGCAGAATTTTCAATTCTAAACTCGGGAATGGTCGATTTATAAGACATAGAACTCCCACTCGTTGTCTATTCTATTATATGTAGTTTATATTCAAATGTTCCTTTGATTTATCTTTGACCAAAATTTTATGTTCAGTTCGCGACCCGCCCACTTGTTGACTTTCTCTACGGAGTACTTGCGAAACTCTGTGCCACATATACTCCGTACACTAGTTAGCTCTTTTAACTACCGTGGTACTTATAGCTACCTTAGTTATACCCCGTATTGGTTCTGCTTTGCAGGCAAGGCAAACCATGAGCGAGCCAATGCACAAGTACCAGTGCTTCGCCACACACCGATCCGTTCCTGGACTCAATTCCAGCCTTGTTGACCCAGGCTTTGACTCTCCACACTCAGCTCAACCCTTCAGTCAATTTCAACATGCAGTCCCGTACAGCATTACGGCCACGAACTTTTTATCTTTCCAAGCAGGTACAGGAAATGGATTTCGATATCTCTCAAACACTCCGCCCAACCCCTTCCCCCTGGTATCTTCACGGAGCCTTGCCAACCTGCTCCCTCAAACACAGCCTCAGCCATACCCGGTGTCGTCTAACAATGAGATTTTCACGACCAAGGCTACCCAGTATGGCTCACCACCGATCCAGCAGTTAGGTCCGCATTTTCCGCCAGGACAGCTTCCCGAAACTCCGCCAGAATCGGGTGGTAACCATTACCTTCTTTCTGGGGACCCCTTGCCAAGTCGGGAGCTAGACCTAGCCCTAGCTTATCTTCAACTGGTGTCCCCCCCCCTATCCCCACTATCACGCGATCCATTTTGGCTGTCGGATCAACCTGTGTCTTGGGACTCGAGCCAACCCCTCGAGCCAGTGCCCCTTTCTCAACGACAGTCTCAAAATCTGGGCGATGGCTTGTCTTACTACTCTACTGAGACTGTGCCCAACTCCGTCCATCCAATACACTCGGAGATAGACAACTTTTATCCCTTTCAGAATGCTTCTCCACCACCCATTATGGTGGGAACAACTGACTCCCCTCCAGAAACGCTTCCCGCATCCGACAATCTTCATACGAAGGGTAGCCCTGCATCTACAGATCGAGATATACGCAACTATAGCCGTATCCTCTCTTCAATGAACTGCCCCGGCCGCGGTAAACATGTGTGGCCCAGGTCCTCAGGAAAGGTTAGATGCCCAGCATGTGGTCGTTGGTTCGAAAATATGGTGGACTTGCAAAGGCATATAGAAACCCGTATCCCCCAGATGTGGCGTGTGTGTCCTAGCTGCAACAAAAAATTTTCACGGCGGGATAAATTCCTGGATCATGCTCGAGCCACCAATCATATTCATCAGGATTATAAAACATTTTCCCCTCAGGAATTTCTCGAGAAATTCTCCGTAGAGAACAGGAACTTTAGATTCCCGAATCTATGTGGTTGTCATGAATACTTCGAAGACTTCAAATTATGGCTCAAACACGCCTCCCACCCCGATCATTGGGATCTTGTCTCTAAGATGAACGCGAGAGACGTGGTCCCAATTAACACCCAGCCTCTGTTTGAGGCGAACAACACTAATAGTGAATATCAGGCCATGCATTCATCTTTTTGCCAGAACTCGATCAATCCCCCGTCCAATAAACGCCGTCGGAGGCCCATTCAAAACTCTGACTGCAAAGGTCATCGATACACTACGAATAATGTCAAAATTAGCCCTAGAAATGAAAAGCCTATCTTCCCAAAGCATGCAGCGAACGTCGAACAATGCGTGGAACTCTATACGCGATACTGAATACTGATGCAGTATCCTGGATGTAAGCCTTCAAGCTGGTCCCAAGTCATTCGATTCCGATCTTTCCTTTTTTTCCTTTGTTTTACTCCTTGATATCACGAATTTTTGTCATGCTCTCTTCTCTTCCCTGAAATTCTATCATGAACATTACGAGAACCGCCCTTTTGCTATTACTTATTTTTCCTTCTACAGCATCCGTGTTTTCTTCATCGATTTAACGGCATTTCCTAGAAGCTAAAAAAGTCTTTTCACTTTTCACTTTTCACATTTACCATTACAATTACGCGCGAGAAATGCACCTTTTTCCTTTATATATTTCTACATTCTCGCTAGATGCTGGAACCCCTTCTATATTTTTCTTTTTGTATACGTTTTTATTTTCCAACTTTGTAATCGGGCCACCTATTTAGGCGGTAAATTTTCGGGCCGATGCCGACATATTCTAACATCATATATATTTATAAAAAAACTTCTGTTCTACCTTAAGATTTCGTTTTGCTCGCGGACTGGTCGAAAATAGATGCTTTTGGAGGCCACTTCCAGCTTCCTCCACTCAGAGTCTTGGCCTTTCATAACACCACCCCCATAAAAGTAACGCACACGCACCACCAACAAGATCATGTGACCACAGTGACGACCATTTTGTTGCTATTCTCAGCCAATATCAAGTTAGCAAACGGAGTAACCACCCCATATGATTTCAGTCATCCGCCCAGGGCCACTTTGGACCATTTTTGCTCACAGGAAGCCAAATATGGCGCCCTAATTCACCCGTCCTCCCCCCTGGCATGGGCAGCCAGTACTTCAACCCTCTGACCGCCCACTATGATACACTCCTGCTCCAGCACTCATCTCTCCTCCTGCTAGCGAGTCTTCTCTATTATGCTACAAGCACTGCCTATTCGCTTTTACTGAACCGTTACCTTTACCTAAACGATGCGTAGGCGTAGACAGGCCTGTCGGGCCCGCGGTAGTGACAATGGGGAACCAGTATACCACGGATTCGTCAGATTTGTATTGACATAGATGTGACGGATGACTACCTATCAGACAATCTAGACATTGAGAGAGCATCCAATAAAATCTCATAGAACTGCCCAAAACTCCCCAGAGAGCCATCGAAAGCAAGTAAAGAAGATATAGATCTAGAGAGTGAAAGTGATATATCTGAATCAGACGACCTAGACGATGATACCGAAGATAAGATCTCCTCTGATTATGATGATGGTTATTCTGAGGCATATAAAGATAATATTGAAAAGGAGGAAGTTATATGGAGTCAGTATGTCCCCAGAATTCTCTTTAGAAGAAAACTCACTGACATTATAAGGAAGTTATTGTCAACAAGAACAAAAACAGGAGCAAAATAAGTATATACAGAGTGACCCCAAGAAGACGCTACAGCTGGGAGTCTACAAGCCCTTACATCGGTACTTTAACTGGCGGTTAAAACTCAAGAAAGGTATAGATGGGCGCAGATTGAAGGGTATCAAAAAACTTAGTTCTCTTGAAATACTATGGAAAAATTTCCTACGCTACTATGAGAGATCAAGAGGCCACAGTCTCAATAGGACAACTATTCAAAAGTGGAAAGAATGAGACTAATGATTGTGCAATAGGTCAAGAAGCGCCTAGAGACAAAGTTTGGATTAAACAACCAGGAAAGCAAGAAGATATTAATAGATATTGAAGACCTTACTGACCTCTAGGGAACGGTCCTAAAGTCATTTGTGAACTAATTCTATATTGGGCTACAGAGCATATAGGCCTGCCTTTATATCCTACTTGCTTGCTTTACTGTTAACCGACCAAGCGCTCTTCTGCATGCACCTGCAGTATAAGGATTTGAATATTACACTGCAGTGTGACCCCCATGGAGGGCGGCAAAGGATTGCAATAGCAACCAGATACTCCTTTACAAAGAAGTATCTTGGGTTGAGGCAACTGCATGTCCATCCTCACCAAAGGCTAAAATAAATTGATTGAACTAACTGATGCTATAAACACCTTCATATTCCTAGAGATTGTCAATGAACCATCACACTGCTGATGAGCATCCGCACATTCCTCCTAGGCATGCTTCTTGATGACAATGCATTCGAGGTGCCTAATCTGAAGTCAATGAATGACTTACAGCGACTGTTGGTAGCCCAGGATAAGCAGGAGATGAGGATCCTACAAAAACCATCCAAGCTGGATATTTATGTGTTCTGTAAGACAACTATGGAAAAGGGAAAAATAACTATGCATTGGAAACAGCGCATATCGACTACAGAGATGGGAAGCCTATTGAAGGTGTTTGGTAAGATATTAGGCTATCTTCATGTCGCCTTCGCTCGTTGTTTCTGCTATGGAGGCAGGGAGACGATTAATAAGAGCGGTGATAACTTACGATATGCCTGATACTAACAGAGCCCTTCTTCAGTTATCACAGAGACAATGCAGAGCCACATCATAAACCATTCTAACATCCAAACGTTCCTGAGACAGACATTACCTCCCGCGAGAGATCCACCAGCTTGACCATGTTATGAGAGGTATTCTAGTCGACTCCAAATTGCAGCGTGTCATGAGCCGGATGGGAGCGTCGATCAACGCTTGACGGCCACATGATGTGCCTGAGGAACTCCAGGTGACTCTAGATACATGTCCTGATGTCCAGAAAGCCCTGCAGAAATTAATGGAGTTTGGGATTCGCATGGATCCCTGGTTCGAAAAACTATGAGAAGAGGCATGAGCGGCAGAAGAGAGCGGTAAGAAATGCACGGAAGAGGAGGCTTTGGGAACTCCGAATAATTGTGTAGCAAAGTAAGAGATCCCGAAAAGTATACTAACAGGCCGTACCCGTGACTTTTATATAGTTATGAAACCAAAAATCGGTCATAATAATGGCTAAGATTGATGATCGACACACTAAAGGGCCCTGCCAAGGTTTGAGATTGCAACACCGAAATACCACACACATACTCCGTAGATGGCCGCGCCAGGGGTAGGTTTTACATACTTGTATCATAAACATTTCATATATTATATATAAGACTCTTATTTCTGCAACGATTTAGATAGACAATTCAGACAACAATTCAATCAAGAAGATTAATGAGATCCCTCGCATGAAAATTGACTAATTATCTTAAAACTATTCGCAAACTCTCGTGAAAGGTTGATTTATCAAACCTCCTACCCCCTATCTCCAATCTACAAGCCTATGAAGGCCTAACGGCTTACATCATTTACTTCAACCAAATTAAAGTGTTTCTTTTTGCTAAGGAGTTCCCCATGCGCTGTGAATATCGTCATGGTGTGCTAAAAGCATGCCTCATCCTACTCCTCACACAAATAGGGGTCGCCGCCGCGGCGGCCGTACGCGCCCCCTTCTGTTACGAAGAACCCGTGATGCCAAAAGCCGACGTAAGTGACATCAAGGCGGGTTTCCAGTCCTCTAAGTGGTTGCAGACAATCCAAGGCGTCTACAAACGCCGATGGCCCAGTGGCGAAGGCCTCGCGATCGCACAGGCCAACGACCAGTACTTCAGCCAATTCGTGAGCAAGAACAGTTTCGACGCGCTTGCTGAATCCCTGATGGTAGCAATCCACGAAGAAACTCACATGTGGGACTTGGATGGGTCGAGAACCACATGGGACAAGTACGTCTCTGCGTGGATCAACGCATCGCGCAAGGCCTTGAAGTTGCCTATCCATGGCGGATTCCCCCGCCGCGAGATCCTGCCGCTGATCACCGACAACCTCACCAAGTCGATGGACGACCTCTACCTGCGTGACAAGCAGCAGGGTTCCTATCTCATCCAGGGTGTCATCGCGGAACTCAACGCCGGTCTCATGGGATTGCCCGCGGCGACGGTTGTCGCTGAGTTCATCAAGGGCATTGGCGCCAGCAACGCCCGGGACATCGTCGCCACCAATATCCTCTATCTCCAGCTCTACCTGCGCATCGCCAAAGCCAACCATCCCGATTACTGGGCGAAGATCAAGGCCGAGCCAGCATTGCGCGAATTCGTACTGGTCGAGTTTCTCCGCGCGGCGTATTGGATGGACCAGTCCGCACCTTACGCCGCCAAACTCGGGAGCGCGGATGTGAGCAAGATCATCGCCAAGAACTACGCACCAGAGAATGTCGCAATCATCGAGGAGTTCACCGGGGCGAAGGTGAACACAACATCGGAGAGGAACTGCTCGTATTGATACGGCCACTGTGGTGAATCGTACAAAATAGGAAAGGTATTTGCATCAATTATATTGTTGAGCTGATCAATGTCGGATCCACACTTGGAAGATAGAGCCCTCCGCTTGTGTGGCCCTCCCTGCAAACTGTAGAGTGAAACCCAATCCTGAATTGTCTGTACTCGTCGGGCATAAATCTTGTGCTGGGCTTCAGTTGTGCAGTCTGATAAGTGGAAGATGTTCCCTGCAAGCCTTGCTCGTTCCTTAAAAGTAAACTCAATGTTACTTGTATCTTCCATCTTATATTTATTGCCAGGAGATAAACCCAGAAGCTGCTTCTCAATTTAAATGGTATCGATTGTTGCAAACAATTTCTCCCTCATATGGTCAAATGCTTCCCTGTGAAGCGACTGAACCTTCCAACGGCGTTGATAATTGATTCTCGCGGTGGACAGCCAATATATGTAGACTGCACGTCCTGCTAGACCTTCTGCGAGATGTAGTACCGTTCGAAGATATCTGCTCTTGAGTGGCTCATTACTTGATTACGTTCATTTGTAGTTGCAACATCTAAAGGGCATGAAGGCATCAGCACATATTAAATAAGGAAATTGAATATAAAGGATAGGTAAAGAGAGACTTATTATCAACTGCATTTACATTTTCTCATCTAATATAGTATGGTGTTAGCTTGTGCTCAAATCCTGCATTATGACCCAGCCATTGAAGATATTGATTAGATGTCTTATAGGGAAGTGCTCTATCTGGAGATAAAAAGACCTTATGTTGTGCATACAGCCCGAAGAAAAATTGGGACATTAAGTATGTTGGGTTTCCACTTCAGTTGCAGGTATTTCGCTTTCCCTTCATGATACTTCCATTCCCAGGACATGCCTATCTGGCTGATCTGGGTTGGGCATCACACGCAGCGCGACATCGTTGTAGCAAAGGGCATCATTGGTTTCTAACCAATTCATCTACCTTCCGACCTGTTTCTCTCTTGAAGAGCAGTCGAAGAAATTTCCATTCAACCCAAATGGTGCTCTGTTTCTTAATAGTTATTACTGAAATTCTTTCAGCGCCAGTCACCATTGACCCGGAAGCTCTCAGCCACACATGTGGCGAAATGTTGAGGTGTCTCGACATTCATAAACTCGCGGTGGCTTCATGAAACAAATGTTAGCACAGCTTAGTATAACTAGAGGTATTTATGTAGGTATAAAATAAAGATTTCCTATCTAACAATAAATTATTAATAAGGAAAAGTATTGGATTATTTTTGGGGGAGAGGAAGAATAAAAAAAAGAGAAGAGCACGAAGCTGGTAAACTCAACCAAACCGTCAGCCCCAAGAACACGGACGGATCCGCGAGTGGAGCTCTCCACGTCTGTGGAAACGTCGGTCTTTGATTATAATTGCCGTTTGACAAACGGGAAATAATAACAGGAACGAGAGGGAAACAGGTCGCACGCACTCGAGGATTTGTCCAGACGAACCAACATTGAAAATGTGGACATTTTTTGACTCTCCCTCTCCTCGTCTGAAGCTAAACGAAATCATTAAACTCCCCCAGGTCGTTAGTTGCACCAATTCCTGGATTTTTTTTTTACCCGGCTATTGAGCTTCACCTAATTATACCCAAATCATAGAGCTTGGGTTGCTAGTTAGATCCTTTCCCTTTAGTTAGTTATTTATGTGTTGGTTATTTCTTGTTCTGGCGGATTCATTAGATACCAAGATCTGCAAGTTAGAATGTTGAGAAGAAGAGGAGAGAGAAGAGAAAAGAAGAGAACAGGAGAAAAAAAAAAAGAGAGCAGAAGAGAAAAATAAGAGAGAAGAAGAGAAGAAAAAAAAAAGGGAGGAGAAGAGAAACAGAAAAGAAAATTATTTTTAAAAAAATCTTTTTTTGCATGGCCATACTCCACCGAGTACTCCATAATTGGGTAGCAATTATTAGCGGAGGGCTATTAACTACTTTTTTTTTTTAAATATAGATGGGAACTATTGTGGTCTGAAACTGTTGAATCCCAGCACAATTATTAGTTATAGGTTGAACGCGAGGTTCTCGTCCACAAAGCAAGACATGAACTTCTTTTCCAGCCCTTATATCTTGCCCTACTCCCCACCATGAAGTTTAGGGAAGGGAGCACGGAGTATTCCGTGCTCCGTACTTTTTTTAACTTTCAAGTATAGAGTAGATTTCTAGCCCATCCTGCAAGGAATTCAAATCAGGGCCTGGCCCGGTTGAACGGTTCCCAACTGCCTCCATCCCTCCATGCCTCCAGTACGGAGTAGGTCATACCGGTGCCATGGAACAAACAAATTATTTATTTTTGTATTGATAGAAAATAAAGTTCCATCTCGTTAAATAATAAATTAGCGAGAAAAGAACTGGATAATACTCCGATAACCATATATGGTTGATATTCGGATCTGTGCTCCGGAGCCCTTCATTTCCCATGTCTGAGTTGTTTCTTTAACTGAGTATTATCATTTTTTTTGGCTTTTTTTTCTTTTTTTTTGTCCCAAATGATAATCATCTTGTCTCTGATGGGCTTTGCTTTGACTTTTCTTCAATCGAAAAAATCTCCGAAGGTCTTTGTAGATCTTGGTTAACCCAAGCGCAAGCTTTCACTTACTAGTTAGTTAGTTGAATATACTAAATTATGATTGGGTATATATCGTTCAAAACAGGGCAAAAGTTAAATTAATCCCAAGTGCCCGCTTCCACAACGAACGCTTAACCAAACCATACGGAGTAGAATATTCCATACTGTACACAATCGGAGTCCGGATGTCAAGCTACCCCAGCCTTCCACTCTTTTTTGGTTCTTGAGTGACCTGCATGAAGCCCTATTACCAGTGGAAACAACCGTTTACGGGGTTCGCGTGCTTTCACGATTGCCATGAGTTGATCACTAGCGGGGTAGCGTGATAGGGCGGCAAAGAAGTAATATTAATTATGACCTATATTACGGTACCAGGGCATCCAAAAAAGAGAGGGCATTTCGTTGACTCCAGATGCCCCCTGCAATCCCTTCGAGGGAGGGAGGCTGACGAGAGGGTCTAGGTATGTTTGTGTCTTGTACTATCGACCTAGTTATAAAAAACACATAAATACCCTTGTTCCCTCTCTATTCTGGTCAATCTCTCTCTGGTTGGTCTCTCTGGTCAGGCTCTCTTTGGCTGGTCTCTCTCTTGTCAGACTCTCTGGTTGGTCTCTACCCTGTCTGCCCCCCTACCTGTTGGCCCCCGGCCGGTCTCTAATACGCTGGTCGGTCTCTCTACCATGTATAAGAATGGCCATTCATTTTAATTTATATACACAACTGAACTGATTTCCCCATTGTGGCAAAAGCTATTGTTTTCTCTAGCTACCTGTTACCTACCTCATTTAGGTAACTTGCCGACTTCTCTGATTGTCTCCCTGTGTGAATTCTGTGAAGTTAATCAATATCACGCATGAACCATGAGCGACAAGCCAATACACCATCAACGCTTCATGAAGCAGCCGGTTCCAACCACTCGGGATTTGGACCCTGTCAGCTCCTTCGCCGCTCAATTTATGACGAGTGGTCTCCATCCTCTTTCACCCTGGCCTTTCGTGGAACGAGTTAAACGCCAACATACGAGCAACACAACCCCTGGCCCTGGAGCTATTACCCAGGGGTTAAACTTTGACAACACACCTCTTCCTCAAGCACTGCCACCCTGGCTGCTATCTAACAGTGCAATACTCACGACTGAAGCTACCGGGCATGCTTCACCACTACTTCAGCTATATCCACATCATACGCCAGTGCAGCTCCCCCAGATCCCACAAATAGGTGCGACCCTTTACCCTGAAGGCTACCTTTTTCCTGGGGTCCCTTCTCCAAGTCGGGAGCTAGACCTACAAACCTATAATACACCAGTGTTACAGCAATCTCCAACATCAGATGCTCCCTTGTACCCAAATCACCTTGCAGGTTGGGACTCGGGCCTCTACTTCTGGCCAGCGCAGCTTTCTCAACAGGTCCTGACCCAACAATTGGGTATTGGCTTTTGTCAAGATATCGCCTTTGCTGGGCCTGTGCCTCCCTCTGATCACTCAACAATCCCGGAGGTAAACTATCCCTTTGGTCCTCTTCAGCATGCTTCTCCACCACCTGTCACAGAAACAATGAGCCCTCCTGCAGAGACAATTTGCACACCTGATCAAACTACAGACGATCGCTCCGCATCTACGTGCCTGAATCCATGCAATGCCTATATCCATTGCCTCTTTAGGATGAAGTGCCCCGGTAAGGCTAAAACCGGGTCCTCAGGCATTTTTAGATGCCCGCCATGTGGTGGCTGGTTCAAGTGCGAGACTGGCGTACAAAGGCATATTGAAAACCTGAATCCCCGGCGGGTGGGCGTGTGCCCTGTCAACAATTGTTGCAAAGCATATGCACGGCTAGACAAGTTACAGGATCATATCCATACCAAGCATAAAGATTGCGACGACTATGAGCGATATACCGGCCAGGAGTTTTTGAAGTCCTGCTTCAAGCTGAGCAGTACATTTACATTCCCGAACTCCTGTGATTGTAAGTGTGTATCCTTTGGTAGCTACCACCAATGGCTCAAATACGTCTCCCAACCCGATAACTACGCAAAATTTGTCAACCAAGTAAGAAGAAGGACGCGACCTTGATTAGCACCTAGCCTTTAGGTGAGTTGGGCCGTGGCGGTGAATAATGGGCCATACATTCATTTTTGCAAGAGCTTGACCAATCCCACGCCCAACGATTCTGCAACCGCCAACAGACCCAACTCAAAGCTTGTGCTTCAAGATTATCAAGACATCGATGAACTCTTTCTTTTATTTTTCCTTTCGATACTCAAATATTTTCACACTCTTTTCTCTCTTCCCCTCAAGTCTATCATTAAAATTACGAGGAACGCACTTTTCTTTATTTTCCTTCTCTAGATTACTCAATATTCTCTTCGTTGGCTAACAGTATTCGCTGGATGCCGATACCTTTTTAATATTTTTCTATGTTTATACTATTCCTCATAGGTGGTATCATTAGAATTAGATATATCTGCTTCATAACATACATATTGACGGGACTGTTCTTCTCTATTCTGATATTCAAGGGCCCGAAAATTCTACCTGGCCATATCGCAAGGGAGGCCCTCGAGAAATGCCTCCATTCCTATTTGCATTTGATGGGCCACGAATCCCCATCCTTGGACCTCTAAATCATCTTCTTGCCCATCCAAGGCAGCACGCCCCATCTTAAACATAGCTTGCAAATTTTCATCATGGTCAAGTGCTTCTCTTCTTTTTTGCTCGGCGCTTTTCTTCCGTAGTCCACCGTATCGGTGATTGCTAGGTTCGTATACTAAGAGCCGCTCAATCTTGCTAGCAGTTGCTTCACTTCCATCGGAAATGATACGTCGTGCTTCCTCAATATCTGCTTCCAACTCCATTGTTGGATCCGGTGGCAGACTTGCACTTGATATATGGCTAGAAATATTGTCCAGACCGGTCAATAATTCCCTAGTTGATTCAAATAGGTTCCGTGTTTTGAGATAAAGAGGGTGTTTTTCAACATCAAGGTTTCCACCAGGGCTGGTGATGGGTAGGCCCAGCCCCTTGGTATCAGATGAAGTGCGATCCTTGCTCAAGGACGTTCCAATATGCGCTTGGGCTTCTGTGGCAATGGATCGAAACTGTGTATAGAACTGCTCCTCCTGCGCTTTCCTGTAAAGTATGTTACTCGGAAGCTGCATCCTTTTGAATGGCCAAGGAAGCTCTCTATTGAAAGTTGCGAAAGGAGATAAAATATTTACCACTTTTCATGCTCCTCTTTCACCCTACTCCTGAGCCTCTTCTCTTCAACCTTGACTTTCTGCTCCATCTCCTTTGCAAAGGTATCCTTTTTATGTTCCCGCTCCATTACGTTCTGCAATCCTTTCAATGCTTTCCTACCATAGATTTGACTGGATTTAGCATTAAGTTTTATAATATTCCACACTACTACCTACTCACCTGGCATCTTCCAGCTCCGTCTGTTCCTCGTCAGATACATCAACATCCTCTGATGGGCTACTTCGCTCGCTTGGAAGGCCCTCGCTGTTGCTGCTATCATGTTTCGTGCCAGCACTGCGAGCTCTACCTCGTTTCTTATGGACCGAACCCCTGGAAGCCGAAATGGCTACTAAATGAAGTATTAGTGAATTGATATCTATTCATCCATGCAGTAGATTTATAAGACTCGTTGTAGAATCTGGGACTAGATAGAGGAATCACATACCTGACCGCTTTGGACGAACCATGACTAAAAATAGCCTATCTACCCAGTTGTATTCGTTCTGAGACGACGCAGGGCTTAATGTTCCAGACTGAATGGTTCGAATAAACTATTGCCTAAACCGGGTTATGTACGTATGAGGGCGGTGGGCAAAGGCAGATAATGGCTCTCATAGAAACGAACGAGATCCCGTTTCCACTGATAATAATTCATGTGCATGGACGGGAGCTAGTCTAGTAGTTCCTTATTGGCCCTTTAATATTTTTGTTGGTATTAACTAACCAGTCATCAGTAGTAAGAGTCGTGGCACATTGTACAAGGGCAAACCTTAGGCTATAATTAGAGAAGCGGGAGTCGGGTAGGATAGGCCCTACGCACACCTTGGGTTAGATATAATGATGAGGTAACATGATCTATATAAGCTAAGTTGGCTAGGGGATAAAAGGGCAAGGGCAAGGAGAAGGTAAGAAGGAACACAGGAGGGTAATAAAAGATTTGGGGGTAAAATATACAATTGAAATTTATATAATTACATTGTCTTGCTGAACGAAATCCCATCTCTGAAGAAAATGAAGCTGGAGAACCAATAGCGCGTCCATCAAAAGAAAGCATAGAAGTCAAAAAGGAAGCAAGTCAAAAGAAGTATTAAGTGGTGGGAAATAGATCGGTAGATATCGAAATGAAGGGAGACTGGCTCTCTGGTCGACTTTTCAATCTTGTGCCTCACGTCTCTAGTTGCCAAATTCGAAAGCCACGCTGGTTCGTATCGATGGGATGGTAAGCAAATACCTGTAAATAAAAATCAACGCGCAATAAAGGGGGGTTTGGGAAAGGAAAAGTGAAAAAAGGGAAAACAGGGAAACAGCATATCCATTTCTAAATCAAATCGCTCCAAAGACAATTTACCCAGCTCGCGTCCGTAGCAATTTCTGATTCTCGCCATGTTCCTATCTTAAAAGTGCAAAAAGTTTTATACCCATAATACCAACTTGAGAAAACTAGATTAAAAAACAAAAATTTCTTCAGAGATGAAGGGGGATGGAAATGAAAGTTGGGAAAAGCCAAAGGTTTTGTTCTCGTAATTGTAGTTAGTGGTCTGTTTCTTCCGTCTCCTGAATTATGGCATCAACCACACGTAAGGTCACGAGAAGTTCAACAGTATCCCAGTGTGTCTAGATCCTGTTGATGAACAAAGTCGTAATACGTCGTCGAATGACGCAAGTGATGAGAAAGGAGAAACGTGTACGGTCCGCATCAAAAAATCTTTAGTCTGGATATTTGTAGCCGATTTAATATTGTCAGCCTCATAAATTCGACTGAATAAGGGCTGTAGGTCCCTATTTTTCCCCCCATAGCTTGATTCCTTCACGACAGCTAAAAGATTATTTTGACGCGGGCCTCAGTATTCGGGAGATCGAAATGAAGAGTCGAAAATTGCATGCATTATCCGTAAATTCGGTGGTCTATGAGATCGAAATGAACAGAAGAAAATTGCATGCATGATCCGTAAATTTGGGGTCTATTGAGGTATTTTCGGGGATGATTGAAACGTTCCTGAAAAGCAGGCAATGAATTTCCTCGCAATCTCTGGCGCCACCGCTGCAAAGAACAATTTCTAAAACCGGATTGTATATCGACGAAGGAGATATAAAACACACGGAAGGACAGTGATATTTTCTAATAAGGAGGCCATGGGCCACCGTGCTCGGTCGGTGAGGTAGAAGTGAAAATAAATCCGGATGTTTTGCAAAAAAGAAAAAAATAGGAACGGTTAAGTATGGCTTGTCGATGGGCTTAGATTAAATAGAAAACACAGATAAGGTGTCTCCTTGGAAATGCAAATGCGGTATTAAGAGTTAAGCGAAAGCCCTTGGAATTGACTAGGCCAATCATTCTGATTCTGGTGGGTTCGACGGCCACCCGGGGCTCCACCAATATCCGATGTGTTTGGGTCCATCATGCCATAATTGGAGGGGGGGTATGAAGAAAAGGGATCAGTCTGGAGATGGATGCCAGATCCAAACCCAGGTACGCCAGGATCAGGCTGCCTAGCGACGCCGAATTGCTGGTATGGATCCATGTATGGAACACGCATGCCAACCTGGGCGGCTGCAGGGTCTCTAATAGACATGTCTGGATATGCCCCAGATGGTATTCCCTGGGTTGATCCGGAATTGTATGGTTTAAAGTCGGGTTGCCTTCGACGCTCAGCATGTGGATCTTGACCATACCCAAGCAAAGCAGGAGTAAGGCCCGGGGGCTGCAGGCCAGCAGTTGGTGTGACGAATGAAGCAGGATTGATGGCTGACATCCATATTCGGGTTTTATAGATCTTGAACAGATCAGTGACCAGGGAGTTGAAATTGATATAGGAATCAGCAAAGTAGTAAAATGTGAGTTTTTTCCAATCCCTGTAGTCAAATTATAAGTTAGTACTTTTCCAACATCTAAAAGATCTTGGGACAACATACATTTGAAATTCTGCATCCAAGATCTCCATATTTAGTCGATGTTCAACAACCTTTTGCTGACAAACCCGCTTTGCCTTGGCTTCATTTCCCTCCTTCTCACGCAGCGTTTGGATTTCATGATTTTGAGCAAGTCGTTTGATAAGTTTAGGTTTGATTTCCGCATTTTGTGACTCTTGTTGGCTGTGCTGGGACTGAGGACCCATGCCGCCCACAGCGCTACCCGGTACCCCACCAAGATTGGGAGGTCCATTTGGATTTATCGCGGCACCTGATGAATTTTGGCGGGAGAAGAGCATTAACCATTTATAATGTTCTTCGGCGTAATGTTCCTTGAGTTCTCTAGCTTTAGCCCAAGTAATATTTGCATGGGCTACAGTTCCTAAATCAGTGCCTCGATCAGCTTCGACAATCACCAACTCTCCTGCTTTGACCTGTAATCCCGTGTCTTCTTGGATATAGAAAACATCTGCTCGGTAGCATTTAAATGTGACGATGAACAGCTGCTGGTTTGGGTGAGGTTGTCCAAGGCCTGCATGCTGGCGACCAAATGCGTTTGGCATCACATATGCTTGGTGAAGAGATGTTGATATTGCTGATGATGACAGAGATTCGCCACGAGGGGAAAGCTCGTGGTTAGGGAAATATGGTGCTGATCATGATAAGTCAGTATGCTACACATGCTAACAGAATGTTGAGGTGTGTAAATGGATGTGCTTACCAGAAATATCCACTGGAGAGGTTGCTGACAGGTTTCCATGGCTCTCATCACGCTCATGATACGATGTCGGAACATGGGCTTCAGGCCCTGAAGTGAAAGCAGCTGTATGTCTGGAAGGAATATCGGCAAAAGAATGACGGCGGCTCTGGGGCATATCTGCCGCGCCACCAAATCCGAGGGAGCTTTGCCACTGGGCTCTAGCGTGGTTCCCTGAAGCCGCAAACGTTGGAAATTGTTTCTCTAATTTCGCTGAATGTTCACTCATTCGTCGTCGATTGAGCGCACGTGCATTTTTATATCCAGGGAAATCGCGAAGTTCATCCAAATCCTCAATAGCTAAATCAGACTCTTCTGGAACGCTGCCTTGAATAGGATGCAACTTATGAGTCTGGGGGATGGAAAATCCGCTATTTGCAGACGCTGTAGAGAGAGTACGGTCCCGGTATCTTCCACCTTCCATTTGATTAGATGCGGCTTGTCGCAACATTGCGTTCTCCAGGGTGAGCTGTTCGATGGTGCGGGCTTGGTTTGAGCTCCAGTTGTGATTGGCTTCCGTGTCGTTAGGAGAAACGTCGCCTTCATCTTCACAGACGCGGCCTAATGTTGCTGGATCATGGCCCAACTCAAGAAGGCTAGGGCGAGAAGACCGACGCTGGATGGAAGAGAATTGCCCCGAAGGTCTACGGCCTGAAGGGGGAGGCATGGCAGGTTTGCTTGGGTTCATGTTGAAAGAGTCTGGGTCGAGTTGGCCAACAGAGTATGACTGGGAACGGTATGTCTTTGGTGTGGGATGGAGAGGAATCGCAAAGGGAATAGCCGAGTCACCAGACCCAGAGCGGATGGTCGAGGGGTTGGCGATATCATCACCCGGCCCTACGCCCAAATTGGGAGGATTTGACGTTGTTGGCGACTGCAGCACTTCTACCATACGAGAAGGTGGTTCTTTCCGATTCTCAGCGTTCCAAATTCCCGTACCCCAGGGAAAGGAGCCATTAGTCGATGAGCCAGTCCAGTTAATGGACGTCGCCAATCCAGGGCTCGTGGCTGTACCCCAAGTGCTCGGATCTCCGCCTGGAGTGGTTGGATTTGAATTCGCTGGCGAAAATGAACTGGTCGCCGGGAGTGAGGCTTTTCTAACGAGGTTGCTTGGGACTTCATTAAGCCAGGATGTGCGACGGGGTTGCTTAGTTATGGGAGGGGGTTGAGGTTGGGAAGTTGGGCCATGTTCGAAATCGTCATCAGAAGAAGCTAGCGCATCGGAATCTGGAGTTGAGCGGCGTACACCGGGGTGCGACTTCTCCAGCATTATCGATGCATTGTGTTCCAGAGGGGGTGGATAGGGAGCTTTTGAGGATCTCGAGGACTGGCCAGCTCTAGTTGAAGCCGCCATCGTATATCAAGTGTTCATGAAAAATGGTAAGAGTAGTACGAAACGGTCCGAGTCTTGGAATGACTTTTTGCTATCGGTGTAAAATACGTTTTTAACTGTCGAGATTGGAGGTCAGCCTTGTATACTCGCAGCGACATGACAGAGGAGAATTTAGGGGGCCAGGACAATCTTTCTCATCACACCAATGCGTTGGGGCACACAGTGCTATATATAGCAAAAAAAAAAGAAAGAAAGAAGGGGGGTAAAAACATAACGGCCAGGCAATTGAAGTTATACACACAAGATTACGCCTTGTGGCTCATGGTACTCACACGTTGGGATGCGAATCCTCAAAGGCTGGGTTACCGCTGCTTGCTAGCTCGCATCGAACGGCAACAAAGTAAATATCAATTACCACGGATCGCAACTGCACCATGACGAAATTAGCATGCACCGCGTAGGTATATCATGGCGATCCAAATGAAATCATATCCTATGGGAAGGAGAGGATGAGGCAACTTACCTAAGGCTTCAAAAATATGTTGACGCGATGCAATCTAGTGGGGTCGTTGGTGCGGCTGATAAAGGACCGCTTTGTACTGGTTCAAGGAGATGAGAAAGAGAAAAGAATATACGAGAGAAGAATGGGAAACGTGCATACCAGTGTTAATTCCTCCTGTCTAGCCCGAGTATGTTCGATCTGCCCGACGACGATTATTAACGATCTGCTACAAAAAAGCGAGAGTAACAATTAATTCGAATAGACTTGTCTCGGTGGAATCGCGATGCGGAAACGAGTATCAATTTGGGATAGTTGTGATGCGCGAATTTGTCGGATTGCGGGGAAGTTGAAGGATGAAGAAGTTTAAAGGGGCCGATTAATATGTATGGAGTATCTCACGCCTCTTCGAATATTGAGGACTAAAAAGAGATGCAGTAAGAGGTTTGAAATAACTAATGAAGTTTGGTGTGGAGATTCAGGAGAGACGTTCGCGATGGAGACTCGAGGGTGCGACAGCGACGTTTTCCTTTTTTGGTAGACAAGAATGGGCCGTTCGGCGGATGAAAGATTGGTTCAGAGCGATCCGTTGCAATGAGAGGAGAGTTCGGGAGGGAGTTCTACAATAAGCGCATGGTCGAATCAGATCAGGGGAGGTCAGTCGGGCTGTCAGCCGATGAGATGACAATCAAAGACGACGAGATACGAAGGAGCGAAGTAGAGGAGGGATGGGGCATTATTATGATGATGTAGAACGTCAACCAACACATGTAATAATGGGGATTGATGGGATAATGGGGATAATAATGGAAGTGGGAGTGGGTGGCGTGGGAAAGGTAAAGGTAGATCTGGATAATGACCCAGAAAAACCCCAGAGTTTAACTCAAGCCAGAGAATAGAGAGAGAGAGCAGCTGGTGGCACTTACCTATGCGGAGTCAGGAGGTGTGGATGAGATGCTCTAGTTACCTTTCTTTTTTCTTATTTTCTCTCCCATGAACCCTGGGGAACCGTATTATTGAGCCTAAACAGCCAGTCTGGATTCAATCTTCAGTTATGGGCCTAAACCTTGACCTGTAAAACGATTCGTCGATGGGTCTGACAGCTAAAATAAAACCCCCGCCAACCAGAATCAGTTTCCTTGGCCACATAAGAAAATATTCCAGAAAAAAAAAAACGGACTTGCAATGGTGATAGGTAGAGAACAATAGATCTGTCTGTACGCAGTATAAAGGCAACGGGGAGAGAAGGGAAGGGATACCTAAGAGAAGACAGCAGGGAAAGAATTCTTCGAGCGCAAACGCACCCTAAAATGGATCCGCTATTATCTGTTGCTCGCAAGAAATCGACTGGGACCATGCAGTAACTCTCCCGTCAGCTCAAGGACATTTCATTAACTAGGGATTGATGGAGTTGAGGTGGACCAAGGGTGCATATCCCCTTGTCATATTCGGAAGAAGGCCAGAGCCCGCGATGTGATGGGAGAATGAAAGAATGAACTCACTGACCCGAATAGAATGATCCTTTTCGATGCCTCGAAGATGTCAACAACGGCCAACGGCTGGTTTGGTAGAAACAACCTGTAGATGGAGAGAGAATACGGAGGAGGAGTAGAGAACGGGGGCAAGGACACAGCTGGGAGAAGCAGGGAAGAGCAGTAGCTTTATACTCCAGGAAGAAGAGATCACTCACTGGCAAGTCAAGAAAAGAAGTCAAGGAGTCAAGGAGTCAAGCAGCGGGGGCAGGAGATAAAATAT
The DNA here is from genome assembly GCA_032988175.1 of Myotisia sp. PD_48. Classification (NCBI taxonomy): domain Eukaryota; kingdom Fungi; phylum Ascomycota; class Eurotiomycetes; order Onygenales; genus Myotisia; species Myotisia sp. PD_48. The sequence continues at coordinate 88,852 of JANTQB010000050.1, read as the reverse complement.
TGGAATACTTTCGTCTCATCTCATTCACTGTGCTACCAGTGACTAGTTAGAGTATTTTCTCTTTTAGCAGCGGCAGGACAGGATATTTTAAAGAAAGAAAACAATCAGGCTTTAGTTGTGTGAAGATTACAATGAAAAGAAGCATGGTTGTAATGTAGATAGATTCTCCCAGTGAATATCAGACGAAAAAAGTGAATGAGCAGACAACAACCCCTCCACCAGTGTAATTAACAAACCAAGAGATTCTAATTTGAATAGATAACCAATTGAGAGGGAAATACCACTAAACCCAGCCAATTTAAATACCTAATTGAAAGAGATGCACCATTGACACCAGCTACACAGAGAAGAAGTAAAGTGGGAGCAATTATAATCCTCATCGGGCTAACTATCGTGCTGGTACACCCGAAATAGGCAACCCACCAGCATCTTCTTCGTACAACAACTCCCACTTGTTATTATTCCGAGAACCATCTCACCACATAGGAATAAATACAACATTAACTAGATAACTATACAAGAAGCTGTGATGGTGGGGAACATCTCCATGCAATCCACCACTAGCCAACCTTCTTCTCGACGGATCTGTGGTTCTGAGAGCCTGGGACAACCAGTACCCAAGAACCATCAACATGGGGCCAGAGTGCCGCTCCCTCGCCTCTTTTCTGCTCTGAAGGCTTGGTTCGGATTACAAACAAACAAATAGGAACCCCTCTATTACTACGAGCTGAGTCCGGAAGTGTCCAACCCTTCGTATATTGGCGCAAGTTCAGAGCATTACCTTGGCTAGCCGACCAACCAGATCTCGGCGCACAAACCGATCAAGATGATCAGCACAAGAGTTTGTTAAATGCCCTCGTAACAGACAGAGATAACCACACAGGCTTAAAGAGGAATATGCTGTGGAAGGCACTGGTTTGAAATTGAGACCAACATGCCCTCCCCCAAACGAGTACGGATCTTTTTATTTTCTTTCTCATGACCCATCATGCAGCATGTGCCAACCATTTTCTGTGCCACTGGAATAGATAGTTATGATGGAAACAAACTTTTTTTTCTCTGAAGCGCTCGTGTTTTCCCCCGCCTTTGAAACGAACAGGGAAATTTGGGTTGCTATTTAACCTTCTTAACCTTTCTTTGTTTGTCCCCTTTCCTCTGCATATAATCGAATTTACAGTGCTAAATTGTGTGTGCGGCAAATGTTAGCAATCACGCGGTTTTACCATGCTAATTTCTACAAAATGGAATTGAACCGATTTCATTTCGGTTGCAACTAGATTCCCGCTATGACACGGGTCAATGGAGCGAAGGGAGCACGACAGGATGCTCGGCCTTCATTTGTCCTGCACCCCGCACCCTCTCGCATGATAACTCAACATATTCCGTCCATACATATATCTCGCTTCAACAGCAGTTTTTCTTTGCTCTAGCTTACGAGAGCTGCATGAAATCCCTGTCTATATTAAATGCATTACGATGTTAGACAGCAAAAGCCTACCGGGGGGGCCACCGAAGATCCCTAATATAAAACGGCTACTCAATTCTTACGACGGCCCAACCTACTCTCCACATTGTTGCCGACGGCTCCAGCCATGAATTGAAAAGTGTTCCCTCTCAAGTAGGATGGGTGGAGCTATGTCCCGAACAAATTCCGGCCAGCCACAGGCTGTGCTTCCATGATCTCGACTACCGTTCAACCCTGATCCTTTTACATATGGAAAATGCTCTCTACATGCACTTAGATCCTTGACGGCTGTGCCTTTTCACGGCCTGAATCCCTACTGCCCAATCATTCTTAGCCTTTATATTCCATTTTGACGTCTTCCTTTGCATTAACAGGGTGCACGAAATCTTGTCTTGCACCCAGTCACATGAAATTTGCCTCGAAACAGTCAGGATGGTTTTGGCTTATCCTTAGAATTTTTGTGCCATCCAAGCTTGGAGCATCTATTTTGTACAGTTGAGAGGGGCTATCTTATATGCCGTTTACTAGCTCCCCGCAAGCAAAATGTTTCCGCGGAACGTCTGCCTATGCAAATCCCCGCAGGACAGCTGCCAATGCCTATGGAACACTACTGCGTGCCATAATAATGGGCAAAAAAATACTGATATAGAATATTCTTATAGGAAATCATGACGTTTTGACCCATGATTCTCTTCAGGTTGCTCCATTGTTCTGACGCCAAATGATGCCGAGATATCGTAACATTCAAGTTTTATATTGATGCTATATTGATGCTATAGTGATGACCTAGATGTTCTCAATATCTTTTTTATCGGCTCTACATTGGTTAGACTTGCTTTCCTATCATGGCGACAGCTTGCATCTCGAAGCAGACTGGGTATTGAGTAATAACCATGTTTGTTCGCTAGATAATCTGAATTAGCAGGTAGGCAACAGTCCATCGATTACAGCAAACCAACAATGACAAACAATCTTAGATGGGGAACCGAATAGTACGAACGTAGTGCCAGGGCACACATGGTTAAACAAGTTTGACACTCCACTTCCCCTCACTATAATTGCGTAGGGGGTTCATGATATACACCACAACCACTTGGATAATCAGGACAGAATACTTTATTATATACTCATAGAGTTGTTTAGCCCTATTTTCAGCGAAAAAAATCGAGTGGAAATAGAAAAAGTAGGCGTATAATGCTATACTGTTCTTCTTCGAATCCATATCCTGTATTACGTAGATAGAGGCCAAACTACCTCAGTTTACCTGATGGGCCGAGACTCTACCTAGGAAGAAGCTGGAAAGGAAAGCGTCCCATAAGCCTAAACCTTGAGAAAGAAGGATGAGAACATCAGACGCCAGGCTGTATATCAATATGCGCTCGAAGGAATAATCTATTTGGATATAATGTACTCGTTATTCATCCACCTGGTTCGCGATAGACAGGTAGAAAGACTTTCAGGTTAGAAATAAACCATGGCATATCCCTTGCAAACCACCCTACCACTGACCGAACAGGGGAGCTTAGCCTTGCTCTCATATTTGGTTTTCCCATGTCAATCTCTGGAGATTTCAATTCTAACAAGGTGTTCAAATTTTTTTCTGTGGGCTGGGGGCCAGATTCAGGTCCGCAACATTCGCAATTCCGTTTTCTTAACTTTCTGATTGTTTTCATGGATAGGTATTGATCGTCTTCTTCAGTTTGGAAACTGAAAGGTATATCAAATTATATTTGGCCCTTGGCCCACTGGGCGCGGTTTTAGTTTGTCACTTCATTGTCCAGGAATTAATTTTCCCAGGTCGTAGCAAGAGGATGTTTTTTGGACGAGTGACTGGTCTGTGATATGTACAACCTCGATAGGTGAAATATAAATATGCACCTGATCACATGAGTTGTTCTTGGTTAGAGGACAAAATAAAGTGAGTGAAACTCGCGGATACCTACTATATCGGCTTCGCCGTGATATGGGGTAAAATGGAAGTCGATTTTTTCGGATTTATCTTCACAAAAAAGCTATTCATACAGATGCACACCCCAACTGGCAAGAGTGTTGCACAGCAACACTTCAAGAAAAAAAAAAGGTGCGGGAACGTCGATCAATCATGATATAAAGGAGGCAGGGTTGGGGCATGCATGTCATATTATGCGATATAACTCTTACTGAACCGGGTATCAAGCGGGCTATCATTGCACGGTGTCCAGGCTACCCTTGCCAACTGTTGACGCAGTGGCTTGTGGCCCTTTCTGTTGCCGTAATTTTTCTTCAAAAAGCGCGAACTCTTTCAACGCAACTTCTTCCTCCTCATCTAAGACTTGTGTAACGGTTTGTACTTCTTCAATCTGCATCGCCGAGATCCCCAGCGGCCCGGGGGTTAAAAGCTTAGTAAGACCGAAAACCAATTGCGCATCGAGAGAAGCCAGGAGAAAAGGAGAGGGAAGCAAAAAAGAAAAATATTACTCACATAATGTTTCAACATGGATTCAATTCCGTTCTTCAACGTGACCGTGCTCGAATCACACGTACGGCAAGCCCCGCGTAATTTTAATAGAACATTGCCATTTTCATACCCGCGGAAGTCAATATCTCCTCCATCCTCTTGTATGGCGGGCCGAATCCTCGTCTCAAGTAGTTCCTGGATCATTTCTACTATTTCTTGATCCTCCTCATTATACTTGACGTTGTCTTCGTTCTGAGAAGCGTTGCGGCCTTCCCCAGCCTTGGCTTCAACAATGCTAACGATAGGTTCGCCAATGGTAATTGCCTCGGTGATGAGACTGAATACTTCAGGCTTAATATGAGCCCAATTTGCATCGGCGGCTTTTGTTATTGTGATAAAATCGGGACCGTAGAAGACAGATTTTACGCCGTCCACGTTGAGCAGTTTCGCCGCTAGAGGGGATGGATGAGGAGCTTGGAGGGTCGATCGGGGTGTTAAATATTCTACGGATGAGACAGGGAAATCTTCAGGAAGAACTTGGGTATTGGGTTTAAATTTGAGAGCCTATGAAAAAACAAAACAATGTGAACTTGTTAGCTCTCTAATCTGATCTGATACCATGATGTGATTTTGATTTGACTCACGTCGGCGTTCGGAGTAGTGAGAGTCTGAATAAATATAGTCCGCTTATTCGACGGTACCCCCAGCCGGGATTGAACGGCAGGCTGATGATGCCGTCGCAATACCGGCCGACGGTTTGACAGCGAGACAATTGTAGGGACTTTTGCTTGCTGACTCGATAGACACCGAATAAATGAACGTGGAGTACAGGTTCTGAGTCCGGGGAGCGAGCTTGATGCTGTCCTCGACAGAATCCTGGATGCAGGTCGAGATGCCATAATGAGTGGTATCAATTAGACAACAGCCTGTTCTTCCTGGTGTGAATGAATGAATGAAATTATTCAGTTCATCAAACACTTTTTTTTTGCCTTCCAAATTCGCGGCTTCGGATTTAAACTCCTCGGGATCAAAACTGACGTAATATAGTAAATCACGTGATGATACCATTGGTCAGCATCATTGCATTCCTCTTGGCAGGGTGCTCGACCAGCGGGCAGGAAACTAGACGGAAGCTGCAGGAGGGACTGCTTGGAGTTTCTATACTCTTGACTCTCGAAGCTGGGGGTGTTGGGTGTTGGTGGTGGGAGTCATTGCACTTCCCTAAATACTGAAAATTTTATCAAAATGGATTCCACGAGTGCTACAGCAAAGCCTAAAACGCCATTATCTCCCCTTATATCAAAGAACAAGAATATAAAATCGAACACCTGATCCCCATGCATTGCAAGTGCTTCATCCAGAGCCGAGAAACAAGATAATACTACAAACAGTAAAACAAGATGAATATCAAAAAAGGAACGGAGATCATAGAAGGATTATCCGAGCGTCCTTCGGATGACTTTCACTCGGACAATACGGGCATTTGAACCTGGAGTTTTTGCTTAGTCTCATCAACGACTCTCGAGCTATAATATGTCCACATGGCATAAGCATCGGAGGGTTATTATCTGTCGTTTGTTCTTTGGATACGGGGCAAACGAAGATAGAGTGGTATTGGTAGGAAGGTGGAAGAGGAATTTCAACCTATTATGGTAAGTAAAAAGGATAAGAGAAAATGGGGAAAAAAAAGAAGTGAACATAGTTACTCACCGGAAGTTCATTCTGGCTTGTCCATTCGGTTCGTTTCTCTTTCATTATAGTTTGGAGTTTCAGTAACGTGGGAAGAGCTATTGCGCCAGCAGTTGCGGCAATATATAAGGGCGATTCGGCTGAGAGTCGAAGTAAAGCGCAGAATTCGGCTGTGAACGAACGAATTACATCATCCCACGCATGCGAACCGTGAAATACTGTCGCGTACGGTGATTCTTCAAGGTTCGGCGCAAAGGCCACAGCTCCCATAAGCTGTTTGATTTCATTAAGATAACGGGTTTGAAACCCATCGAATTCTCGTCTAGCATAGTCTAAAGCTTGTTTTCTGCCGAGTATCGGGGGCACGGGTTCTTTCCCGCCGTGTATTAGCCATATGAATTGCAACCGGCATAGTTCGAATTCAAGGTTGCTGCCACGAGCATCCAGCTCCTTACGGTGATCGCGCGCCCACATAATTGCAGGGAGTAGGTTTTGATCGTGCGTTATTTCATTTAGTATCTGGTACATCAGAATGAATTTGCTCCGCATCTCGCCATCCTGGAGCTCTTCGAAGTTAGGCGTGGTCTTGAGATCCTGTACGGCGGGCGCAGGCGGGTCGGTTCCCGAAAGCGAAGATGTCGATTCCTGCATCAGCTCCGACAGGAATGTATTGGCCACCTCAAACTGTCCTTCCCGTAGTAGGTGCATGGCGATGGCCCTGTTAACCAAAGCGGGCTGTGCGGATAGGGCATCATATTCGGTTGTCGGAAGAGGTTTATCCTTGAACAGCTTTATTGATAGAAGAGAACCGGTTAGCACTTAAATTTCTTTACATAGCTAGGAATCAACTGAAGATCTAGACCATACCTTATCCAAACCTTTCGTATACTTGTTCAAACCACTATAGGCCTCTTTCAAATCATTATTCGTCGTTTCGAAGGATGCCTTTACAGGATTCTGAAGCTTCGCCAGCGTAATAGAAGCAACATTCGGATCTAATCAAAGTTGAGGGCCTCTCCACAATATAACTTGGGACAGCTTGGACGATGTGTACATACCCTTCTGTATAGCATCACGAGCCTGTGTCAATAGATCGATCGTCGCCTGGATATCATTGATGCATTTTGAGCTCTGTGCTCTCTTCCAGAGCCGCTGGTAATCTTTCTGTAATTGTTCCATAGCACAAACCCCCGGTATTTAGCCAGCCCAAATACGGTCAACTCTGGGGGGAACGCGGGAACATGTCGAAATCTCCTCGTGCGAGTATGAAGGGGAGAAACGGAAGTTAATCAGGTATGGCAGGGCCGAAGGGTCATGGAGTAAGCCGTCAGGTGGTCTGCTAAGTAACAGGTAACCAGCTGGCGACAGCGATCAACAGCGAAGAGCGGACATGTTGGTGAGCGATGCAGCTGCGACGGAGCAGGCGGTGGAGGAGAAGGGATGGGCACTTGCTTAGTTAAGGCTAGGGGAGGTCACATGGTGGGGCAGATCCCACCGCCAACTTTGAATTTCGGGGAGCAAACTGGCCGTGAGCCAGCCCTGATTCTCTTTGTTCACTTGAAGATTGCTTCTCGCTCGCAGCACGGATAGGTTGGTGCTGTGTTTGTCCTCTTGCATCAAACTAAACCCCTGGTTGTTGCTATTTGCTCCTATTCCTTCACCCAAATCGCGATTCGTTGAGCTGGACCTCGCACATGTGACATCACTTCTTTGAGCTTGATATTTAACTATTCAATATTATACAACATGCTGGAGTGCAACCTCAATGGCGTGCTCCAATGGTAGTGACAGGCGAGAGACAACCATGACCGGCCCATATACCAATTTTCTGGCTCCTTTGTTCTAGAGAAGCAGTGCATCTGAGGGAAGGGAATAGTAGCACTCCATTTGACCCCTGCTTATAGGACCGAGGGTAAGCAGAATGGAGGTGTCTACTCCCATGAAAAAGATTAGCGATGCTCTACTAGATAAAAGCACGGGCTCTCCAGCTGTTGAGGAAAAACCTGTATCCTCAGTCCACTCGGCGAAGGTTTCTTCGACTCGTGAAGAGGCTGAACCAGCTTTCCAGCCACTTATCTTCACCGATCCCGTTGCCTTTCGGTACCTAGAAGAAGATCAATGTACCATTGTCCTGAATAGGCAGCTTATATTATCCGGCTACCAGATTTACATAGTCGAACAATGGGCATGCTCCAGGGGCCATCCTACGTTCGTCATCAATACATACACTGGTGATTCATCCCACGTAGCCCATGCTAGTGTTCTGAGTGTACCTGTGGATGAGAATAAATGGTCTCCTCGACTGAAAACCTACTTCGATGCAGTGGCCCAATTTCATGCCCGGAAACGACCAACATCACACGGAGTGCTGATGGTCACAAATTTGAGCAGTTTTCCGTCTTCGCTAGCTGTGATTCCTGTCCCAGATGGAAACGTAAGACTCTACCGAGAGGGCTTCATTGTCAATGAAAATTTAAAGCGGCTTGGCTGCTCTGGCCGAGCTGGTTTAAACCTGAAACCCCCTGCAGCGGATACAGAGGCGAAATTTTATAGGCTCTACAAAACATACGACCAGAACCGGTTTTACACTGCAGTACAAGAATTAGTGAGGCTTTGTCAGTTAGCTCTAGTGATGTTTGACCAACTAGCCCCAGAATATGCTGATGGGTTACTTTGTGATGTGACGGAACAAGCCATTAACGATTGGTGGACTGCCATTGGGACCGATCTGTTTAATATTGAACCTAGTGATGGGATTCTTGGCCCCACAACGGTTTCTGCGCTGCTTGGAACGTTTATGGGTGCAAGAAATCGTCTCCATGCCTGGGGAGCTCCGGTGCCGAAAGATCCATTTGACATCACGGCCTTAAAGAAAGGCGTGGGCAGCTTCCAGAAAGCCCATAGGCTTAGCAGAACACGAAGAATAGATTGGCAGACTTTGGACAAGCTTCATCGTGCCACAGCTAAGGCAGCTAGTGGCGACGGATGGGCAGTACCTCGTGCCGTCAAGTCTACAGTGGCAGAGCTTGGAGGGAAGGGAGGTGAGATGGTGATGGGAATAGTCGGAGGCCGCGATAAAGCAGGTATTTCCGATGTCGAAACACTTGATATTGATCGCTTCATCCAATTTGTTAGCGGTGATCGATCGAAGTGGCTATGGCGTGGAAAACCTCAAAAGGCGCCCAATGAAACAATACGCCATGATGCTGGCGGCGATGAAACAGTTTTTACCCAAGATGATCGTGGGGGGTATGTATGGGCTCGTAGGAAGAGAGACCTTGCAAATGATCACACTCCAGGAAGAACAAGCCTCGATACCGATAGCCCCTTGAAATATATTGAATCTCCTGTCGCCATCGACGATAAGGAACAACAGCCAAAATCAACTCTAAAAAAGTCGGTAACGAGCAAGGTCTCAGATGCTCGTGCTGGTCTAGGCCGGTTCAGAGACGCCGTAGGAATATCCGGTCGTCGCTATCATCATCATAGATTCTCAAAGGAGAACACAGATCTAGATAACCTTCCGTTACGGCCCTCAATGGAGGAACCCATGGGCTATCCCTCGACAAAAGATAATTTTGATAGTACACATCAGCTGCAAAGTGCTCCATCATCGGATTTCGGAAACAATCGACTTGATCTGCTGAAGGAGCAGGGTATACCGATTGCTGTTGATTCTGATATACCTTTGTCCCCCGAAGATGGTTCCCAAAAGCCTACCATACCTCCCGAAGAAGATACAGAGCACCTAGGCGAGATATCTAATGAAGGGAGAGATTCCACTGCCGGCCAGACCCTACCAGAAGTTCCTACCCTGAAAGAAACTATACAACCATCTGGCCCGGTAATGGTAACGAGGATGCTACGCCGCGCCCAAAGCTACACCGAGCTCATCATGCCAGAAATCACAGAACAGCCGAAGAATGCTCGCCTACCTCGTCATCTCTCGTTTAGCGCAGTTGATGATTCCATTCTGACGTGGAAGGACATTAGCGATGGCAATGTGCCAGAAATGAATAAAGGGCTAGCACCCGCAGATGCCATTCTCATCGAAGAAATGATTAGCTCCGATGTAAGGGCTGTCGAAAAGAAAATTTCAGATCTTGCTGGGCCTACTACAAGATGGGTCGAACAACAAATATCTGATGTCGAAGCTATCGAGCACACAGCTCAAGATCGTGCAAAAGAAATTAGCGCCTCTTACGAGCTCAAATTGACCGAATATCAAAATCTTCGGATCGCCTCTCGTGAACTAATTTCCCAGGAAAATGCTGCAATCACAGATAGCATCAAGCAGATTGAAATGTTAGAGGCAAAACTGGATTATGAATTGGACGTGCTACAATCGAGGATCGAGGAGGCGGAAGACGGGCTGCTAGAATATGAGCGGCAAATTGTCACTCTGGAGGAGAGAGTACAATTCGTCATGGAGGAAGAAACGAAGAACGCAAATACTTCCTGGATAGGATGGACGAGCCAATTTTTTCGTCGTTCAGATTAATTATTGTTGCTGCATGAAAGGAAGGAATTCGGCGTCTTTATTGGGGTTTCTTTTGCCTAATTTTTTTTTTGAAATTGTTGATAAACATAGCGATCGGTTGTCATTATAGAATTTGCTTGATACCCTATAACCTATACATAGATAGATAGTATTGCCATCTAGAACTAATTCCCAACGCCTTAATTCAAAACAACAACAAGACGGAATTCGGATTCTATCCCACTCCCATCCAAAGTCCTGATTCAGAAGAGTATGTTACAGCACATGATAAGATCTCCTCCGCGCATATATAGTGTACAGGATCGTCCCAACCGAAACCGAAACGCAATCGTCACCTCCCTGGTGAACGCGGAGTTTTGGGCTAGCCACAGAAAAAACCACTCATATAAAGCAAAATCTATATGATTCCCCAGCCAATGCCGTTGTACTGAAATGCCAATGGTACAGTTTGGTCGCAGTGGCCGAAGTTGATTGCACCGCTCATTTTTGCCCTGCAGCTTGTCCCTGAACCTGTTGCATCTTTTCGGATATCTTCATATTGACTTCGAAATATTTACCAACACATCGGTCGAGGCACACTGATTCCCCCTTGTTCAGATCTCCTTCACGGTACTCTGTTGGAATGCATTTCTTGATGCAGTTGTTGGACAGTCTAGGGTTGACTTTGGCATTAGTTTTGTCATGTATATTGCATATTATAATTACAATGAACAATGAGAGGTGCCTTGTACCTGGTCATCATATCTGTGATCATCTCTAACTCCATCTCAGCTTGCCTGAGCTTTTCTTCTGATGAGAGCTGGGGGCGACCGAAGAGGAACGACATGTTGGCTTGGGGAATTGAGTATCGTTATGGTGAGATGAAAAAAAGAGATCCCTTAGCAGGCACAATCTATTTATATTGTGAGATGATTGATGGCCAGTATTATTATAAGTAAATAGTAACTCTTCTAGTAGTTAAATGGTGCACTCTTCATAATTTGGAGACCTTCCAAAAGCTGTGCACGCTAAACCCAAAATGGAGCTCTCGCAACTGCAGAAAATCTACAAACATTTCCAAGCTTGCACCTTTTCTGATTGTTCAGTGTCTCCTAGGAGGTTTTGCATATTATACTTGTTAATTTTGTGAGCAGATGCTATTAAGCTGCTCTAGGACTTTGTCCCAGGTATGCCTGGATGGCTTTTGGTTAAGGTATTCCCTTCAGTCTACTAAGGAAGCAAAGTTCATCAAGTCGCTGCATTGCTAATTCTATTATCGAAGTAATACTATTAGGGGCGCAGGCCCATCTAATAAGAAAGCACGGAGCTATACCAATACCGGTGGACCCAATCCCGTTCGTTTGTCAGTTGCCGAGAAGGTCAACAGCCGAAAACCAAACACACCAGAGAACAGGCTTCAATCCATTGGGAAACTATGGTCCAACCCATATCCTCGAATAAAATCCGATCCATTGTCGATTACTTGTGCGAAATTCCGCTTTGTATATCATTGGGTTCCTCCTAATAAGACCGCAGATGGAGACCAAGTTGTTGTTCATGGTACGTTTACTTTGCGCCAATTTCAGCTCTCTGCATCGATCGAATAACATAGGATACTAGGCAGAATACGATCACATCGAACGGCAGGAAGCAAGTTGATATTCTTTGATATCCTTCATAACGGGCATAAAGTGCAGGTTCTATGTAACCAGCGGATTCTAAACGAATCTGGCGTAACCCCGGCACAATTCAGAGAGTTCTATCATCAACTGCGCCGGGGAGATTCATTCTGTAAGCAAACGACTATTTCCTGTTGCCAATTTGCCTTGAATAGAATGCTCATCATTGTTTTTCCCAGCGGTCAAAGGAAAGCCACACCGTACTGGTCGGGGAGAGCTATCAATACTCGCGACTGAGCTGCCAACGCTTATATCTCCTTGTCTTCATGATGTGCCACTTCCGCAGAAGGATCAGGATACTTCTCCATACGACCGACATGTAGAGCTTTTATCTCAGCCTGGTGCGGCCGATTTACTTCGCGCTCGAGCCCGGATACTTCTACATATCCGAAACTTCTTCACCGATCGAGAATTTATGGAGGTCAATACTCCTATTTTGGCTTCTAATTCGGGAGGTGCGGTTGCGCAACCCTTCTTAACGACAGCAAAAGAGTTTCCAGATCGGTGTCTATCTCTTCGAATAGCCCCTGAACTTTGGCTTAAAAGATTGGTCGTTGGCGGGTTTGACAGAGTCTTTGAGATCGGATCGTCATTCCGGAACGAAGGTGGGTTATCCGTATATCCGTATTTTGCCTTTTGGGCTGAACACTAACGGCTATATTTAGGGATCGATAAGACACATAATCCAGAGTTTACTACTTGTGAATTTTACCAAACATATGTCGATCTAGATGCCTTGATGAGAACCACCGAGTCATTAATGTCCAGTTTGTCGCATGACATCAAACAGCTAAATGAAAAGTTGGGGGGCTCCCTAAATCCCATCTCCGTGAACCTCGACGGCCCGTACCCAAAACTCGACTTTATTCCAGACCTCGAAAAGGCTATGGGTAAAACATTGCCTGATCTTCGCGCCAATGATGCTATGGCTCAGGTCCAGCAACTATTTCATGACTTGGATCTTCCAATACCCACCCACATCACTCTACCCCGATTACTGGATAAGCTCAGCTCAATATATCTTGAGCCACTATGCAAACAACCGACATTCATTATCAATCACCCGGAATGTATGTCCCCACTTTCGAAATCGTTTCTCCATCCGAGTAACGGACAAGTTGTCTCGGCACGAGCAGAGCTCTTCATCGACAGTAAAGAGATAGTAAACATGTATGAGGAGGAAAACTCACCTTTTGCACAGAGGCAGAAGTTCGAAAATCAGCTAGTATTAAGGGATCCGGAGGATCCGGGAGAACTGGACGAGGGCTATATAAAAACTCTAGAATGGGGATTACCGCCAACAGGTGGGTGGGGATGTGGGATTGATCGGCTTTGTATGCTGTTTACTGGTGCCCCACGGATAGGTGATGTGTTGAGCTTTGGTAATTTAAGGAGAGTCACAGTAAGTTCTAAAGCGGTAGAAGCCTCTGCGTGATAATAACGCTGGCTAACTATCGGCTGGTCTCTTGTTCTATGTGGATAGATACCCGACTAGAACTAGACAACCTATGTATAACATTATCATAAATTCTGTCCACTGTCCCCTATTCCTGTAGCGTCCAATGATTGAAAACTCTAGTCGAGACATGTCAAAGTGTCATTTGAATGGCCTGGTTGACACTACACTCTTGAAATCCACTAGATATATATGAGCCCACTTGAGGCCTAATGCTAGGTCTCGGCAGGTCTGGCTTACTGGAAAGGGTTTGGATAAATGTAGCTAGAAGGTAAGATCAAAGTTATAGCATACATTTCAAATATATTATTGATAATATATACGCTCAATGTAATAGCCTCCCAGAACATTTTTTTTTAGTTCGATGTGGCTATTGGGTAGCAAGTCTCCCTCAATGATGGACCAACTAGATCTAGGTGTCCGGGCTAATGCAGCCGATGAGGGGGCTAGGCAACGTTGGTGGGATACCGTGTCAAGACCACACACCCCGTGGATAGATATGGATAATATGCTTATCAGGAGCGAGAAGCGGTGAAAATTTGTTGCATAACTCTTTATTTTTGCGATTTTCATCCACCGGATAGCTCGATTTTCTCCATCTGCCTCATCAATGTCGAACTACTCTCCTCTTCCTCGTCACCAACAAGGAACTCAACGGTCGTCTTGGGACGACTTTTGTTTAGACCTTCAAGTAACGTACATGCCTTACAGATCTTTTGGCTGGACATGTAACCACATTGTTCGCATTGTCCCATTGTCTGGGTTTTTACGGCCTTCCCCTTTCTGCCACGAGACGGGTTTGGTTGTGAGCTTGGGGATGGATTTGAATGGTTCGAGCTTTTTGTTGGCAAAGGAGGTAGAGAGATTTCTATTTCACGAGATCCCGCGTCCTCATTGTCCGCCAATGACCGTTCCATCTCTGCCATGTCATCCCCACCAGTTCTTCCATTCTGGCTCCCGCAGCCACCAGAAGCGTAATCCTCGTTGGCATCTGCTGTGATTGTATTTGCAGACAGGCAATTTTTCGATACTCCGCAAACCTCAGGCGGAACAAGTTTCGCCATGTCTTCGCCACTTCGAACGATGTCGAGAATTGTACTAGGACGAATCCTCTCTAAATCTTTGATAAGTGTCCGCGCACTACCCCTAAATGCTTCGGGGGAATATATGCATTCTGTAGTAAAATAATCGAGTTTCTTATGGTGGGCATAAAGCACGATCTCCTTCTCGTAAGCGTATTTTAACGGCTTGCTGCGTTTAATATCGCTAATGGCCGATCCTGTAAGTATACTCGTCCCGCGCGCCAGGCGAGGTAAATCACCACGTAACAGATTCATCATTACCGTTTCTGCGACATCGTCTGCATTATGACCCGTAACAACATGCTTGATCTTTAATTTTCCGGCACCACGGTCCAGCGCCTGCCGTCTGAATACCCCGCAATATGTACAGTTGCCCTTCTTCCCAATTTCGGCAACAACCTGATCCATAGTCCAGCCGTATAGTTCTGCATAGCTGACGATCTCTAAGGGCATTTCATATTGAAGGGAGTTTCGCTTCACGGTTTCTAAGCTGTCGTCTCTGTAACCTTTGATCCCTTCGTCGATGGAGAGTAAAACCAAATCGAGGCCATAATTATATCGTTCATTAAGTGTTTTAAGTATAGAGGCAAGAACTGTGCTATCTTTGCCGCCGCTAGCACCGATAGCCACCCTTTCACCAGGGTAAAACAATTCATTGCTCACGATTGTATCATGGGTTTCCTCTTCGAAAATTAAGAGAAAGCATGATTTGCAGAGTTTATGTCGATTTTTAGGTCGGATAATAACAGCCCGTGCGGTATGGCAATTGAAGCAGACTGTCGGCGGCATACTGAAGACAAAGGAATGTGGTAGAGCCTAATAGATATAATGATTGCCAAAAGAATTGCCTTCATGGTGATTCGAAGATTTTATTTTATTATTTATCGATAACAAGCACCCTCCACACGTGATTAATTTTATTAGTCAGCAATTTCTGATTTGGGCTCATCATGTTACTATGTCAGGAATAACTCTTGAGAACCTAAGTTCCCAAGGTTGACCTTTTGGTGCAGTGGTTAAGAGTATATTTTGTCCAACATACTATCAACGAGATCATGCACTCCAGGAACAGAGAAATAGCAAACACCGCAGAATATATTCCTGTCTACGGCTCGGATACTGTGACATTATCACTCTAATTATCATACCGACAGCTCTACCCACCCGGGCCTACACCCATCACTAAGTCCTTGATCAAAGGTTTCATACCCGATATCTTCATCGTCAGCGAAATCAGATGGGCTTTTTGCCCAATCGCTATCTAAACGATCTGGAATACACGAGCTCGTGATCAAGATCCGTAGCCGGCTATCCTCGGTCGGGATTCTTGGTTGCGGACAGCTCTTTCTTCTGTTTGTTCTCAGGCGGTGGTGGTTCCCGCCTGGGTAAACCAAACGCTCTATGGCACTAGCAAATGTACTCAAATGAGTAGCACTGCCTTGGGGAAGCTTCACACCCCGTTTGCGTGGCGCCCCAGTGGGTATCCACGACACTTCGTCAATTTGGTCGATTACCCAGAATATTGGTCGAGGTGCTGGCGAGCCGAGAAGCCCACTGCTATCCGTCCCCCCATCACACGCAGGGCCAACTGGTGGGTTTACCATGTCTCTCAGTATCTTTAAGAGCTCCTGAAAGTGCGATATCTCCTCAGAATCTGAATTCACTCCCTGGCGCTTTCGACAGAGGAGTTGTAATTTCTCGTTGTGTTGTATCAGGCGAGGGTCATGGAGAATGAGTTGGAAGATCGCCTCCTGCAGCAGGGTGGAAGCAGTGCGGGTATTGTTCTCTATGGAAGTTGTAGCTTGACCCACTTGGTATAGCGAGTATATTATCAACGGTTTAGCGGTGATGTCGAGGCCATTCAGCAACCCATTCCAAGACAAGCTAGGTAACGAAGCTCCGTTTTCAATGAGTTGGTCAATAATTCCCACAGTCATGTAGGAAATGGTGTTGTCACCCGGTGTTTTAGGCGTTAGCCAGATCATTTCGCATGGTGATGCTACAGTCTCACGGTTCAGGCTCAACCAGCGAGCAATAGAGGCATGTTCCATTGCCCGGCCATACTCAAATTTGCGCCTCTCCGCGGGCGATGACATACGGATCTGTTCCAAACTATGCCTATAGATTTTATCTGGGTCGTACGATTCGGGTACGAAATTTTTTTTAATGGAGTCTAAATTCCTTTTTATATCTGTGGTAGCAGATTCTGTTGACGTGGTTAGCCAGCGTATTTGACATAAACGCAAAGGAAGCAGTCAACGAACCCATAAGCTGATTAGTTGCTACCCCCAGTTTGATATTGGTGCCAGCGAGCTCTTCGCGTGTAGCGCTCAGCAGTTCTTGCGTCGCACGAAGTTCATCGTTTCTAACGTGAAGCTCATTGTTTGTGCTCTTGAGTTGCTCTCGGATCGCCCTGGTTTCTCCTAGCGTAGCTTCTGAATATTCCACGACTCTATTGACTTTGGCGCACAGCTCCTTCATTCCTTCGTCGCAGATGCTGAGTGACACGGCTTGAATGTCTCCGATCAAAGGCTCGATCTTATCGTTCGGTGACATTGCCTTGAAAAATCGCACTGTAAATATTAGTCTAATTCTAGATTATAAATTTAAGCACGGGGGGTGGGCTTTGGGAGCTAATTATTAGCATACAGATTGAACCCTTGATACTTTGGCGTCTATAGTACCGATAAACCTCACACATAAACAACAAGATGTAATCATGGAGTTTAACTAGGTACACTGCCAATTGTTTATTTTCTGGATATATAATCCCGTATTCTTTAAGGCGGGGGACCGTGTCGGAGATGCGACCAAGGAACTATGAAGTATTAGCAGAGAATCACTCCATTGGATAAACGTTGGGCGAAAGGGAAGTGGAAGAAGCATGCCATACACTCTGAATATTGTTTTCCCTCTGAACCTTATTGGAGATTGCCTACAAATTTATAGAATCAGTTAATATAGGATATATGCCTTCACTGAGATGGGAGTACACTCACAGTCGAAACCACAGCACAGAGACCTAAAACAACTGCGCCCCCACCAAAGGGGCCTGCTGAGCATAACAGATGTAGAATTCCGGAGTAAGATTCTGCAAATGAATTGAAACTGGCTATTCCATTCTCAGCTTTGCCGCGGACAGAAGCGTCCTTCTTGTCATAGTGGGTAGTGACGAGTTTCTTGACAGAGGCCAAGAAGGAGTCGTAGTCTTCAATATCATAGCCTTTGATCTCATCTATAGTGGCCTTTTCCTTTGTAGTTAGGCCTAGCTTCTTAATTTCATCTTCTGCTCGAGTTAAGGCTTCCTTTTCCACTGTCTTAAACCAGCTGCAGATAGTTAAAAATATGGAAATATCAAATCATCTTTTGTCAACTGCAAAAGCTGGTTAACTATCATACCTTTCAGAAATCTCAGATTTATGGATATCCTGGTGTGCATCCGAATTGGCAGTTATTGTCCTTGGAGTGAGCGGTTTAACCAACACTGGCTTCTTCAATAGCGTTGATTCTTCCTGGACGGGTCTCGAGCTGTTTGTTGAGCCACTTAAAGTATGCACCGTAATTACTGGTATCTGCTTCGATGGCTGAGTGGGTGGCCTCACAATCGCTGGGCCTGGGAGAACCTCCATTGTCCATTATCAATGCGGCTCGAGAAGAAGACATACATTTTTGGGTCCAATTCAAGGTATACGCATGAATATATAATAGATAACGTGCTGACATCTTATTCCTCAAGGTCGCAGTGTGTTGTGAGCCTATCACGAGTTAATTCGCCGTTTTAGATATTTCGGGGCTGGCGACAGGGTTTAATGCAAAAGACATGTCTCAAGGGTTGCACTTAAAACGCAAATAATAATCCTTGTTAATGAAGCAGCTTTTCGGTGCCAGCTCTCAGTTCCTCCACCTTCTCATTTCAATTCTTATTGATCCACAGTGCCGGGCCGCCCCTGCTAGCACCAATCTAAAATGTAGGCCCAGCATGAGAACTTCGCCTGTTGTTTGGACGCACATCCATCATGCAGCTGCATCAAGAGAGGGATATGCAATATTCCCAGGACTTGGGGGCGAATTTCCCCATCAATTCATCTCACTGCGCATCAAGCGAGAACAGCTCATTGCTTGGCGGATTTGGAATAATGCAGTGGTTAATGCGGGCATGGGGTGCGCTGAACCAGTCAACAAACTCCCGCGAGGTTGCGGTCAAACAAATGGGCTTACGAGCCCTGCAATGAGCAAGGGGGGCGCGGCATGTACTCCATACAGGCATCTGCGCCAAAATCCAGGCACAATAAATCGGCGTTCTGCTTGTCCTTGCGAGGTTTTTGTTAGCTCCGCCTGCAAGCAAAATAGTGAGCTGAAATACCGTCTTCTTTTGTGCGGTTTGTTCAGTCTCTCTTTTCTCTCTATAGAAACACGATACAAAGGCATGGCTGAAGAATCTGATGTACAGAGAAAATTTTTAGCAACCCCCACCTCCCCGTGCACCCAACTTTTGGTCTATCTGTTGCTGGGGGCTGCCCAAACTTTTGCGGTGGTACTGTACATCCAGCTGCTGAAGGTGAAAGTTGCTGGTCTTGAAGCTCAGGTAAAAGAAAATCAGAAACAGGTAGAGTGTTGCTCTTTTCCTCGTCGTGACGGTTTAGATTCAAATCCATGGTGATATTGTGCTATATCATACTGACAAGAAAATTTAAACTTTATCCGAACTAGAACTCCAGAGAAAGTGAGAATGCTGGCAAGAAGAAAGAGGAGGTGACCAGAAAGGAGAAAATTTTTGAGGAAGACAGAGAGAAGGACAGAAAGCAAGAAGACGGCGAAAAGAGAGAACGCAAGAAGCAGATCATCCGAAAAAAATCCCGTGTCCGGTATCTCGTCAGCGAGATCAATGAATACGGTGATACTTGTGACAAAGAAGTAGAATTTCATGCTGAGGAGGAGAAAAACGAGGACGCGAACATCTCAATAGATCGGCCGATTGACGTGGCCATCTCATGGCGCCACTCCGCATCACGGCAAAATGGAAGCCGTGAGCTACTTATTGAGTCCCAGGAACTACGTAAGGCTCTCAAAGAAGTTATCATCGGATACCATCATATCTCTTTTGACACGGAAGAGGTGTCCTTTGATGCTCCTTATGCGGAATTATATCACAGCAGGGAAAAGCTCAAGGAATATGCCGAAAAGGCAGAAGAGGATACTAAGAGAGATATCCTTATTCTGCTTACAGAACTAGAAAACGTACAGTCTAAACAGTGGCGAGACGCTAAGCAGCTGGCCGAGAACATGACAACACAGTATGACTTGCTGTGGACGCTCTTCTATCCTGGCTGCATAGTATGCTGCGAGACTTTAGACGATCTGCAAGTATCGGTGGTCGCCCGAGTTGACTTCGTAAACTCTGACACAGATATCAGCTGTCGGGTCACCACCTGGAGCATTGATTACGATGGGAGTGAGTGGAATTATGTTGAAAACGCTGTCTCCATCCCCCACTTCAAGGGTATAAACCCCATCCGGAGACTGAAAATTTTTCCATTTGAATATTGGAAAGACTATGAAGGTAAGCCTGTTTTATTGTTAATACTCATAGAAAAGATCCTTGACTTTTACTGGTGATTGGCTGTGCTAAGATGGAATTCGATTAGGCAACATGACTTTAGCGGAAATGGAGGAGAAACTGATTCAACGGGGAAGGATGTTTGCAGAGCTGTGCCATACGAAACGAGAAAAAGTACTTTATGAATATGAAGGTCCAATCATGGTCAGTGGCAAGGCCAGTGGCCAGGTGAAAATGTTTTCTGGTACCGCCCCTGATGTAAGTTGAGAAGTTGTCCTGGGCATTGATGAACCTTTTGGAAGCGGTGGGCTCCCTGATCCGGTCGTGCCGTGAAGCTGTTAACATATTTTAGATCGATGCCTTTTCTGACATCACCTCAATCGCGGAACCATATTTACCAACTGAGAAGGAGGCTCCTGTAAGTTTATTTCCCAGCAGATAACTAAACTATGGCCCCAGGAAAGTAACTAAACTTCCTGTATAGAAGCAGCACGGGTCCAAGATGCAGGTTATCATAGGTACGTAGCATTTGATGCCTATTAGGTTTCCAGTTTACTTATCGCGGATTTGCATAGATCACTTTGCCTATCGTGTGTATGGAGAGGCAAAACTAGACATCGGAGAGCACAGAAGGATATCAGTTTGTGAATGTGATACATGTACCACAGAACGTACGAAACATATTGGCAAGCTTCCTAACATGAAATTTATGTTATTGGGCCGTGAACAACTCTTACTCTGCCCTCCGCGCGCTTGTGGGTTTGCTATGCGAGAAAAGATATGGATTCAGATGCAGGTTCAAGGCATTAGTGATATCCAACAGGATAAGGAAGAGGCATTCATGAAGTTGGAGCTACCCTCAAAGACGAAAAAACTTATAAAGACACTTGTTGTAGAGCATTCGAAGGGAGACGGTTATGTTGATGACCTTATTCCGGGCAAAGGAGCTGGTCTCGTTGTTTTACTTCATGGTGGCCCTGGGGTTGGGAAGACGTTGACTGCAGAAAGTTTGGCATTGCTCACAGGAAAGCCACTCTATGTTGTGAATAACTCAGATGTGGGCTCAAATTCAGTTGAAGTGGAAAGAAATTTCAGGATGATTTTCAAACTCGCCACTCATTGGGGTGCTTTGCTATTATTTGACGAAGCCGACGTTTTCCTGGAGAAAAGATCCCTCCAAGATGTGCACCGCAATAGCCTCGTTTCTTCCTTACTTCGAATCCTGGAATATTTTCAGGGAATTCTATTCCTAACATCGAACCGGGTTAAGACAATTGACGAAGCATTTCAATCCCGCATCCACCTTGCAATTTATTATAAGCAGCTCAGGAATGAAAATTGTGCACGAGTCTGGCGAAGATGGGTGAAAAAATACCAAGAGAACATCGATGATTATCAGCAGGTCGTGGATGAAACAGATGAAGGTGGTAAATTATACTCTACTGAGCTGAATGGCCGTCAGATACGAAACGTATTCTCTTCTGCTATGGCTCTGTCTCAAGATGACCCGGATAGAAAATTGAAGTGGAGTCATCTCGAGCAGATTCTCGACCTCACGAATACTTTCCGGAGATATATGAACATGGATGATGAGACGGCTCAGAGATATGGGCTTCGGTAGAGTTGGCAGTTGGGAATATATTTACGGGCCTAAGTAATATGTCTAGAATATAACAGCATATAGCATAATACTTACAAGCTCCCTAATCTTCCAGCGAATATATTTCGGTGGATATCCGACTTCTCAAGCTGGGCCATTTTGAGACTCATAGATCTAGCTCGAGGAAATCTTATCATCAGGCAATGTGGTAAGGCATAACCGACTATCGGTTGCAGTTCCAGTCAAATTGAAGGTGATAGAGCAGTACAGTTTATATTTCTATAAAAATGAGAATTCGCCGAGTCAAAAAAGCTGTGGCAAAGGGAAGATGATGTGTTTGTGAGTTTAGTCCCCATTGTTATTGTTGTCATGCTTTCCATCCTAACCTCTTCGCAATTAACCGCGCGACATACACAAGCCCTAGTAGTACTGGAACCTCAATCAAGGGGCCAACTGTCGTTGCAAGAGCCTGATCGCTATCGGCTCCGTAAGTTGCTATGGCTACTGCAATAGCAAGTTCAAAGTTATTGCTTGCCGCAGTAAAGCTTTGCGTGGCTGATAGCTTGTACCCAAATCCTAGTCGATATGCAACTAGCAACGTGCAAAAGAATACCACCACAAAATACACAATCAAGGGTGCAGATACTCGAACCACGGATATGATCTGATGCACCACCTGTTTCCCCTGGGAAGCGAAGAGCACCAGAATCGTGAATAGAAGTCCAATCAGCGACCAAGGGCTGGCCCATTTGATGAAGACCTTATCATACCAGGAAGGACCAGCAATTTTCCGAAGGGCGAATCGAGTAATGATCGCAGCACCAAGCGGTATCCCAAGAAAGATTGCCACACTCTGTGCAACAACCGAGTATGAAAGCGGGATACTGCCTGTGGAGTGGCTCATTATTTTGACAAACAACAGTGCAAGTGGAGCAAATAGGACCATCTGCAGCAACGAGTTGATAGCGACGAGAATTGCACAATATTCGTTGTCTCCTCCGGCGAGTCCGGTCCATATAAGAACCTATTTGGAAATCGATGAGTGTCATGCTTCATAGGTTTGAACGGATTGAGAGATAAAACGAACCATGGCAATGCATCTTGCTAAACCGACGAGAATTAGGCCTTCCCTGAGGGCAGGTTCATCTGGTAAGAAAGCCCACGCAAGTGCTAACTGTGAATACCTTCCTTGTAAGCAAATTTTCCCTCAAGCTAAGTGTAGGTGTATGATGCCTTACCATTAAAAACGGAGCAATGATCCAATTCACAAATATACTGAAAGCTATCTGTATCCATATTTCACGAGTCTTGAACAGGCGATGAAGCGACTCGTAGCGAACTTTGCAGAGGATTGGATACATCATGACCAACAATCCAACGGCTAGGAAACTCATTGATCTATTAGCAAATAGAGCGAGCTTGGTATAGAATTGAAGCATTTCCTGCTCATACATACCAATTGGAATGGAAACCCCCACAAAAGTGCCTTTCTTTAATGCTGGGCCGACGTTCGGCACAAAATTACCCAAAATGATACCAACTGCCATGGCGAGAAATATCCAGATAGCCAAGAAGCGGTCCAACACTCCTAGGCTTTTGAACATAGAGTCTGAAGCAGCATTTTTCTGATCTGTATTGTGTTCGGTCTTCTCAGTTTCCAGATCTAGTGTTTGTATTTGTTGTTCAACATCGAACGCCGGTTTGGTGCCTTCTGGTGCAGCTAGAGATGCCATTTTGCCCACGGGTATCAATAGAGTGATATGCTGGAGGTACTCTCTACTATATCAGGCGCAAATACATTCTTGCCCTGATATCATCAAGGCTTTATACTCAGCTCCCTGGCCTTGGAAAACGAAAAAATTGTTTGCAGCCAAGAAAAAGAGATGTCACTGACTTGCTCTGATTGGACGAGTAATGACCCATGCAGCAACCTTAATTAGGGATATTACATAATCCATACGGATCTGACACGTGACTATTATGCATAGTTTTTATTGGCTGGCTGAAGTGGAGCCATGGTATTATATGTGATTATGTAATATGAGCTAACTGGATTTAGAAACACCAAGAAAGAAATAGAGTTCACTAGTTCATAGTTAATACCGTGTTGATTTCTCTGCATCTCCTGTTAGTTACGGAGTACTCGAATCCGATCACGAAAGAGTAATAATATTAGGATGGGTAGTTACACACCCGCAAACGAATCCATATATTCTTCAGGATGAAGTATATCTCCCCCCCTTTCTGTTACTGCCAGACCGAAACAAACCAATTAGGCATTACCCGAAATTGTGTGATCAAAATCATCAGAGAGCTAATCATCAACATGGTTGACAGCCGTAGCGTGGGCATTCTACCGAATCAATGGTTAATACCGGCATGCTCATTGAATTAAATCAATACTCACAAGGTTTTCGTTTGGTCCATGCTAAATAAGATCAACTCGTTAGTATGGATGGGTTCTGCGCTCTAGAATTCAAGTGATGCAAATACGGAGTACTCACACCCTGTATAGTACCGAATTAACAGGCATTGTAACACCGGTTAGAAACACCACACTTGAGAATTCTCTCTTTTATCTGAAAATTACAACCGAAACCTCCATACCTTCAAGAAAAATGGCCCGATATTATTCTGGAAATGCTGTTAGTAACATTGAGCAGAAATGGATGGTGGAATGAGGAGCTCACCAGCTTCTTTATTCCTGGTGGGGTCTTTGCTGGAGCTGCTGGAAGTGCTGAAACCAGGGCAACAGCCATGAGGATAAGAACGGATTGAAGCTTCATTTTGGCAATGTAGGCTAAAAACGGGTGTTAATTTAAATCTAGAGGGAGGAGATTTATCGTTTTATGGAACATTTTCGCTTGCCTTGATATTTAACTATGAAGGGCGAAGAGATCTCAAGGCAAAACCACTAGGCGTGCAATATTTAGAGAAGATAATTTCAAATGTAAGAGAGAAGGCGGGGAGTACTAGAAATATTAAAATCGTGGATATAGATCTCCAATCTGGGAGCTGCTATTGTATTTATATGAAGACAACAACAACACCCACCCAACGTCATACATGTACCCTTGAGTAACTCAGCTAACATGAATTAATATCTTTGCGTAACAGTTCTGAGTCTATTGTGATCTGTGAGTCTATAACTCAGTCTGGATAATGATATCAGCTGGGGTGGCTACTTCCGAGGCCGACATTCCAGCTGGTGAGAACTGGCTACCACTATCGTTACGTGTTGGCAATGACAATAAGAGAGTAAGTTCGGTGGCTTAATTTGATCCTGTCTCCTCCTGGTGATCTTATCCAAGAGTAAAAGGGCCGGAGAGGGGTAAGAGACGGCGACCATGGCGCCAAATTATCCAGGGTTGTACAAGTCTAACCTTGCTGGAGGCAGGGTGATAAACACACATTCTGCACCTCTGGTCCGAGCCAAATCAGCCTTCATTCACAGCAATCTACCCTGTTCATTCATTCCCTATTTTTGGTTTGTTTTTGAAACCGAGGAGAACAGACATGAACCACATGACGGGTCTGGCACGAACTCCACTGCAGAATTCTTGGTCGAGGAGCAGGTTTCACCCGGAAGCAAATGGCAGAAGATGGAGATCGGGTCTTCAGTTTTGGAGGCTGGTTCGATTGGTGTAGGGTTGATACGTCTTCTGGAGGCTTCTTGCATTTTGATGATCTTTTTTTCCCAGCCAAGGCCTATTTTGTACGAATCTGGTTTCACCTCGGATTTCGAAGAAGCCAAATCTTATATATCACTTCAGCAAAAGCCGTTTACCAGGTAGTTAAGGATACACGGAGATGGAACGCTATATAATACTAGGTGGTTGGCCTAGATTTTTGACCGTAATTAAGCTCTCGGGAAGGGTTCGGGGTATGCTTGACCCTATGGCTTAACTAAAGAATAGCATATCAGTAACTAGCTCTAGGCCATATTTAGTAATTCAAAGGAATTTGTCAAGCCTTTGACCAAGAGCTAAATACTTTTTGTGCCAACCTGTGTAGGTGAAGTCACTATTCGAGCCTTCCATCCAAGAAAATGGATGCTGCATGGGACGAGATGCTGCAACGAGGTAATTTTCAGTTTTCTCAAAAGCAGATTGCATCATCAGAGCACAATCTTGGTGTTCGAGGCCTAGTCCTAACTTGAGTCCCTAGTGCCAGTTGAAGGGGTATATGGCACCATCGATATGCTGCATTCGCCGGGCTGCTTGAACAGCCTTCAGAGATCCCTGTGCTCCGAGTATTACCGTTCCAGGCTATCTTCGGATTGGCACCAACTTGATATTGATTGGTAGACTCTTGTAGTCATCCGAGCGAGCGCCCTCGCATCACGTACGACTAATTAGAGAGCTGTATAAATCAGCTGTGCCAATCGATTGTGTGCTCGGGTGACATTACTCCCAACGCAGTCCGCATTGGATATTTTCTTCTCACCAACCAGTCCTGCTGACCGAAACTCAGCAAATATACCATACTTGTAGAAATTTTGTTGCCCTCAGGATGTGGGTTTCTCGACGGGCAGAAGAACAGGGCCATGTTTTTGATGGGCCGAATAAAAAAGTAGTGCAGCTCCAATCTTTGAGTGATAAATACTGTGCGACCAAAATGAGAAATTCGGCATTTCCAGGTCTAGGCTTCGATTGAGTTGTATATGGTGCGACGATAGCGTAAACCGGGTTATTGGGGTATGTTGCTCAATGGCTGATGTGGGGGAGGAGGAATAAACAGGGAAGATAGGAGAGAATGTTATCACTTTGGTGTTAAACACATAGCTGGGTCATAATTGAAATGCATCCCAAAACATTTCTGTTTTCCAAGGCCGGGTTCTTACTTTATTAAACTCAAATCGAAGTACAAGGCATTGTTAATGGTTTCACCATATTGAAAAGCCACAACTCTCTGGGTTGCGTATCAGTGAGGGCTTCTGTACGCAAAAATTTATACGGTAAGTCGGACAATAGATGGATTACCTTGTAGTAGACAAGAGGCAATTGCTGGTTTTTTTCTGAAACCTTTTTCGCTTCAACAAGGAGGAAGCACCTCTGGTGTTCCAGAGTAATCACCTTCTTGGACGATATTGTATGAAGCACATCGAGCTAAATAATTTCGAACACACCTCATCCGTAATCGATATTTAGCTGAGTAATAGGGATGGAGGGACAGCCAACAGCATAGGGAGATAATACAGGGTTAAGGTCCTCTGGGTGCAGATTTTAGCCTTCCCAGTACATAAAGGGCCAGCGGAGCGCATTGATGATCAGGTTAAGGGCTGGCATGGATACATGCATGCCAGCGAGAAATAGTCCGATAACTTCATGCAATATGGGGCCATCGGACTGAGAGATTAACGATGACAGTGTCAACCAACCCTTGAACTGAGATCTGCAGAATAATTTGGGGTTAAGAGAGTCCGTGTTTCCCTTTGAAACCGCCGGATGTGGAAGCTGAGCAGGCCAGGATGAGAAATTATTGATTGGATGATCAGCACAGCGGCGTTGTCAGCGGAGCGAGTCGTTAAAACAAAGAGTGTTTCTATTTCTAGTCGATAGTCGATGTTGTTTAGCGCCCACAAAACATAGATTGGCAGGGATTCCATTTAATAATTGTGAATAAATTAGTTATTCAACGCATCAATATTGCGGGTCTGGTAGCTAAGCAGAATCACGGCCCCATTGTCGCAACTAGTCGAGTCGAGACAAACTTCGAAACAGACCACAAGAATTTGTTGAATCGAGAAGATCCAATCATCGCGTTTTGGGGGTCTTGTTTACATCTCCGCGAAACACGACTGTGAGAGAAAAGAAAGGAAAAAGACTATATCACCGCGATGAAACAGAAACGCGACTTGAGAAGGTTTGAAACCGTCACCGCAAGTTGAATGCAACCTACTTTGCATCCTGATTAGTCGACCGTTGTTCACCCGAGTCCCTTCACATATGTCGGTCATATCTCGCTGGCTACACAGGAGCACGGGGCTTGGTCATTTATTGGCCAATCCGTCAACTGGCCTGCCCCATATTCCCGAAACAAGAGATAATAGGATCAACTCAACTCACCATTCAGTCGGGGACCCCGGGTGGAGAGAGTAGGGACCTTAACAAGGCCTGTGAACACCCATGAGACCTTCTCCACAGACAAAAGGCCAAATCCTTAAGCCCTATTTACTGAACCCGATTCGACAGTTAAACTTTGCAGCAAGTTCCACTAGTGAGTTACATGATGATGTTGTGGGTGTCAGGAGTTCCTGGTTGGTCTTGTGGACCGTTTTGGTACACAAACTGACTACGTAATATTCTAATGCAGGATCAAAGAATTCGATGTCTCTAGAGACTACTCTATACGGATCTACCTACAATAAATCACTTAGAGGATGGCTCGAAACGTTGGTATTCTTTTGCGGCAGTTAAGCTCCGAATTTGGCAATAGCAAGGATTGTCAGAGCATCGTCGTAGCCTTAGAATGTTTGCCTAGGGAGACACCAGTTCACCAGTATCGGGACATTGCCAGTATGAAGAATATTTACTATGATCTTGCCTCAAATGGGTTTGGGTTCTGTGTATTCCTGAATGTCTCAGAGAGCGCTTTTGACAAGCTCAAAGATGTTGAATGTGGGAGAAAAACACATTACTGCACCGAAGAGATATTAGTCGTCAAAATTCCAACTAAAGTGCATGAATATGCATCTTCATGGCTAGATATCGAGATAGTCACGAGAACCAAGGCAATGACTAGCAGAAGGGCTACTGACGATCTTATTATAATGAGATCCTCAACAATTCATCATAAAGAGGCCGACTGCGCCTATTGCCCTGTGGTCCAACCATTTGGAAGGAATCATGAGTGGCCAAGTGTAACTGTGGAAGTTGGGAAGTCAGAGGCTTCCGCGCAACTATATCGTGATGCGGAGGAATGGTTCCGCATATCCAAGGGCGAAATTAAGACAGTAGTCACGGTCGAAGTCACTAAATGCCTTATAACAATTATAAGATATAATGCCGTTAGAAGACCAAGGAAACTATATCGTGCTGTTGCTGAGCAACTACTCAAGTCTATAGGGGCAAGACGGGCAAGGTTTCAGTCACTAACGGCCCTCTTAAAATCCCATTCCAAACACTCTTTTTGAGGGCGCCAAACAAGAAGAATGAGAGGGATATTTTGCTCAGTGATGATGACCTTGAATACTGGGCAAACTATATCTGGAAAGGCATGGATAACGGGGCTTTAAACGACAAGCCTGGCGTGAACTCTGGCGAAGAACTTTCAGTCCGTAGCAGCTGGCAAAGGTGGGGAGGAGATCCTCAGTTTTGGGTATCGGTCTTGGTGTTGATATGCCTTCTTCTGGCTTTTCTGCTGACCCTCACAATCCATACTATTCGCAGATTGATGAAGGGGTCGCCCAAAACTCCTAGCTTGGAGCTGCCCAATACTGTGTGACCATGCAGAATGGGGGGTTCGAGAATTGGTTTACATATAAACTATTATTAAGTTGTATGGCTATTATGAAGCTCTATTAATCCCGCTTATTCAATGCATCGACTTTGCAAAGCCGAATGATGGCCCCATTGCTCTTCTACTCTGGACACCGAGTATGTACATAATCCTGGTAACTAAGGGTTGTACACAAAGTACGGAGCATTACGGAGTACCCCGTACTTGAATCTTGAACTGAGCTAGTTATTTGATACTGAGCTATGGGGGATCAGACGAGTCCGATGCATGGGTGAAACACTTGACTCCTTCCCGCCCCCGTGCCCTGATTGGGCGTCAACACGAAGTCGTGGTGAACAGCGTGCAACGAATGATCGCTCTGTTTGCATGCCGGAGCTTGGTCAACCCTGGTCCTCTGGTTTAACTAGAGCCTGGGCATCCTTAGCATTCTGGCATATTTGTTTTTTCAACGGACAAAACATCAATAGTGGATCGCTTCCCCCTTGCCCCGGCGCGTGCTGACGGGTGACCATGCTGCTATTCTTGTCACGCTCCCAAAAAAGAACTCTGTAACATCCTCCATTCCTGAATGGGAGAGTGAGCGCGTATTATGTTATGTTATTTTCGTCGCGAGACTTTTCTCCCTCGAATGCATGGTGCGGATCCCGTACCCACGTCCAAGCCCAAGGGTAAATCCCACTTGCAAAAAAGTGGCGGTTACAGCTCAAACACCCTTCAAGGCCTGAAAGCCAATCGTTTGTCACTGTCGACATGAAGGCGCGACAGGCAATTGCCCCTTCGTGGACGAGCTGGCGTTTAACGCTTTGAGAAAACACCAGAGCAAATAATATATAATATCCAGATTGCATCTTCTTCTTCGCTTCTTTTCCCTTCTCTTCTCTTGTTCTCCAGATCAAATCAGTGTTTACTTCCTTTCTTTTTTCTTTTAATATTTCTTGTTCGCCTGCTCTCTTCACGAGAACCAGCCACATGCCTCACACCCCTTAGACTTTCTCTCGTGTTCTTAAATCGTTTAATATTTTGAAAAGCACAAGGCGTTTGATACGTCTCACGAGTCTCCTTTTTACTTTGCATATTTAGACAAAAAAGTCTCCTTACGTTGGTTACGATTTTTCTTCGATTTTTTTTTATTCTATCGTCGCTCGATCTTGAGTCTTGATCTGGGGAATACTCCGTCGTCTATCGGTCACCCTCTTGCAATATCAACTATACGCCTACTATTCTCCTCTAAGATAGAGCAGAATTTTCCCATCTGTAAGGAAGATCTTCAATATTCCCTTCCCTTGCTTTTTTTTTTAGCCTTTTTTGTCCCTGTGTTTAGGGACGAGGGGCGAACCCGCTCTTCTCGCATGCATTGTCAGCCTTTGAAACCCGAATATGTCTAACAAATCAAACAGGCATACAATATCCCGCCCATTCTTGCCCTTCTGGCAACGCAACTCTCCATCCTCTTCTATCTTTTCTTTTTCTTCTCCGAAATACACTCCGCTGGTCGGAGCCTGAGAAGAAAAACTGTTCGGCCGTAATTTTACGATCCTTATTATCTTTTTCGGACTTCAATTTCTATTTCTATTCTTTAGCGACCTACATTTTCATTCACGACTTATTCAATATCGTTGCTCCTTAATACTTACCACCATGGCAAAATCAGTATCCTATCTCAACCGCTCCGCGCTCAATGAGTTCATCATGATGCCAGTCTCTTGTGAAATGGTCGCATATCTAGCGAGGCAGGCCTCTCTCGTTATTCGTTGCGAAGGCAGTGATTTTGAACCTTCTCATACAGTTCCTCATCGAGGTACTCTCACACCACCTCCTTCACCACCCAGGAAAGATATCGATGATTCCTACCCACCCCTGCCATCTTTGGAAGTCTTCATTTACTCTCTGATTTCCCGATCCCATGTTGAGGTCCCAACCCTCATGACAACTTTAGTGTACCTTGGACGGCTGAAAGACAGACTTCCCCCTGTCGCCAAAGGAATGCGATGCACAGCTCATCGAATCTTTCTAGCATGTCTTATTTTGGCCGCGAAGAACCTTAACGATTCAAGCCCTAAGAACAAGCATTGGTCACGATATACTCCTGTTAAGGGGTACGAGCATTTCGGCTTTGCCTTACCAGAGGTCAACTTGATGGAACGTCAGCTTCTCTATCTGCTTGATTGGGATGTTCGTGTCACTGAGCAGGATCTTTTCTGTGACCTTGAGCCATTTCTCGCTCCCATCCGCCACAGCATACAGCTGCAAGAAGAAATTGAATCCGCTCGTGAGCGTGAATGGAACCTCCAGGCCTCTCTCCTTCGAGCTTCTCCTCCTGCAGAAGCATATGGCCACTCCGAATATTCTGAATATTCTGGAGCAAACCTTTACGACTCCCCCCGCTCAGTCGCGGACGATTCCTACCTGCGCCACCAGCGTGATGAATCCTTGCAGCGATCAAGCCGTTCGATTTCCCCACCTTCCGTTCAGGATTTGCCCACACTTGCCTACGACTACAACGCACATTCTTCGTCATCTCGTTCGTCAAGCATCACTCCAAGCTTCCGTGGGACCCCAGCCAGCGTCAGCACGTCAGGCTCTTCTATCGATGAAGTGTACGTTAGCAATCCTAGCACTAGCCCAACTATGGCCCATTCAACTTATAATAGTGGTTACTTGGAAATTCCTGTGCCTCACATGAAACACAAACCTGATCCATCGATTCGGTACTGTGGACTAGAGCGAACTCCCAACAGGAAAGCAAAATCCACCTCCTCTGCCACCAGCGGAAATCTTATCTCTCGTTTCATCATCTCTGCCGGCCGAATAAGCCGATCTACCATGCGAGTTTAAGTGAATCGCTGCGCTTTCTTACACATTATCCCACTCCTTTGAGCAAGTTGAGCTGGCCTCTACTATTTCTTTTATGTTACCCATCCAGTGAGGCATGAATGACTCTGTCATAATATGTATGCATTTGAGGGCGTTGTTACAAAGCTTTAATCGACCTTCGTTTTAGTGTTTCCTGCGCTGTTTGTTGTCTTGCATTTTCAAAGGTGTTTGTTTTCAATGCCCTCTAATCTGCCCTTCGCTATTATGGAGTACATCTATCCTCCCAACATATTGTTTGACAGGGCGTTACAGGGATGAATATGCATTTGTCATGAGGTTTATTGATTGTTTGTTTCTTGGGATTTGTTGGATCTGGATTCCTTTCTTTTTAATGCTTTCCCATCATTTACTCATTTGTACTCCAAAAAAAGCGAAGCTAGCAGGAAATGGCGTTAATAATTGTTACCCTCTTTTATTGTTGTTTCTGTGCATCACAACAGAGACGGAATTGTCTATAATAAACAAATTATATCCCAATCGGTGGAACACAATCAACATTAATCGAATCAAGAAAATCAGTTGAAAGTTTATGGGCAGCAAGAATACAAATAGATATTTACAAATTACAATTTCATGCGGCCCCAGCCAGCCGTTCAATCAACAAAATCTTCACGCGGCTAAATTTAGAACACACCTATAATTTCATGCTATTGGAGGAAAAGAAAAACATAATTAGACCCTTTTTCTAACTTATCCATTCCGGTTTTTACATGTATGGTGGATATGTATCTATCCGTTGATTGCTTGACGATGCTAAATCCCGTCGGGACAAGGGTATATTCTCTACCACCAACCGCCGTTAGGTCGATCATGAGCCTTTCTTTACGGAGAGTAGGCGCTGTGACACAAGACAAGGCGGCATGTAGGTCAAATGGCTTTTCGGATGATTCGCTGTGGAGGATTCCTCATGTGCGACTCCGGGGGTGCGATATGCAGCCCGGAGGACAGAATATGTAGGACATGCGTGATTTTGTCTGTTTTGTACATCTTTGCAATTCCAACCGAGACGGATTTAATAATAAATGTTTGTTTACAGCCTTGGATTCAGAATGGCTTGATCCCCATCGGATAACTAACACCATGGAGAAATCCTACCGTCCACATGGACTAAAGTAATTTGATTGAAAGAAATTTGTTGCAGATTTTTCATGGGACTTTGTCCTATATATACACCCAGTCCCTCAAAGCTAACTTCGGTTCGGATTTTGTGATGTATGGCGGGAGATAGTTGAGAGTGTTTATTCTACGTCACTCTCTAGGAGTGCATTGATGCAGAGGGGTATTGAGGTACGGAGGATTATTGAGTATGAAGAAGGATGTATGGTTCCTTTATCGTCAAGTATAAACCTATTATTTTGGTCAATTGCAATGAAATCGAGGTTCAAACGTGTTTGAACAGAGCAAGGAAACATACTAATTAAATAGTACAATAGCTTCATTATATCAGCTGAAAGGTAAGCTCCTAGACCTTATAGAGGTCCTCCAGTGATCCAGGGCAGCCTTCCTGTTTTGCGCTGCAAGCAGGAAATATCCTGCGCCTTAGTCCTCTTCACTGGCCAGATTTATCCCCATGTTCTACGGGGATTGGTAAGTTCATTCCCACTCTTCGAGCACTCAATCGAACCCGTTCCTGCTCTTCCATGTCTGCACCGGGATTATACCGCTTCAGTAGGGAGATGTATTGTTTCTGAGCTTGTATATATTGTGCGAATTGCTCCGCCTCTTCAACGTGAAACCTTGTGGCATTGTCATTTGGAGCGGAAGCGGCAAAGTCTTGTCGGAGGCTGAGTTTGAGAGGAGAGGGCGAGGAGAGAGGGCGGGCGGGTAGTTCACGAAGAATTGATCGGTATATCGAGCGAGCTTGAGTTTTTAGAGAGCTTGCCATGGTTATGAAAGGATTGTCTGTGTAAACGAACATCTTCAGAGATGCTGGGAATCAGTTCCAAGAATTTGATGATGAACTGAGTATTAGTCAGCAAAGTCAACGGCTTGGCATAAATCTCCCAAGATGAACCTTGTGAACAGCGCAAGCAAGAAACAGATATTCAATCCAGTGTACGTGCTGGCTGGAAATGGTGGGGGTATGAGAATATCTTATTAGTAGATATATCGAGTAACGGGATGGCACTTGTATGCCAAATCTGCTCTCAGGAGGAGGCAAAATACCGATGTCCAACTTGTGGACTTCAGAGGTGAGCAAGCTCAAATAGTACTTGGAACGATTCAAAATATGCCGAGAAAAATGCAATGCGAATAGATCGGATTTGACTAATTGTTGGACATATCTATAGCTGCTCCCTACCTTGCTCCCAAGCCCACCGGAATTCCTGCTCCACGACGTCAATCAAAACATCCCAAGACCAGCCCCCAACTTTGGATGGATCATCAGTAGCAACTGCCCAGCAAAATACCCTGGCATCCTCAGAAGATCAAAAAAATATAGCAGCCAGCGAGACCCACCGTCCCCCTGGACTACCTCCACAAAACAGCTTGAATGATTTCTCTACCCTAGAACATTCGCCAAAGCTTCAGGAGCTTTGGACACGGTTTCCCACCCTCCGGTCTAAGCTATTGGAGGTCTATAAACTGACCCTTGAAGAAGAATGGATCGAAACTGGTCCTCCCACCTACGGAAGGGGCCGCGGACGTGGGAGAGGAAATCATTCGAGGATGCATGGGCGGAGTCGAGGACCTTGGACGCCAGGGAAGGGGTTCAATCGAGGCGTTGGGAAAGTTCGCAAATGGAGAGAGAGCTGCGAAGCCAATGGTCCCTCGATCGGCAACACCAATTGGGCCAACAAGGAAGCTTTCAGGCAGTTTATTGCTCTGGTAAACCCTGAAGAAGCTGGATAGAGGATACGTGTTGGTATCAACGAACTCAAAATGAGGCTCTTTTGAACAACATCAATTTATGATACGTCTACTGTGATTGAAATAGACAGACACTTACCCGTTTTGGAATATGGAACGGGTTTTAGGGTTTTATGGGTATCCTTCGGAATACGGAGTACGGAGTACAGTGCTCTAGAAAAAGG
The DNA here is from genome assembly GCA_032988175.1 of Myotisia sp. PD_48. Taxonomy (NCBI): domain Eukaryota; kingdom Fungi; phylum Ascomycota; class Eurotiomycetes; order Onygenales; genus Myotisia; species Myotisia sp. PD_48. The sequence continues at coordinate 54,037 of JANTQB010000050.1, read as the reverse complement.
AAAATTCTCTATTTCCCTCAACGGTTTTGCATGACCGTTAAGATCTTGTGCCCCCGTCCAAATGGCTCATCAACTAGGAAGAAGAATCCTTTTATTAAATTTTTATTCATTTTTTGTGTTTCAATTGCGAGAGAGACAACTTCTATCTCGAATGTCTGTTGACCCCCGCGATATGACACTGAGTGGGAGGGTATCATTCCCCCCTCCCACCTCCCCCCTCCATGGATCATGTCTCCTTTAATTAGGTTGTCCATTTTCAAAGAATGGATCGAAATGCAGGGGTAGATGCTTGACATCGCCGGAACCAAAATATGACTGCAGCCAGTAGGTCATCGTGCCTGTCGGATATGTGAGGAAGGACGTGGTACAGCGTTGGACAGAGGTCATGTGGAGCAAGGGGTATTCAACCCGACTATATATATTTGAGACACATTGCTTTGGGGGATCGGAAAGGATAGTAATATATGGTTGCGGGCAGCCTTGAATCTTGAAGACACCTCAAGCTTTTGGACGTGGAGAATGTGATAGACAGGTAAGCTGTAACAGCAGCTAAACATGTTTCAACACAAGGGTGGCCTTCTACATGGATTGGGGGGGGGGTATGTCTTGCCAGGTCTTATAAGTAACTATTAGTAAATTAGGCAGAGATTTTACCAGCCTCTCGGCCAAAAAAAAAAAAACAGGAACAACAACAAAAGTCAAGTCAGGTCTCTGTAGCGGAAAGTCTATCCCCAAGCAAACTAGAAAAGTCGCCTCAGACAAACCAGGGGTTAAACTAAATGATCCGACGTTTCGAGATCAAAAGCTAGAGGAGTTCTGGTCCATAATTGTGGTATTGGCTGGGCAGAAAACACATTTCTGCGTAACAGAAAGAGAACCAGGAGCGAGCATCTGGAGGACCGTTGGGTCTAACGTCCATCCCAGCAGTTGGATCAACGGTTTCCCGACTCAAAAACAAGGCGATGTATATCGATGTCTCATATAGGCTTGTTAGTTAACTTTCTCTGTTTGAACTATTTAGACTTCTTTCTTCCTGTCTGTATTATATGGGGTTACATGTGACAGCACGCTAGGTAGCTAGATTATCCGTTCACACGAAGAAGCTTCCACCATGCGACAGATAAGCGTTCACTCACCCCCTCCTCCAAACACCACCACCCAGCAAGAAAAAGACCTCTCGTTCGCTCGTTCTCGTTACAGAACCACTAGGTTCTTAAGTCGGGCCTAATCCCCCTTTGGTTCCCGTTGCTGGCCGCTCATTCATATACATCTCTTACGCTACAGCCGTCTGCCGATCCATCCCATAAACTACCCTACCCTCGCCCATCCCAAACACCCAGTTTCCCTTCCTTATGCTTGCAGAGCTCTAAAGCTACCTGCAATTGATCCCCGATTACCTGGTTTTCGTCAATCAATGAATGCTACCTTGGGGGATATATGCTGCCAGTACTAAGCAAATTATCCCAGCATGCCCCAAAATTGTCCAAACAATCCCACCGTCAACGCCTCTCTAAACGTCACTGAAACTACTGCCCATACATTTATGCATGGATAGTCAGAGCTAGAATTGACGCATCTGTTTCTATTCAATCGACCCGCCCGTCATGTCTTCGCGGAACACATCCCGATCAAGATCGACTAGTGAGAGTCATCCCGAGCGAACTTCTTCTCGTCCCTCCCGACCTCCAATGCCAAACCGTACGTATTCCGCTCCTGATGGGAAGCTTCATCGCCAAAATAAGTCCGGGGGGAAGCACGACGCGGCTGAATTTTCGACAATCGCGGAGAATGAAGCGTCGACAGGGACGGAAAGACCATATGAGTCGTTGTTGGATGAGGTATGTGATTTCCTTCCGAAACTTTTCACGTCGAAAGAAAGAAGAAAAAAATGAGGAAAAATTAGCTTGCGAAATAGATTGTTATCAGCGCGAGAGGAGATTGGCCCATACTTCTTCTTGCACGCTAAGGAACCTCTAGCTAACGAAGTATCTTTATTGTGCTGAATATCAGGTTCCGGCATCCAGCCCCCGATTACCTCAAGTTAACCTCGCGATTATCGGAGCCAGAGGTGTGGGAAAGTCTACATTCGTCAAATTCGCCTTAGATCTGAAACAAACCCCGATCGTTCGATCTTCGATCAAGAAAATGTCGATGGATGGCGCCATCTATGTGGTACGACTTTTGGAGATTGGGATTCATAATATCACGCTTGACGAACGAGGGAGTATTGTGTGGCCGAGGTTTCTAGGAGAACAGGCCCTGCCTCCTATTGATGGCGTTCTAGCCCTGTTCGATTCATCGGATCTCCGAAGCGTATCTCATTTCCCCCAAGTATTCGGTAAGTTAAAAAGCAGTGTGTATAGTTCGGCCAAAGGAAAAAAAAAGAAACAAAAAAATTGTCCGGGCCGATAGAGTTCGAAGCCATCGTTTCATCAAGATATATGGGAATTTGGAATATTCCAGATCGTCTAAAATAGAGAGATGCTGATTCCATTCCAATCCACAATTTAGGTGCGTTACGAAACTCGAGTAATATCCCTTTCATCCTAGTGGCCTGCAAAAGCGATTGCTCTTCTGAGGATGCCCGGCATGACCCTGCAGCGTACGAACAAGCATGTCGGATACTCTCTGGGCTCAAAGTACAGAGAATATCGGCTAGTCTTCCAGAATCCCACAAAAAATGCATATCGGCAATCCTCAAGGCCATAATAATGCGAAGTTCAGGTAAGAAAAACCAGGTCTTTCGTGGGCTGATTTCCAGAATCCCCACCTCGAAACATTTGCCGTGCATCGTGGACAGGCTTTTCCCTTGTCAATGGTCCATTGGCATTATTTATCGTTGCATCGCATTTCATCCTGATCGTCCCCCATCAAGATGCCTGGATTGGAGTCTCGTTTTCACCCCTTTTGACATGACTTTTTTTGGCTTATTCTTTTTTATGATTTTTTTCTTATTTTGTTTTCACCTGGACTCCATACTCTGGGCAAAGTAAATTTCCCTAGCAATCATGGAGCAAGAAGTCCGTTACTCCTGAACGGGGTTGTTTATCCACCAACCAAGTTCGCTGGTCGTTTTTATTCCTGTTTAACCCTTGCTGGCACGCTAATTTCGCTCCCGGCTACTCCACCACGCATCGCACCGCTAACAGTCTCATGTTTATCCCTGCTGCATCTCCCAAAACAAAGCCCCAAACCTATTCCAGCCTTCGTTGCCTTGTCGTTTCGAGAAGGCCGAATGACGATATCGTTATTTAAATTGAGCTTCGAGACGTCTTCTAACTCTGGCCTAAAAAAATCATGCTAACGTTGTGATATTTATTGCCTCCCTTTAGACGCAGCCACGACACCTCAAAACCATCCCCCTCCTCTTGCCCAGCATAATCGACGCACCACTACAAATTCCTTCGTCCCGCGTTCAAATAATCCCCACAACCGACAGCATACCCGGGCGAGCTCGGAAAACCCTAGACCTACGGCCGGGGACACCACCTTACCTGACCATTCCGGCGGAGTCAATAGCGACTCCACAAAGAACCCAAATCTGGCTCAACACCCCCAAGGTTCGAGATATGCTCGCAGCAACTCGCAGCCAGTTCCACCAAGAACTCCTCCTGGAAATCGGGTAAATCGAGGTACAACTTTGATGGGGGAGTCTGTTCCTGAAGATTCATCTCCTGGCAGGTCCAGATACAGGCGCTTAAGAACAACCTGGAGGCACAGTGCAGGGTCTGACGCTTTCAGCAGTTTCCTCGATATGGAAGACGAATCAGAGGACTCAAAGCCGACAGGGAGCCCGTCGAGCCCAAATGCTTCCAAGGAGAAGCTTGAAGAGAGCGGATTTCCTTTCGAAGAACTCGTTGACCGATTGCTCTCAGTGCCCTTGTCCAAACAGGACGCCAAGTTCCCCCCCATCTTCCTCTGTTTATACCGCAAATTCGCTACACCCGCCCAACTCCTCTCTGCAATACTCACGCGATTCGATCTCATTTCCAGCAGCACATCCCCGCAACTCACTCGACATGCCGACCAGCTCAGGTTCCTTAACGTCTTGGCGCAGTGGGTATCGGAATACCCTGGAGATTTTGCAGCGCCGAAAACCCGACGAGAGCTGACCGATTTTATCGCGATGCTGGAGAAAAACCTGGTTTTCGCGTTTGCCGCGAAGGAAATGAACTCTTTCCTTGAGAAATTCGTCGACGACGACGATTTGTGTTGGGCCTACAGTGATGAGGTTAGTGATGATACCGAGGCAGATCACGTCGAAACCTTTTTGGACACGTCCGTACAGAGCTCTCCTTCGACTTTCGTCGCATCCAATGCCGATGACGCCGCTAATAATATGAGCGCGTTGGACCTAAGCCAAGAAAGCCTCGACCTTTCATCCCAGTATTCGAATCTGTCCACAACATCGAGCTTCGATAGGTCTGGCAGCATATCCAGCCAGTCATTCAGAACCTTGTTGAGCATAGAATCTGCCCAGCGGGAAGCGCAAAGATTGGAATTAATACCCAGAAACCTACTCACAAAGGTCTTATGGCGTATGTTTATGGACATTCCGGATGAAGACTTCGCTCGTGAAGTAACGCGAATGGATTGGATAATGTACAGTTCCTTTCGTCCAAGGGAACTCATTCGCCATGTCAGCGTATCCAACTCTGAGAAAGAGAGATTGTCTGTCAGCCTGGAAAATGTCAACCGAATGATTAAATCTTTTAATCATCTTGCCTTCTACGTCGCAAGTATCATACTACTTCGCGACAAAGCAAAGCACAGAGCTGCCGCACTAGAGAAATTTATGAATATTTCATTGGTACATTTACCTTGTTTCTTGCGCTCTAACCTAATCCAATCAGCTCGTCACACCAAAAGCTAACTCCATCTCTGTTTACCTTTAGAAATTACGCCAGTTGAAGAATTATAATTCTCTCGGAGCCGTCATCGCAGGGTTAAATGGAACACCCGTTGCCCGGCTGTCGCAAACCCGTGATCTCGTGTCGCCAGCCGTACAAAAGCAGTTCATGAGCCTCGTGATTCTCATGGGCACCCAGAAGAGCCATTTCGCATACCGTCTCGCATGGGAGAACTCATTCAACGAACGTATTCCCTTCTTGCCTCTCCACCTCCGAGACTTGGTGTCCGCTGAAGAAGGGAACAAGACACTTGTCGGCGCAAATAATGACAGAATTAATTGGCGAAAGTTTGAGGTCATGGGTGAAGTCGTCCTTGGGATCCAGCAAAGCCAAAAAACTCCATTTCCGTCGTATCAGAGACACGAAGTTGCCCAAAGATTGATCTTGGAGACGAAATTCGGAGGCGATGAAGACGTATGTGTCATTTTTGTTTTTTTGTATAATATAACTCATGGATTCAAATTGCTGACAGTTCGTTTCGTATATAGGATCTGTTTACCCGAAGCTTGCAGCTTGAACCATCCGCTACAGGCCAAGTAGAAGCCCCCCGGAGACGATTTGCGTGGAGACGAAATTAAGCTCACGATTTTTACGATAAATTATAATGTTCTGGATGTCATGTTGTTGTTTATACCAAGAAAGCACTGATCATATTATTGTGCTTTTTTATGTACTCCGTTCTGGTGTTTAGATGATACGTGTTAAGAGATATCTCCTGCGATTGATTTTTGATTTCCATGTTTATGGTTATTTTCCTTGCCTCACAGGGTAGGAAAGACATTTATTCCTTTTTTTTTCCTTCGCAGAGGTTTCCTTCCCATCTGAACTTCCCGTCGGTCCAATGTCACAGGCATGGTTCTTAGTGATTTGTTCAGGCAAAAATTCCCTGACAGATATCTTTTATTTTTTGTGGTTTGGAATTATTGGCGTTTCCCAGACTGGTCGGGTCGACCCCCTTGTATTTTGCAAGTATTGAGTCAGAAGAGCGCGATGTGTTTTGTTTGTTCCACCTGTAATCGGTTACTCCTTTATATAGAGCTGTTTAACCTGTTTCTAGCTACATGCACAACCTTGTAGACCACTTTTTTTCATTCTTTTCCTCTAAAAAATATGTGTTGGGTCCATAACATGAGCTTGGTGACAGAGAAGTACTGAAGATTAGATTACATATGCTGGATCAACTTCATTTAAAGCCATTTAGGAAAAAAGAGATGCATAAGAAGATCATTAGGCTTCCCCACCTGAGGGAACAGAGAGAGGAAACAATATCAAGGGAAGACAGAACAAAGCAGGCAAAGACACATAGATAATAGATGGCAACATGCAGAAACTGCTCGATATCTCGCGTAACTTCATTATTAAGAAACCCCCATCATGAATCTCAATTTAAATTTTGACTGACTAGCCAGCAAGAAGGGCTTGAAGGCTTCTGAGTTCTTCCTCTTCCCGCGTGGTTGGGCGTTTCCCTGGGCCATTATAACGGATAGGTGGTTGCCCTAGCTCCCGTTCAAGAGTGAACCTATACATCCGCGATTCCTCGTCCAGAAGCTCATGAGAAGTTATCTTATATAGGCCATCATATCGGATCCCAGCAGACGGTCTGTATGGGTTGACCTTAGGGAGCTTTGAACTCCGGAAGACGCGAATCTCATTCTTTAAACCTGCTGATTCGAGCAGGAGCTGGGTGCCACTGGATATTCTGAGATTCTTGCCAGATGTTCCACAGTACTTGATGGTATCCCCTTGATCGATGTCCGCATATGAAACGCCAGGGGAACGGCCTGCACTTAAGAGGATTGACACGGCGCCCCATCCCTCGCGGCCAGATATACCAGCTTCCATTTCACCATGCGCACCATCACGGACTGCACAGATCTGGTATGGATACCAATGGCCATTGCAGAGGGGGCCCTGGCCTCTGAAAACCGAGCGCTTAAACGGATAATTCGGGTCAAGAGACCGAGAGACACCTTTCATAACGCCGTCTTTAATGTTGCGTTTGATAAGGATTCCACGCATCAGATCTGGGTCCAAATCATCATTCATTAAACGCCTATACATGACCTCTGCGTCAAGGCGAATATCCCAGGGAATGGATTGTGCATTGATTATTCCAGGAAATCCAGTGATCACATCAAGAAACTTCCTTTTGATAAGGGCTAACGAGGATGGTGGGATCTCATAGTGTCGAAAATACTGGATGCGGTCCCTCATCCTATTAATCGCCCGTTCTCGATCGGCAGGGCTATGGGCCGTTTGAAACTTTACAAACGAGCTCAGAATCTCTAAAACATCTTCACTTGATCGCCTGATCTCCATCTGACGCTTTTTAGAGATATATTCTGAATGTTGCATCCTAAGGATCATTAGATTGGTTTCGAAAGTTAGTTAGCTATGGGATGGGATACAGGTAGAGCTTACCCTCTGGGTTTCTTGGGGATTCTTCGCGGGGTCAGATTATTTTGTGAGCTCGAACGACAATCCTGCACCCCAATCGCTGCGGCTCGTTCGCAATCCTGACCTATTGAGCAACGACATTGTAAAGTGAGTGCTGGTGGTGATATTTTGGCTCTTTTTGCTGGCTGGTCTTCCATACTATTAAGACTAATAGAAGTATCCATGTCAGTTGTCTGGTGAGCGGCGGGATTGGTTGGCGGAGAAAAAATAGGGCTTTGAGGTTGTTGAATAATGGGACCCTGCTGAGAAGTGTCTTGAGGTTGTTGAAGGATGGGAGCTTGCTGAGAAGTGTCTTGATGATGGTGCATGATGGGGCCCTGCAGAGTGGCTTGAGGGTGCTGTGGAGGGTGTTGTGGATTGTCCTGAGGATGTATTGTATTTGTGATTTGTGGTGGAAGCACACTTGGTTGTATGATCAGCTCAGAGTTGGAGCCAGCAGGTGATGGCAAAGTGAATATAGTCTCTGAATGCTCTGAAGGATGGTCGATAAGACTGGTTGTATCAAGCTGACGCCGTCGATCCTCGATCTTCTTATTAAGAAGCATTTGAAACCGCGTCGGCTGCGAATCCATGATAAGTGAGAGAAAGTGAGAGAAGAAGGTCGGTTTATCAAATATTCAGGATAACTATGGTCTTTTATAGCAATGACCAGGTAACTACCGTTCAACCGACTCTCTTATTCACAGGTGTAAAATACCATTCAGTTCATTCACTTCGAACTCGGAAAAACTTGGAACTCAATTCAAAGCTTGCAGAAGTGATGGGTTTCGCCCAAAAATAGGATTTACAAATGAAAAGAAACGCGAGATAAACTAAATACATGGATGTGGCGGGGGGTTCCAAGCTTTAGCTGGTTAAATCTACAGCCTAAAAGATGGAAGACACCACAAAGATTTGATCAGTGTTTTATTCATTACATTCTCTCTATACAGTTGTTTAAAAAAGAAAATCATTGGTTTATATGGTGCGTTAAATAATTTGTTAAGTATTATCGGACTCGAACTTGAAGTTTCGGATGCGGACATTCCTCCAGGCTTTGTATAGCCGATCGGATGTTATCAAGTTCCACTATGATCGATATGTCCTTGTCTACCTGGTTAAACAATGCAGCTAGGACCTCCACATAGTCGGATACATCCTCTTCACTACTAACAGGATCGGGTGGGGTTTGTTCTTCTTGGTGAATAGAGATCATTATTCGTTTCAGGCGCTTTAATAACAACATACCCTCATACGCTTCGAGATGGATTCCGTGCCCGGTATTGAGACATTTGGGCAAAAATTTGACAGATGTTATCAGGTCTGCCCGTCGAGGGAGAATCGACTTCACAAATGTCCGGAAATCGCTCATATCGGAAAAGATGAAATCATTCGATGAATAGAGAAGCTCAATCGCTTCCTTGTATCTAATTATCTGGTGTGTTAGCATCAAGAAAAAAGAGATGAACTAGATAAAGGATGGGCATATTTACATTCGTCTGCAGGTCTTCAATATCGGCAACTGATATTCAACTGGCTTATATCCGTCTGGGGTATCCTCATGGCAAACGAGGCGAGCCCGCGATGAGAGCTTCCATCGGTGCATAATAGTGTAATCCCCCGTAGCTCCGCGACGGGTGATGCGAAGGTCACGGTTGCCTAGGATTTCAAGGTAGATAAGGCGCCGGATTTCCGGTGGCAGACGGGTAAAGAAAGGGGATCCTGCTTGTTCGAAGTTTGACACATCATCCGCACTATTTTCCACCACCTTGTTGTTTTGTCTTGAGGTCATGCCATACTTCTTTGGATGGACTGGATATGGAGGAATCACTGAAAGCCTTCGGGATCGGTTCAATGCAAGCGGTGTGATTGTTTCCGCTTTGTCTTGCTTGCGGGCATTGCTACGCTGTTTATGACCCTCCGTAGCGCAAAAATACAGCTCAGCAGGCCAGCAACAGCAATAGACAGCTGCCTGAGCCAGAAACTCCAAACAGCTGTTCTCTACCGATTCCATCTCACCGCACCAATACCATGTCACATAATGAAGTCTGCACATGGTTTGTTATGTTATGTTATGTTATGTTATTTCTTTCTTTCTTTCCTTCTTTATTTACGATTGTGGGAATGAAAGCTGCTTTTAAATTTATTCAAGAGATCATGTTCCAGGTAACTAAATTAGATATGATTTGCTGGCATTCGCTGTTGCCTCAGTTCAGCCCTGATACGAGACCCTCGACTAACCTACCGAATCTTAGGGAGAATAAAGAGTAATTAAGAACCCATGACATTCAAAGTTAGTGGAGGCGGAGCAAAATGTGGAAGCTAATTATTTGATGGATTCAGTTCACTGTGGAGAAATTCGAATCTTTGATCTTTATGGCAACAGACAACACAACAAATCCAGAGAAGATACGGAGTAATACTCCGTACAACTTCAAGTTTCACATCAAGATCCTCCTTCCATCCTCGAACTACTTTTTTAGTTCTTCATGTTTGGTTCGGATCGATAGTGACAACGCGACGGATGTCTGGGAACGAGCAAGGGTAGGCTGCTAGTTAGCCATTGGCTGAAGTTCACAACCTACAGAAGGCCTCAAGTCACAAGTTATTAAATGGTATTTATTTCTAGCTAGGCCAGAGGGCTAAGCATGCCTAGTACGCTCCCTAAGACCTCAGGAACCTGCATAACCAGTCGGCTAATTGAAATCTATATGACAACAGATCATAACTCCATCTCAGAAATTTCACATTAAGATCTTCTTTCCATCTTCCAACTGCTTGATCTCCTTTTCCAATTGCTGCCGCCGTCTTTTGACCCCAGGACTCTCACCGACTACTTGTTCAAGCTGTTCTGCATCCAAGCCCGCCACAAATTCTGGTGAAAATAGGCCAGCTGGAGTGTTTGGCCCGTTGATTAGGAGATAATCAACCGCCTGCATGCGAACGCAGTCCACGAATCGCTTGCATGCTACCGCGTAGTAGGATCTAAGGATGTCATGAACCTCCAACACCATATGATCCGTGTTCCCAAGATGCTGCTGGGCAATTATACGTGCTCTGGCTTCATCTCCATACTCACCATTGTTTGATGATTCTTTCAATGTTTCTTGGAGGCGTTTTTGACGGCTATATCAGCGAATTAGCTATACCGTATGAAAAACACTGGATAGTCCATGGATGAAAGAATGAAGACTTATACGTACCATTTTTCCAGCGTGGCCTTGAAATATTGATTGTGGGTGGCTGGGCTGCCTTCACGTTCCACTTTCAAGAGAAATTCCACCTTATCAATGGCCGCTTGGTAGCTGTTCCTAAGATGATCGGAAAGCAGGGCCTCGATGGCTGCGCGAGTACTACTGTTCGGTATCACAAATTTCAGTAGTTCTTTGATCATGCCATGAACTGCAATGAGCATGTCGCTAATGTATCCCATCGCAATACTAGGCCATTTTTGCGACTGTCGTTTCATAGCAACCCCCAGAATCGATGAACGAAACGTTCCCAGCTCAAACCCGCGGGATTCCACGTACATGGTTCTGAGCCAGCACAGTATTTCAGACCTTGGTAAATCCAGGCTCAGGTTAGAGTAAACAAGGTCTTCAATGTCCTCGTGGTCCGGCTCGGTTCTTATGCTTCCATCATCGAGCTTCATATTGTGGAATTCCTCCACTAGAACTTGACTGGAATCGGCTTTGACTAGTCCATCATCGATCTCAGAACTGAAGTCGAAGTCATGGCCCAATTTAGCCATTGTCTGTGCGAATATCTCCCCGCGGTTAACGGTAAAAGTGGCAAGCCGCACTTTCAAATCATCGTCGAAGAAAGTAGAATGGTGATATTCGCCACTTCTTGCCAATGCAACAATCTGTTGAAATTTCAGGGAGAGGTTAATCAGAAACTGGCTTTGCTCTGTCGAAGTCACTCTCCTTGGACCTAATTCTTCCAAGCTCTTCCTTGCTGCTCTCAGCCTGCTGTTTATTTCCGTTTTGACCTAGTTTTTTTTTTTTTAAAAAAAAAAACTTTTAGTGAAATGCAAACTGGAATTGGACACATTCTCCTCACCTTAGGAAACTCTCGCCGTATATGGTCGGCCATGATTCCCTGTAGACGGACCCGGAGGGCACTGATTCCAGTCCTCTCTTTGTTCAGCCCGTTCCATGGTGCAACCATGTTGAAAAACTGACTCTCAAGTGCCGAACGATCAGCTATATCCTGCGCCTGGCCAGGATTTCGAAGTAAATGCCATCCGAGCAGCAATTTATGATTACTTTTTCCTTCAATCAGATCAATGACAGCTGATTCCGCTCCTCTGTCCACCAGATCTGGTTTTGTTAGCACTCCCAATGTTCTAACGCCATCAGGGTCCACCTCTTCTGCTCTTTCAAGTATTTCTTGCGTGACGATGTCAACATTAGATGGGATGACTGTCAGCATAACTGATCTCGGATTCTCCATGTATTGACGAACCATGTTATCGACCAGATCCCTATCTTCCTTCGTTGTAACCCCTTGGGTGGTTCTTTTGAAAATACCAGGAACATCAATGATGCTGAAATGCTCTTGCGTTGGGCCACATACTTCCAAACATAAAATATCCCTTGAAAATGTTCTTGCACCTTCACCCTCGCTTCTGCCGATACCCATCTTTTCTGTGGCCTGCGATTCTTAGTATGAGAATTGACAGGGGAATTGGGCACAGGACTTACGTTTATCATTATGGCCCGAAAGATATCAGCGTCAAGATTGCCATCGACCTTATCAGTCCAATTCAGCACATCCGCTTTGTGATGTTCGGTAGCATCCTGATGCGGGATAATAGAAGCCGTAATTTGGGATTCAGCCGATCGACGGAAGATTATTTGGGTCGCAAATCGCGTGCACAGCCCGCAATCTCGTGGGAATGGTATTCCCGTCAATCCTTCCAACACCGAACTTTTGCCGCTCGATTGGTCTCCCACCACGACAAGCTGCGGAAGTGACACATACTGTCCAACATTGCAAGCAAAAAGTCGGTCGATTTTGTCCAGAAAGACCGGATCGATGATCCCATAAGGTTGATCGTCTTCCATGTTTTATTGTAGAATCTTTCTTGGTATGTATCTTTCTATAATTTGAAGCGGAATCGGTTGCCAGAGGAATAAGCAAAACGGTCTTGTTGGTTTCTGACAGGGGGTAAACAGTATTTGAGGGTTATCCACGATGCTAGGTATGAAATATGATCGATGACAGGTAGAATGATAGGTTCTAGCTGGGATCTTCAGCCCTATTTATCCCCAGCCTAACTTCCAATGTTTCTCAGTTCTAATATCCGATCTTTGACCCCTATACAGAAGAAACCCTTGTGATGAATCACAATCAGCCTGATTCTCTTTCTTCTCTTTGTTTAGGATAGAGGAATTGCAAGTAGATATTTATTGATGCATAAAAAGATATCTTACCTATCATGAATGCTCAGCATCTAGATTTCTAAAGCCTTGTTTAGGCCTGAAGAAAATAGATCTCTCTTAAATTGACAGACAGTTTTGGGGGAAGCTAGCTAACTAATCTTTGATCAGATCTCAGTCAGTGTCAATCAACCCCTTTTTGTATGATTTAGCGTGGAACCACTTTCTCTGCAAAAATGTCAACCCAGATATCCATCCTGTAGAAATATTTCTGGAATACCTTTCAGTTTACCAATAGGCATTAGACCAGAAATTACTTCAGTAACATTGCTTTAGGAAGCCCTAAAAACATATTTTTTTAGGTCTCATCCGCCTTAAAGACGTGCTCAGAAACATGGTATCTTCCTGCTGAGGTCCTCATTCTCTAAGACATCTAGCTCTATGTACCTTTCAACCGGCTTTTCCCTGTGTGCTGGGCTTCGTCTGAGATCTAATAGTCAGCTTGTGCATGCTTGATTCGCTCCCAAGCTGAGAACTCCTGAGAGCCTTAAACACAAGCTTCATGGGTATTTTTGTTCTGATGAAGAGAATCCCTCACAGCTAGAGCATTGTCCATAGTAGTCTCTTTTTATAGTTGTTGTAGGTTTCTTTTAAATGCTCTAGGCTAATAACTATGCGGCTAGAATTTTTAATTCCAGCAAGTAACTTTGGCAGGAACTGAAGATATGAAAACCTTCTTGGTGTTTTTAGTCGAACGCCCTAAACTTGAACGAAGAAATTCAGAAGCAAAGAAAACAAACATTATCAAGGTTCTGGTCTGAAGTACGGAGTATGAGTGGCAGCTAGTTAACTACTGGAGAAAATGTTATGTAGCATCATCGGAGGCTGCCGACGGCTAAGCATCTCATCCAGGTGACCATATTCCCAACTTTCGAGATATCCCATCAACAGATCCAATGTAATTTACTTATTTTCCATATTTCTACCTACGCGTTACACCATGGCTGTACCTCAGATCGGAACTACAACTGCTGTTTCAGTCAGTCTGAACGAACTTGTGGAAGGTGGGTGAATGACCAAAGCTCTACATGCGCATAGTTATCGATATATCGGCTGCTCACACTTTTTCAACCCTCTTAGGGACAGTATCTTTTGAGACATTAACAAAAGCCTTTGGCCCCTCATCGCTGGGGATCATTTTTGTAAAGGATCTGCCTCCACAGTTTGAAACTCTTCGATTACATACACTATCGAATGCATCGTATCTTGCTGCATTGTCCTCCGATGAGCTAGGTAGCCGATATATCAAATTATACCCTTTTTCCGCTTCTTCCCTAGCCATATAGACTAATTCCTCATCTAGAATCTCTTACTAGCGAGGAGTCGAAATATCTCGTCGGTTGGTCCTGTGGGAAGGAAACATTGAAATCGGGGCATTTTGATACCCTGAAGGGTTCATACTACGTGAACTGTGCATTTTACAACAATCCGGCCCTGCAGAATGCCCCAGCAGATGAATATCCAGATTTCCCTCAATATACCGCACCCAATATTTGGCCTCCTGCCGAGAAACTGCCTAAATTTCGCCAAAATTTGACGGAGCTGTGCACACTGATCATTGATACTGCCGCTTTGGTTGCCAGAGCTTGTGATCGGTACGCCGAGGCAAATATTGCAGAATATACGGGCGGGTACTTGGAGCGGGTAGTGAAAACTAGCCTGACAACTAAAGCTAGACTGTTGCATTATTTTCCTGTTCCTGCGGGGGCCACTGTCAACGGGGATGACGACGATGATGACTGGTGTGCCACCCACGTTGATCATGGATGTCTTACAGGACTTACTTCAGCCATGTTTGTTGATGAAGAAGCGAATAACCCGGCAGATTATTATTCAAGAAATAGTATATCCGACAAGGAGACGACGCTGCCGGAATTAGCTACCTCTCCTGATCCGGAAGCGGGGCTGTATATACGATCACGATCTGGAGACGTGGTTAAAATAAACATCCCCAAGGACTGTATTGCTTTTCAAACTGGCGAAGCGTTGGAATTGATAACTAAAGGGAAGTTCAAGGCTGTACCACATTTTGTCAAAGGGGCGAAGACTGGAGGCAAGATTGCGAGAAATACGTTGGCTGTCTTCACACAACCTAATCTATCTGAGGAAGTTGAACCTGGGAAGACCTTTGCGGATTTTGCACGAGGGATTGTGGAGAAGAACCATTGAGTGAGATGTTTATTGTTTGGTTGTTCATAGGGTATTGATGTGGAAGGTTGAATACATATATATATCCTGCTACTTGATATGATAGACAGTGGTGTAGGCTAGAGGTTTCCCCTTAACGCTCTTTGATGGAGAAGAGAACGAGCCAGGGAAAAGGAACAGACAGTTCTCTATTCTATCATATATTCATGAGCAAGATATATAGCTGTGAGTCTATATAGAATCTTTTTAGTACTCGTACATCACAACGAAAGAAGACTCGTCCTTCAAAGGATGTTCAATGCCAAGGGGAGCCCAGAAGGGTAGAAAAGGGTTGCCTTTCGAATGCATGTATGTTATATAAATCAATGCCTGGCCAAGGGGATGGGCCAATACATTGCCGCAGAATTAGAGTAAGATGTAATACAACACTTGCGAAGTAGGAGAATCGCTTGAAAGAATGTACGTTTTTGTGAGAAGAAAAAATGAAGAGAGAGAGAAGAAAAGAAAAGAAAACAAACAAAGGGCCAGTGGAGGAAAAACGGCTCTCCAAGTGCTGAATTTTTTGATGGATAAGAATAAATATATGAATAGTCGCTCTGGGGTTTAAAAAAGTGGGTTTCTTGGGCAGGGGAAGGGAGAGGGATGAAAGGTAGTAATAAAAGAAATAAACAATAAAGGATAAGAAAGGAGAGTAAAAAGTACGAAAACGAGTGTGAGTAGGACAAAGAGACCCATTCTGGGCCAGTAAATATGGATGGCGAAATAAATAGAACGGAAATGATAATAAAAGGATGTGGTTGTGGATACCAATTATCAGAGCAAATTTTTTGGGATGACACTGAAAAAAAAGTACAACGCCTGCTGAATGCAGAAGACACCCGCCAGGGTGATAAGATTGCAGTATTAGAAATTAAAGGAAAATCGCGAAGCAGAAGGCCAAAGAAAGAGGGAGGAATGGGGTAGGACGAGGCGCGAGCGGGTGTACATCAGGAATCAATTGAAATGGGAATAAAATAGAAAAAGAGGGGAAAATAAACTGAAATGATGCTAAAGCTCAGGTACAGGAAGGACATGGCATGAATAAAAAAACATAGGGGGAAATGGGGGATATCAAAACGGAGGGGGTATTTGGTGTCGTGCAAAAGTGTCGTACATATTGAACCGGTCATTCAGTACAGAACACTGAGGGGTAAAAACCGCGGGCTTGATAAAACAAATCCCATGAACTAGTGAGCTGAACCGATGCTGCAAAAGGTGTGTTATAAAGAGACATCTAGGACCAAGCTAACATCTCTAACTTGGGAAGTGGCTAGGTCTTCGAGAACAGGAATTAAGTCGAGAAGTTCGTTGTCGTGGGCATCAGAGAACCAGCTGCTAATAGGGATCGCATGTTTGGGATGAAAGATGTATGATGTTGGCGAATTGTCGATGATAATCGTCTCCTTTAGATCGCGACCGACTTGGGACAGATCCTAGATGAAAAACAAGTGTTAATATATGCGTGAAAATGTCCGATATCCAATATCCAAATCATGGACTTACCTTGACGTAGTTTCCTTGGTGATTATAACAACTATCCCGGAATAGACGATGGTGGACAACATGATGGATATCTAGTTTATCTAATAGTGGATCTCCGTACTAATTATTTTATGTTAGCTTATGAAGCTGGCACCCAATCGGAGATCCTTGAAGTACTAACCTTGGAAACAGAGGCGGTAAAAACAACAACTTCGTAGAGCTCTCCAACGCGTTTCATAAACTGATCGACTCCCGGACGCTTTATCACATAAATGTTATGAAATTGACCCTCAATTTCGACGGGAATGGTAAAGTCGGCTTTGTCAAGAATCTGCGATGAAAAGTCAGTTTAGTATGGCTGGATTTAGTAGAATTTTGAAGGGAAAAATCGAACCTTGAAGCTACTGTGGACAAGAGTCTCATCCAGATCGAGAATAAGACACTTTTTGTTCTGGAAATGGGCTTGGATCGGGGGTAATAACCATTTCTGTTTCTCATCTCTTACTGCAGGGACGGGTGGTACGTGTTGGTCTGAAGACTGGGCGCGATCCAATGGCGGCGGAGGAGGTGGTAAGTTCGATTGGCGGACCGAGTCGTTATTGGGGACAGGCTTTGGTTCATGGGCGGTGGCTTGGGGTTGGATAGTTTCTGGCATATTGGCAGTATAGTCTGAGCTGGACGATGGCTGTTCAGAGGGTTTAGTATTGTCAGAAAAGCTGGTAGCATTTGCGGCACCAGATG
The DNA here is from genome assembly GCA_032988175.1 of Myotisia sp. PD_48. Lineage (NCBI taxonomy): Eukaryota > Fungi > Ascomycota > Eurotiomycetes > Onygenales > Myotisia > Myotisia sp. PD_48. The sequence goes on along the minus strand of JANTQB010000050.1, from coordinate 36,837 downwards.
GTTCAGGCAAAGGTTTTTCGACATCTAGTGGCTGCTTCCCAGTTTCCGCACGTGCCTCAGAATTATGGGATTCTCCGCTAGGAACGGAGGCCAAGGTTGAGTCTCCATCATTTGAAGGCTTTGTAATGCTGGTTTGTTGTTGTTGTCCCTCAGGTTTGTATGATTTTGTATTGCTTTCACCATTTGGTATACTTTGTTCACTGGCCAACTTCAGGGTTGCTTTTTCGTTGAGATTATTCGCGTCATTCCGCTCAAGCCTGCTAGATTCTGCAGTAGCAGGCTCTGATTTTTCAGTTGGGACACTTTGCCTGGTGCGCCCTGCATGGGGTTTCACCGGCTGTTTTGAGGGAATCGAAACTGAATCGTCCGTATCTTCGTGGGAAGGGCTGCAACAGCTCAAGAAAGCCAATAATTTCGAAGGCTTTGGCTTCCTCTCGGGGCTGGAAACACGATGCGCCTGGGATGACGATGGCTTCACCTCGACCTGACCTTCTTGTTGTCTGGAAGGAGACACATGTCGTGATCTTTTGCTACTCGCTTTGCTGTGGCTTCGAGTCCGAGACGTAGCCAACGAAGCTGCAGAGCCTCCCTGAGCTCCTTCCACTGAGACTATAGGTTCCTTGGGTTTCTTATTCGACGACGAACGAGACGGAATACGAAGGAAGGATCTCTTCTTCTTCGGTCGTTCGGCGGAATCCGCAGTCGCTGGAGAAAGAGTGTGCGGTGCACCTTGGTTCAACGGCGCATCTTGAGTCATGGGAGCTGGCGCTGAAGATTTGATATTGGTAGAAGGGAATAAAGATCGAGAAGGTCGGTCTAGGTTTGTTGTGAAATGGAGAGTTAGTTGAAAGTCATACAACCGAGTGAAGACGTAAATACAGCAGCGGACTAACTTACCTGTCGCTGGAATGATAGTAGAGGTTGTCATATACGTGGTAATAGACTGGCGGATAAGTATTGGCTCGAAGGAGAGGGGAAAAGAGCGGAGAAGGACGGGAGGAGCAAAGAGGTAGTTTAAAGCTTGGCCTTCGACGGTAAACTAATTGGAATGAGAAGAAAAGGTGTGCAAGTGAGCGAAAAATTGGAACAATGGTGAGTATTGATCCGTCGGTACTGCCAGTGACGAAGCCGTCTGGGAAGGGAGGGCAAGTGAACGAGTACTCGATGAAGGAGGCTCCCGTGATCAAGCTGGCTTAAAATCCAGATGACGGGGGGGTGTGGTTACGGAATGGTGTGTGGGTGGGAAAGAGCAGTCACAGCATCCGAGAAGCAGGACTTGACGGGAGAGAAAGATCAGGAGTGAAGCTCTGGAGGGCCCGTTAGGAGATCCTGCGCGAACGAGATGAGGATCGATTGGGTGGGCAAAGGAAAACGACAGCCAGCACGGGATGGGGAGACAGGTAGGTACAACGGGTGTCTGGGCTTTTTCCCCTGATCGATCTCAGGCGGAGCTGGACAAGTGGTGTACCGGTGCAGGCAATGCAGAAGCGATGATGGATAGACACCTGCTGTCGATGCGACGAGAGCCTCGAATTGATTGCTAGAACGGAGAAACGCTAGGACGGGGAACAGAACGAGAGCTGGAGACGGGAAGATGCATTGAAGTCGCAAGGCCTGAAAAGGGAAGACGAGATTGAGGTTTGGTAACTTTGTATCCGACTTACATGGGGGTAAAGTAACTTGGGTAACCAACACTAGTTAATAATAGTGAGTTCACTAACTAGGTTAGGTAGGGCCCGTAGCCCGGTACTTACTGACAGCCTGACATACATATAATTATACAGCACATACTCCGTACAGAATAAATACAGCCCTTCGCTAACAAAACATGTATTATTCCTTGCGTGGTTCGAACTTGTTTCTCTCGACTTGCTGGCGAAACAAAACAAAACGAGCCAAAACGAACATTGCAAGCGAGTCAAATCTAGCGTATGGTACGGCGTATTACGGCCGGTGTGTGGAGCCTTTTCTCTTATGCCAAGACCTTGCCCTGTGGGGCTTGAGTCGGTCCGTAACGGCTGTCCATTGGCTACTCCCTTTTTAACATGCGGCATTAGGTAAGCCAGCGTGACTAGGATCGACCATCTCCGGGGTACATCCAATACAGATCTCGTACCAGGTATTACCGACTTGTCACTTCTTTTCCCCTTCCCCGATTTGGGTTGCAATGGTATTATATTCTTCAATTCGCTTCATCCCTTCCTCACCTTACAAAAAAACACAAGAAAAAAAAAACAGGCCGACTTGCTCGTGATATAATTAATTGATTTTAATCCTGAGGAATTCGAGAGCAAGCAAGCCAGCCAAGACTAAATCCATCCATCAATAGGAGACCAAACGCGGCATTTGCCTTTGAACAAGCCAGAGGAACGGCGATGGTAACACAGAGATTGGTCCGCTGCTCTGTCCACCTGGGTATGGCGAAGCTAAAGTGTGACCCTAGAGAGGTCGTCACAATCCTTCCCCCCTTGCCCTTCTAATTATACACCGTTCGAACCAGCCAATCCCGCAAAACAACCCTTGAATTGACAAGCTCGGGCTCTCAGGTGATGCCGGGGTCTGTTATGAACTTGCAGAGGCTGGCATCTCATTGTTTCCATTGGCTGAAACTTGTGCTGGGCAGACCCCTTCCCAGCGCTTAGCAACTCATTCGCGTTCTAGAACTTGGGATCCAACAACAAAAAGACCAGGACTGCTACCTGGATTACTCTGATTCAATTACGGAGTCTACGATAATAGGATGTACATACAGAGTACGACGTAGTTAGTTATGATAAAGAATACCAGAGAGTACGGAGTACGGAGTATAGCTCTGCTATATAACGTCCCTTGCTTGCCAAGAGCCAGTACCACCGGTCTCTCAAAATTCTCTCTGGAGTATGGGTGGATGGTTTCCCCTCTCTCCGAGGGTTTAATCTTTGAAGCACTCAGAAACCAAAGAATAGCATATGGCTGTAGAAATTCATACAAGAAAATACGGATAACTAACAGAAATTAAGCAATAACTAGATTTTCCGCTCATACCGCGATTGTCCCCCGGTTTCGAATTAGTCCCTCCATTAATTGGCTAATGCCGGGCGTCTAACATAAATAGCAATGCCGTTGAAAGGATCCAAATCCCCAGGAAATGCAATTTCATCGTACGAATCTCGTATCATTCTGATAACTCGGGGAGAAGTAGGATCAGTGTATTTTACACGTAGATCAATTTTTTCGTTTAGATCCACCTGATCCCATATTATAACTGCTGGTTTTACAATATCAGCAAGTACTTGTTTGACTGCTATATTGGGTGCGATAGATATCACAACTGAGGATTCATCAGCTTCCAAAAATCCCTCGGGGTCTGGTATAACTTTGATACCAGCTTCGTCTAACACTATCTTATCGTGCCTACTGTATGCTGGATCTTGTGCATAGCACTCAATGTCGTAAGGATTATCATTCGTTGGCCTTCCTATCTGAATTTTCTGGAGCAAGGCTTCCCGGACTGTAAGAACCATTGCATGTTGATAGAATGACCGGAGAGTATGGGGGTTCTTTTCATCGGGTTCATCATAGGAAATTGAGGCTAAAGCAAATGCAACAATTTTATAGATATTTGGTGAGATATTTGCGGACAGTAGAATTGATTTCAACGTTTTGCATTCGTTGCTTGCTTCCCACTGTTCACGTATAGTAGTGAAGGAATCCTGTACTTGATCTAGCGGCTGAAGGGAACAGTTTATATATGGAAAGATCTCGCCAGTATCTTTTCTCCGCATGCCAATCAAGTATTTGAAGCCCATAGGGCTCAAAACAGATAAGGGGTGGGTTTTAAACTCCCAGCTAGAGCAGAGCTCCTGCAAGCTGCAATATTTTAATCTCGGTTTCGACCTTAGGAAATGAAGGTAAAATTTAGTAATTCTTCTCGAAAGAGCAAATGAGAAGAGCCGAAGATACAAGTACATACTGAATGCCTTCCATATCAGGAACTATATTGTCATCGTCGTCATATTCTTCTTCTACTCTCCCGACATCGCTTACAGTAAGATCATATGTATTGCCATCCAATGTCTTCACAGTAATGACCTGATCATTGTTTGAGTTAGATTGAATATGCTCATTAAACTCTCGGATAGCTTGTTTTGTAAAGAATGGAACACCAGCATCATATAATGATAACATTTTGGACGCAGCATCTTCAAAGTCAGGTTTGGGTGTCTTAGTATACTTGTAATTCCCTGCAGCGGGATCTAGACCAGTAAGAAGAAGATTGGGCGAATCTGGCGTGTTTGATGGATGGGCCATAATTTATGAATAAAAACAGCCACCTATAACTATTATGAACTATTAGAAGAACAAAAAGACCAGATGGGGATGTGCGGGGCGGGGAACGAAGGAACATTTTGAAGTGAGGAGGATCACATGACATCACTCGGGCCTTTCAAAGCTTCACATGCCAATTAAGTTAACTTACTCCATACTAACTCTGGATTCCACCAAAGATCGAAAATCGAATAACTATCTGGGGAAATACCAACGAATGAACTGAATGAATGAACAACTCACAACAACAAACATAATCCTCTGAACATATTCCACCATCTCATCTTTTAGATACTTCGACTTATGACTTGACCGCTCACACGTTTTACAACCCATTTCATGTGCTAATTGTGCCCGTTTTGACATCCCGAGCAATGATGTGACGTTGTCAGATCAGATCAGATCAGATCATCATGGCGGTACAATCCACCTTGCGGCATGCAGAAGATCCGCTTCTTATACTATTCACACGTTACTCCCAACTCCTACGGTCTCGCGTTCGAAAGTCGTCAAAGTCCACCAAATTTATCGCCTCGGTAGCACTACTTCTATCCATCGCTGCGAGCGGGTATGGCGGGTATAACTGGTGGCTAGATTCTTCCAAGAATCGTGCACAGGAGAGACGGTTACTGCGCAAGAATTCGGGAATTCGACGGAAGGATGGCTCGCGGATCATATATGTGCCCTACAAATCGTCGTTGAGCTCTCACGATACATCCCGTGTGACGATCCATCCCACGAAATCAACCACATTCGATGCTCATCGACGATTATTTCTAAATCCTCCGAGGGCTGCTGGCCTTTCAGACGCCTCATATGCTGCAATAACTCCTCCTCCTTTGACTAAACCGGGTCTCAACTTGGCTTTCTTGCACCAACTTTTAAGTCTCCTAAGTATTATGATACCGCGGTGGAATAGCAAAGAGACAGGCCTTCTAGTTAGTCATGGGGTTTTCCTTATGCTTAGGACCTATCTCTCTCTGCTTGTAGCCAGACTCGACGGCGAGATAGTTCGAGATCTTGTTGCTGGGAAAGGGCGGGCTTTCATATGGGGACTCATCAAGTGGTGTGGCATTGGCACGTTTGCCGCCTACACAAATGCCATGATCAAGTTTCTTAAGTCGAAGGTGTCCATCGCCTTCCGAACCCGTCTCACTCGCTATATACATGATCTTTATTTGAACGACAACTTGAACTACTACAAGCTTTCGAACCTTGATGGAGGCGTTGGCCAAGGAGCCGATCAGTTCATAACCCAAGATCTCACCCTTTTTTGCGGAGCTGTCGCTTCGCTTTATTCCTCACTCGGGAAGCCGCTAGTAGATTTGGCGGTGTTTAACTACCAACTATATCGCTCCCTTGGTCCATTGGCTCTCGCCGGTATTCTAAGTGGGTATATAGGCACTGCGACTCTCCTTCGTCGTCATTCTCCCCCGTTCGGCAAACTAAAGGCCGTAGAAGGCAAAAAAGAAGGAGATTTTAGAAGTCTTCATTCAAGACTGCTTGCCAATGCTGAAGAGATTGCATTCTATGGCGGAGCGGACATGGAGAGGGTGTTTCTCAATAAAAGTTTCAAAAATCTCCAACAGTGGATGGAAAGCATCTACAGTCTAAAAATTCGCTATAATATGTTTGAGGATTTGTTATTGAAATACTCGTGGTCCGCCTTTGGATACCTTTTGTCCTCTCTGCCGATATTTCTTCCCGCTTGGGGAGGCTTCGGCGGTGTCCAGGAGCTAGCCAATGTACAGGCAGGCTCTAATCGCGAGCGCGGCCGCATGAAAGATTTCATCACCAATAAGCGATTAATGCTTTCCCTGGCCGATGCAGGCGGACGAATGATGTATAGCATTAAAGACCTATCGGAATTGGCTGGTTACACGTCGCGGGTATATACGCTCGTATCAACTCTTCACCGCGTCCATGCGAATGCATATTATCCTCCTCGCGGCTCCCAGCTTGAGCTTTATTCTCTTTCTGACGTTCAAGGAACAATCCACAGTGGTTTCGATGGTGTCCGACTGGAACATGTCCCAGTTGTTGCGCCTGCCTTGTTCCCTCGGGGAGGAGATGAACTGATCGAGTCATTATCATTTATTGTCCACTCTGGCGAGCATCTACTTATCTCTGGGCCTAACGGAACAGGTAAATCCTCAATTTCACGAATTATCGCTGGACTTTGGCCAGTATATCGCGGACTCGTCAGCAGGCCGCGCAATATTGGAGAAGACGGCATAATGTTCTTACCACAGCGATCGTACCTAAGTATCGGAACTCTTCGCGACCAAGTAATATATCCTGATACCGAGATGGACATGAGGGAGCGAGGTCACAATGATGCACATATTCAAGAAATCCTAGAACTGGTCCACCTAGGCTACCTTCCGTCCCGTGAGGGTGGTTGGGACACCCGTAAAGAATGGAAAGATGTTTTCAGTGGCGGGGAGAAGCAACGCATGGCTATCGCGCGGCTGTTTTATCATGAGCCGCGATACGCATTCCTTGACGAAGCGACGTCGGCTGTTTCGTCAGATGTCGAAGGGCTACTATACGAGCGAGCGAAAGAAAGAGGGATAACTCTAATCACCATTTCTACGCGGGTATCTTTGAAGAAACATCACACATTCAATCTTACTCTTGGTTTAGAACCAGACAATATGGGCTGGGAAATTGACCGGATTGGAACGGAGAAAGAAAAACTAGGGGTTGAGAAGGAGCTACAAGAACTGAGGAAGCGATTGAATGATGTCGATGCCCTCAAGCAGCGAAAGAGACAGATCGAACATGAATTGAACAAAGTATGGGTGGAGGATGGGGAACTGGTTACTCCAGATTATCAAGAAATTCAAAGAGATGAACAAGAGGCCCTCGATCTGACCCGAGAGGAGAAGTGATGATTGGTTACACTGGACATGCATCATGGACACTATATTCCTTTGACTGTGACAGGACTGAAGCCTTTTCCTTGACACTCAGCCCACTGACACGTACTTTTTTTTCTCGCGTACGAATAGTTACGTTGCACGGCAGGAAACAGGGAGTTTTAACATTTTTATAAACTCACGAATTATCCTGCACACTTCCCCGCGCCCGACAAGCAAATCATGCATTCGATCATTATAGACTCCCCCATCTGCCGGGGGGCGGGGGCGGGGGTGAACAGGCCAGGTCTAAACGTATAAAGTATAATTCTGGAGAGACCGATACATGGGATAGATGGAGCAATGTATAGTAGATATATATATAAATAAGGACACAAGATATTTCGGACATTTATTTCCAGGCACAGACTAATGTGGGGGAAATACCCTGATGTTCAATGTGACACTCTGGACAGGGGAGGATGGTTATTCTTTGTTGAATTCTTCGCTGCAATACATAACTCAAGAAGCCATTGATCAGCGATATGGAGTACTCTCAATTTGTGCGATACGAGTGGTGGAGTTATCCAAAGATACATACTTCATGCCACCAAAATGCAGGGTAATATGAGCAACGGGATTGGATTACCCGGCTGTTACACGGGCGCATTCACCCAGCCAGGCATCATCCCGGTCCCCAGTGAATAATGGTGGCTTGTTATATATTTGATAAGTATTAACTATTGCAGAGTGGGTGTTTAAGCATAACTATATATAAGATGTTCATTCGCTTTCGTTTTGCAAGACACCATTCCCATTCTAAACAATACACTGAAGTCATGGTTAAAAGCTAACATACTCTCTTCACTGCATACCATGGATCCTATAATGGAATATCTAGCTCCCGAGGCCTTTACCAGTCGCTGGGCTGTTTATCTTTCCACCGTTCTGGTGGCTCCTCTCATCTGGACCTGGGTCTCCTGCTATGTGAAAGCATACTGGCCTAGCAAGGGCCAGCCTCGGATGGTCCCTCATATTATCCCCTGGATTGGTAACCTATACAGTCTGGTTTTTGACATTACTAGGTTCTCAGCTAGATCGAGGTATGCTCTTTTCTTATCCAAGAGGTATATATACTTGCAATCTGTTATGTTCAGTGCTAATCCGCCTTGATACCACAGAAAACGGTTCCCAAATGAGGATATTATTAAATTCACTGCTGCCGGGAAGTCTTGCTACGTCGTGACGGATCCAAAGCTGAGCAGTTATATTTATCGTCGGCAAACTATATTCGATTTTAGCGCTGTGAGCGCTCTTACGATGAGAATGTTCGGGACTCCAAACGTGGATGCCGCTCTGGTTCGCAAAAGCTTCCCTGAGGTTCTACACACCCCAGATAAAAATGAAATAGACGATGGTACTCGTATCAACGACGAATTTCGCGTCGGTACTCCAAAGTTTTTGGGCGGGGCCAATCTGGCTGCGATGATGGCTAAGTTCGACAACAAGCTGCGGCACAATATTGAACATGAGTTCCCCAAAAACAAAGAGGGCACGCCGGGGGAGTGGCAGGTTGTTGATTTCTGCGAAATGGCAAAGCGGCATTTCACGCTCGCGTCAATTCCGTCTTTATTCGGATCGAGGATCATGGAAGTCTGGCCAAGGGTATATGAAGACTTGTGGGAATTTGACGATCATATTTTTACACTAGCACTCTCATTGCCACGCTTATTAAATTGGAAGGCGTGGACAGCTCGGCAACGGTGTTTGGATGGATTGGTCGCATGGGAACAAGCCGCCGTGAAAGGATATCCGATTGAAAAGGCAGTGAGCGAAGATTGTGATTGGGATGAGTTTTGGGGCACTCGAATTATCAGAGCTCGACATATGACCATGATGAAGAATAAGATTAGCCCGCCAGGGCGCGCTTCGATGCATCTCGGTTTGCTCTGGGGGTAATTATAATCCACGATCCCAGCCCCACTCTTTATCGCCCCTGCCAGTTGATTATCCTTTGCTAATGATTTAACAATAGTCAAAATGCCAATGCGATCCCTGTAGGTATTTGGATGATGATACAATGCCTTCTCGACAAGAAACTTGAAACTCGACTGCGTTCAGTAATAGAGCTATATCGCACCGAAGCCGGAGATTTCGATATAAATGGGCTTGTCAGCAATCCATTATTCAAGTCATTCTTTCTAGAAACGCTACGTTTTTCAGTCGCCTCTCCTGGCATGCGGGTGGTTACAGAGACAACAGAGTTGGGTGGATATACGATCCCACGAGGAAGCTTTATTCATATTCCAGGCAGAGAATTGCAGATGGATAACAAAATATGGGCACCAGATGGCGAGGAATTAGACCCCAACCAGTTTCACGCAGAAAGGTTCCTGGATGTAGATAAACGGCAGGACGATATACCAAATGAGGCTGGCGTGGATGCAGCAGAACAAGACCACAAATCCAGTACAGAGCCATTGGCAGTGCCAGCTGGTACAAAATCCAAAGAGATTAGGGACCGTTTGCAAGCCCTGCGGCCTTTTGGAGGAGGCACACATCTCTGTCCAGGAAGGCATTTTGCCATTCAAGAAGCCGTTGTGACGCTGGTAGTGCTGCTCACCACGCTAGATATCGAGGTTGATTCCGATCTCTTAAAGCAGAATGGTGTCCCAGAGCCTTGTCTGGCCAAATTTGGGGGCTTACTTCCTGATCGGAAGTTCATGGTGAGAATTAGGCGGAAACAGTAGACATTCATTTAAGTGAGAAGTGAGAGAAAATTGATTAGTTAACCAATTAGGCAATTAATTGCAGCTGTTTGTAACTCATTTAAAATAGTTAATGAACTGAATACTACATATACAATTGCATTGCATTGTGTCTTGTTATTATTCTGGAGTTGGAGAAGTTAAAAAAATAAGAAAAAGCTGAAATTTCAACTTCGCTTGGGGTGGTTGCAGCCCACCGTAACTCACGCCCCTTAACTAAATACTTCACTTCTCTCCTCTAAACTCAGTTCAGTTCATAGTTAAATTAATTCAACAAACATCTCTAAACCATTCCACAATACCCTGCCAACACTTACAACTCAGTCAAAAATATTTCTCTTTGATTTTTGGAGATCTATTTTCCTTTTCTTGCTTTTAAGAAAGCTACACACCCTAAAAAAAAACCAGATATTGGGGCACCCAGATAATCAATCAATCAATCAACAAACAGCCCTCACCCACCAATGACAGAAAATCACTGAAGTCATGAAAAATGGCCACAAATAAATACCCATCAAAGACAGTCATAGTGCCTATAGATGAAAGCTTTTCTGATGGTGATCCTGCTACTTGGCCAGCAGACCCTATCTACTCTGAAATAGATGCTTCACTATATTTAAAAAAGCTAGCAGAGAGGTGGATGATAGAAAGAGGAGAATATAAGGATGGTGAGTTGGCCCCTCACTTCAACTACACCTAATAGACAGAAGTATGATGTGATGAGCTCTGTTATGAGTTTCAGTGGTCTTTGGGTTAAATTTTCAACTTTGCTGTGTTGTTGATAGGAACACACTGATATTTTATGTGTCTAGGGGCCCAATATATCCTCAACAAGCTGCCAGAGGGGTATGTTTATTATTCTAGGGTCCGCCTAAGCCAACCACATATGGTAAGTCCCTGTTCTTTTTAGGAAACTTCTATATTGGAAAATTTTCATGCTGATTTTTATCTCTCCTGTTGTAGCGGGATAACTTCCTTTGGGGTCATCCTTCTGGTAAATATTACTTCTCGCCTAACAGATTCTGGCCACACTTCCAGTATTTAATGAATGGTGGGACTGTTCCGTGTGAGTGTGAGCACTGTGCCCTTGGGAAGCGCTCAAAGCCTCGAGAATCTGGTTCTGCATCCCGACCGAGAAGAGGGAATTTGAGTTCTGGCAAATTTACGGAGTTGACTATGCGTAACAAACCTGGGCCTAAGCCTGTCGGTGAGAAATCCGGTATTTATTCTCCTTGTCTTAAATTTTCGCGTTTGTCGCGTCTGGACTAATAATAATATTCAGGAAAAGGACACGTAAGAAGACCCAAATATCTTGCGGTAGATGAAGAAGGGAATCGAGATGTATACAAAGAGCTTGTATATCGTTTGAAGGAAAAGGGTGTCCTTGATGAACCAATTAAGGAGCCGGACAATATGGACTGGAGGGCCGAAGCTAAGCAGCTACGCCATCACCTTACTCAACTGGAAATGCAGCACTCCTTCATCCCCAGACTCGGCGAACTAGTTCTATGGTGTACGAGTCTCAAAGGTGATGTTTTATTTGATTTCGACACAGAGACATTTCAAATGTACTCACAGCAGCGTTTTGTTGGTATTCCACAATGGCGTGCTGGAGTAGTTACCCAGGTCCCAGATATATCCCCCCTCCTACGAGATTTATTCACCGAAACGAAGCAGTCATCCGCCCTAAATACCTCTGGATTTCGTATTGAAACCTACCCCGATTCAAATAGCACGGATAAGAGTTTGTCATGCCAGTACAAATACGTACCTCTCAGTCATACTCGCCCATTTAACTTATGGGACATATATCTGCAAGGAGTTCCTACTACAGAATTTCACTCCTCAATTGAAAACGCCCTAACGATTATGTCTTCATTCAGCATGCTCGATAAATATCATTTTTCTGGGAATTGGCCAAATGCAACAATAAATTGCCACGGGATTTATCTAGGGGCAGAGCTTCTCTTAAAGGGTGATGGAGTTCGGCTAGTGCCCCAAGACGGTACAGACAATGTGACAGATGTCCTAGTTATCGAAAATATCCAACTCTGCCTCTCATCGTGCGATGCAAACCTATCGTCCGCCTATCTATCCGAATCTATTTCCCCTCGGATTATAGGAAAGGCATATACAATTGACCGGTATCGAGCCCATAGCTCCCAAAAATTAACCCATGACGAAATCGCTAAGTCATTCGAGTGCACTGGTATGGGCGAATATGGACCATGGTATAATCTACATGCACCTGGCTCCACTCTAGAAGTTTCAATAAATCAGGTAATAGGGCGCTGCTTTGAGTCGGAATACATGACTATCATGTTCAACGACCGTTCATTAGGCCTTGACCTTGAAGGCGTAAGATCAGGACGAGCCTATGGGCGTCGAACAGATCATCGGATTGAGCCAGGAAAAGAGTGGTTCCAGGGAGATCACCGTGTTGAAACGCTTGCAGTTGAAACTATTAATGGTATTGAAGTTGGGAGTTGCGACGACGCCCGCGATCCCAAGATGTGGAGAGGCAACCTGAAAATAATTGATGGAATTGCCTTGCCAGCTGACTTAAGAGACGCGCAAATTACCAAAGCTTTCGGACGATCATCTAATAAGCTTATTGGCAGCAAAACGGCTTCCTCTAAGTTCCGGAATGCTGGGAAGATGAGCTCGCTAGTCAGCACTGCGATCGGGCCTCCTCTTAAAGACTCGTTAACCGCCACAGCTAAAGCTAGCGAATCGGATGAAATTGAGGAAAGTGATGTTGAAGAAGTTACTGAAATGAAGAATGGTGTGGTTGATGAGGAAGATATCTTTCTTCAACAGATCCCGGCTCTTGGGTTGGACGAAGCATCATCGGATCAGGAGGACTACGCCCCTAGCCCACCGCAAAAACGCCGCAGAAGGTGGTGAATCTATTCGATTAATTTGGCCCAACTTTATTAAAGGAAACAAGGTTGTTTATGGCGTTTCGATGGATCTTTCGGGGGGGGGGGGGGGGGGGGGGTTTTTTGTTGTGTGGTTGGGGGTAAAAGGGGGTTTTTTTTTTTTTTTGGTTGTTTTTTTTTTTTTTTTTTTACATAACTAAATCAAC
>JANTQB010000050.1:0-23802 GCA_032988175.1 Myotisia sp. PD_48 | reverse complement strand
AGTGTTTGTGTGGGCGGTGTGATCCGGGAGGGTGGGGGGGTGGGGGGGGGGGGGGGGGGGTTTCTGCGTCATTTGGGCCGCGTTACATGAGGAAGGTGTCAAACTTGTGGCTTTCTCTAATTTTCGATTTTGAACTTGATCTTTCTTTTATGTTTCTTTTTCTTGATTTCTACAACTTCAAGATCTGTGTACTATCAGGCGGGATCTTCATCAACACTGGTTGTTAGTAGGTTGATGGGCCTTAGGTTTCTCTCTACCTTCCTAAGCTATCTAGCTATCTAGTTATGTATTATGCAGGGTTAGCTTCGAACACCCCTATAGACAAATACCCCCGTGTACTCCGTATTACTCTCACTTCATAAGATTACTCCATATTATTAACTTAACTTGTTCCAGGCAAAGACATCGAAATTGATGACACACGTGACTATCCAAGTTATCTACTTCGCAAGTTGCTGTGAATAATCGAGGAAGAAGCTAGAACAACCAACACAGACTCTAATTACCCCGCCGCTGATTCGTTCTTCGACTGAAATATACCAAATTGCCAGTATGGACGAAAACGAGATCATCTCTGGGAACAGCCCTGAACGACATGCTGTTCTCACAAACGCCGAAGTTCTTAACAACCCAGAACTGGATACGAATGCCCCTCCACCGGACGAGATAGAGGCTGACGAGGGTATGCGGCCTAGTTCTATTTCCTCTGCCGTTTTCAGATACATTTGATGGAGAAGGGGGAACGCCTTTATATTGTGCTAACGGGCGCAATTTATAGATTTGTTGGAGGATTTTCAAGACGATGTTGAGGTATATCCCACCCCCACAACTAGTATTGGATCTCCTACCCAATCATATAATTCGAGAAGTTTCCTAATTTATTTGGGGTGTATAGGAAATTGACCTCGTTCATTGCCGGATATCATCATTGAAACGCCTTAGGCTAGAACGGTTCACCCATTTGAAAGTACAAGCAACCTTATCCTCACTCGTAAAGCCCATACTTTGCTAGAAAATCTCTGCGTGTGCGGCCTTATGGACAAGCCCCCCTCAAATTCCATTACTCGATACTAATTGTTGTAATAGACACTTTGCCTCCGTCAGAATCAGATTTCCCGGCTTGCCTTCCCAGATAACCTGTCAACATTGAAAGAACTCGACCTCTATGATAACTCGATTTCGCACATCAAGAATCTTGAACATCTCGTAAATTTAACGAGCCTGGATCTCAGTTTCAATGATATCAAACATATCAAGAATATATCTACTTTAGTCCAGTTGACAGATTTGTATTTCATACAAAATCGGATACAAAAAATTGAAGGCCTAGAAGAGCTGAAGCTGCTAAGGAATTTAGAACTAGGCGCGAATAAAATAAGGGTTCGTATTGTTCTGTTTCACGGACTCCTTTGACCTATCCAAAGCCCCCGAATACCATGATTGCCGCTAAACCACGCTTATACTTCTAGGAAATCGAAGGTCTCGACACATTAAAGAATCTCGAAGAGTTATGGTTAGGCAAAAACAAGATAACTGAGATTAAGGTATCAATTTTCTATCCTCCTCCTAACATCGGAATAACATGGGAATTAACCTTTTTGCTCTATTTGTTTGAGCTTGGTATAGAACGTATCGGCGCTTTCTAACTTAAGAATTCTCTCCATCCCGTCAAATCGGCTAACTTCGCTCTCGGGATTAGAGCCGCTCAAGAATCTTGAGGAGCTTTATCTCTCTGACAATCTTCTTACAGAGATATCTGGTTTGGAAACCAACTTAAAGCTTCGCGTGCTAGATATATCAAATAACCAAGTCCAGAAACTTGAAAATTTGTCTCACCTATCTAGCTTAGAAGAGCTCTGGGCGTCAAACAACAAGCTCTCGAGTTTCGAGGAAGTTGAACGCCAGTTGAAAAACAAGGAAAATTTGGAAACGGTATATTTTGAAGGAAATCCACTACAAACGACAGCCCCGGCTGTATATAGGAATAAGGTGCGCCTTACATTACCGCAGATTAAACAGATAGATGCAAGTAAGTTGCTACCTCGCCCTTCAAAAGCTGTCCGGGGTTTCTAGCTAACCAGGTGTCCAAAAAATTAGCGTATGTAAGAGTTTAGGCATGTAATACTATTCACTATTCGGTTCAGTGATCCTTCTTGAATATAAAATTACCAGATGGAGACGATGAAATTATGTGACAATTTCCTCGATGATCTATCCCTTGATCAACTCCATCACTAATTGATAAACGTGAGAATAAAGGAAATAATAAATTAATCGGTTCTTCTCAAAAAAAATTTTTTTAATCAGTAACAAATAATAATTAATACCACCACCCACGTGACATCTGCAAACAAAAATTCGGCCCAGAACTAGTTAATGGTTCAAGAACGAGAGAGTTACTATGTAGTTACATTACTACCAAGTCAATAACTATGGAGAGCTTCGCATTGACTTTTACACCATTTCAGGCCTAGTATGCGCCACTCATCACAATCGTAAGGGAATCTTGAGGTGGAGACATTCCATCCCTATTACTTTCTCAATGGCTTCGGCTTTCAGAACAGCAGCAAACTTGAATAAGCGTCAGGTACATGTCTTCATGTACCCGTCTCCACGCAGCCTTGCACAGAGTAGATCGGTCCTCAAAGCTCTGCAACAGTTTGGAGAAGTTACCGCGTTTCTCAATTCCAAGGTACGCTAACAGCATTCAGTCGTGATACAAACAGAACATAGTAAGAATAACCTCTCGGCAGTATGTGAAACTCAGAACCGCCTATTCAGGGCGGACGGCATACGCAATATTTGCGTCAAACGAGGCCGCAGATGAGGCCATCAGGGCATCTCCATTGAGAGTTTCCGTTCCGATTCAGAGCTCTATAGGCAACCTATCCTCTCCAGATCAACAAGATCCGGCCTCCCTCGTCGAAGAAGCACCCGATGCAACCACTTCCAAGAATTCTACCGTGATCAACTGCGAGATTCAGACGTCGACCTATGACCATAAAATAATGATGAGTAAAAACCCATACAATATGGCATTCCAGGTCTCACGGCAATGGTATGAAGTACAAGACCTGGCGGATGGGCGTGTGCGCGTGCCACAGGTGGAATACGCAGATTGTTTTACAAAACGGAAGCTTGGGATGCCATCACACCTTCAAAAAGGGATGTTGCAGAAAAGCATTAATTTGGGAGCCACTTCGTTGATGAAAATGTGGAAGAAAGGCATAGAGGAAAAAGAAGCAATGGAGAAACGAAGAGAAGAAGAGATGGGAAATCGAAGAGGAGAAAGAGATGGAGAGATGGAGAGACAAAGAACAAAAAGAGACAATAATATTGAGAAACGAAGAGAAGAAAGAGAAGAAAGCGAAGAAGAGATGGAGTCACGAAGGGAAGAGAACGCGACATATCTGGCAGAATTGAGAAAGCGAAGAGGAGAAGAGATGGCTGGAAGAGCTGCAATGGATGCAGAGAAAAAAGAAGCAAGAAAGGAAAAACATAAAGACAAGGCAGCATATAACATGGCAGTGAGGAGGCGAAAAATGCAAGAAGAAAGTTGGAGATTGTATGCCGCGAGCCAGGAGCGAAAAGAAGCGGAGAGGTTGGAACGAAAAGAGGAGAAATTGAAACGAAGAGAAGCGAGGAGGAAACTACAAGAATTGGAGGAGGCACGAATTGAAGAAAAGGTGAAAGAAATAGAAGAGAGGAAGAGACTAAAAGAAGAAGCGAAGAAGAATCGAAAAGCAGAAGAGAAGAAGCAACGAAAAGAAGAGTTCCAGAAACAAAAAGCGGAAAGGAAAGATTCAGTAGAAACGAAAGAGAAACAAAATGGACAAAATGAAGGAAGCTGAGGCTTTCGAGAAGCAGACGGAGGATCGCTACGACCATCTACAAACAAGCAGAGGTATACATAACAGGGGGAGATGTCTCCCTCCTACCTCCCCAGGGCTTGGATACTACGCTAATTGCTCCCAATAATTATCGTGGCCCGGCATACGAGATCCTGGGCATATCGAAACAAAAATCAGAAACGGTGACCCGAGGCTACATATCGTTCAAGGGTGTTCTAGCCAAACACCATCTACGAATGCATGGATGTCTGATGGTATATAGATACGTTGAAGTATCGGCTTCTGAAACTTCAAACAATTTCAGTGGTGGGGATTCTATTGCAATACGGATATCGATCAAGGTATTCAGCAGGGCCCAGGAGTTGGAGAGATGTCATCCATTGTCCTATGCACCCAGACTTTTAAATAAACTGGTGCTATGAAGAAGGAGGGCATGTGAGAAGATACTTGCAATTTCTAATCACAGCTAATGTGCTAACAATATTCGATTGCTTGAGAAAAGAAATAAATAAATGAACATTCCCTACTCCATTTGAAACTTCATACAAAGGAAGAAGAGAAGATAAAGCTAGGAATTTTATTCCAGCAACTTGCTATCCCTAGGCAAAGATGGGGAGGTTGACATCATACTAAAACACAATTAGTCCAAATAAGTCTTATATCTAGTCTCGTCAAGATATGGCTAGACTTACATGTAGGGGGTTGTTAAATCGAAGTCCCTTGTTGAGGTTACTTATGCCCTTAAGCTCGTTCTCTGTGAGATTGAAACTCGTTGATTCCAGATTCTCCGCCAGCCTATCGGGTTTATTGCTCTTGGGGATGACTGCAATACCTCTCTGTGTTGACCAACGGAGCAATATCTGGGCCGGGGTCTTCGCGTGCTTGTGAGCACTGGATTCTATCCATGGGTGCTCAAGCAGGAACCGCGCATCCTGGGCAACCTGATTGTCTGTCTCTATGAAGCTCTGCGGGCCAAAGGACGAATAGGCCGTCACAGTGATCCCTTGGTCTTGGGCATATTTAATCAAATCCGGCTGCGTGAGATACGGATGATGTTCGACCTGGAGAGTGGCGGGTCGGATGCGGCAATGTCGGAGCAACTCCATAATCAGCTGAGCATTGAAATTGCATATCCCAATGCTGTGACAAAGCTCCTTGTCAACTAACTGTTCCATCGCCGCCCAGGTTTTGTGGATAGGGATGTCTTCGACCTGGGGTTCTTCGCCGGGTGCAGAAAACTGGGGAGGGTACCGGACAGCGGGGTCGATGTATTTCAGCGCAACGGGGAAATGTATAAGGTAGAGATCGAAATATTCGATTCCCCAGTCGGAAAGCTGACGGCGACATGCGGGTTCTACGTGTTGCGGGTCATGAAAAGTAGCCCAGAGTTTGGATACAATGAAAAGATCTTCTCGTTTCACGAGTCCTTCTTCAATCGCCCGGGCTACTCCACGGCCAGCCTCAACCTCGTTTCCGTAGTCTGCCAAAGAAAGATGAGAGATTGATCACGGCTTTTTAGTTTTTTTTTTTTTTGTATGTTTTTCCTCAGTCCAGTCCAGGCTGACTGTGTGGTGGCCACAGAGAACAAGAACAGAGGAGGAGAGAACGAAGGAAGAGAGAACAGAGGAAGAGACAACAGAGAGAGAAAGCAACAGAGCGTCCGTCCATCGCAGCCGTCAGGACGCGATGAACGGGAATGGAATAATAGCCAAACTAATGCATACTATCATGGAGTGCGCGACCTACCACAGGCACCGTCAAAGAGACGGTATCCAGTCCTAATTGCATTGTAGACCTGATCCGCACAGGTCTCATTGTCCACTTTCCATAATCCAAACCCAACCATAGGCATATCATAGCCACTGTTGAGCTTGACGGTGGGAGGTAACTTGTGTGGCTTCATTTTGTGTGAATCTCGATGGATTTGAGATAAGTGAGTGAAAAAGGAATTTAGGAAGAAACCGGAAAACCAGGCCACAAGGTACATACATATATATGCACAACACATATATACCACTGTAGTGGTGAGCTGAAATCAACCACGGAACGAGAGCATTTTGGGGCCTCTCAGAGCTGGTTGAGTTCCTCGGTTTCTGGTCCAAGTGTGGCGACCAGATTCCAAGTTGTTATATCGTCATAGTTCATATTCCACTTGGCATGGGCCATCGTTCATTAGCTGGAGTCCACAGTGGATGAGATCGTGGAGATCAAATCTTAGATGTCTACAGAATCTGTAGCTAAGTGGTTCTTCTTGGAGGAATGAGTGGACGCAGATGGGCCTAAGTTGCAACCTCGAGGTTTGACCATTGGAAGAAAGTTTTATCTTCCTGACACACGAAAAGGGACTGGAATGAATAGTCAACTAATATTAGGGGCTTCAGTTCATGGCCTAATTTAATTTACAAGCCCTAGCGGACGAGTTAACAGTTAACTATTAATGAAAGGTAATAAAGGGCATCGTGATCATCGGATAAGAATTGTCGTGATAAATTAATTGTACAATTAACTACACTGAATTAATCTTCGTCCATGTGAGAATCAACATGGAACTTCTTACGTCCAGATCCCATTAGCTGTCGGATCTTGACTTTGTTTAACTGTGCCCCAGTCTTTTTCTCAATATTCTGTATCTCCGCCTCGGCGTCTACAGTTTCCTCTGCGGCAAAGTCAAGGACTAGACGTCGCCCCAAGAGATGGGTATTTCTTAGGGCATCCATCGCGTTTTCAGCCTCTTTTGCAGTAACGAAATCTGCAAAGGCAAAACCACGAGCAGTTCGGTCAAACTTCTGCGGCACACGAACGGATCGGAGTTTCCCGTATGCCCCAAAAAGATCTCGAATATCCTTCTTGGTAGCTTGGAAGGGCAAATTTTTGATAACGATCCTTGTTGTTCGAGCAGCGAGCTTTTTGGCGTTGTCGGTTCGCTTTTGTTGCTCCGCTGCATCGTGACCCTTGTGGGAGGGTTTAATTACTAGCTCATGCTGGTCAAGTTTGTATCCATTCAAGGTTTTTAGGGCCGACTCTGCTTCAGCCCGGGATTTGAATTCTACAAAGCCAAATCCCATGCTCAGTCGTTCGCCAGGTTTCTTGGGATCCGGTTTCGTCTTAACCTTGGCAGATATAAATCCGCTCAATGGTTTGAACAGATCAGTCAAGCCTGTATCGGTGGTGGAAAAATTAAGGTTGCGAACAAACAACGTTGCACTCTCCATGGGTGCTTCAGGCTCCTCAGCGTTAAATGTGTCTGAAGCCGAAAATCCTTGGGTGACTGCTTTGGGCTCTAGGTTTGTAGGTGCTGTGAATATCGGGCCGCCTTCAAAGAGATCCTTTGGCGCCTTTTCTACGTATAGAATGGAGTCACCCAACCGTTTATAAGCAAGGGACTTGAAAGCCTTCAGAGTTTCGTCGGGCATGGCAAATTCAACTACCGCTATGGTACCAGTCGGCGGCATGAGTAACCGAGTGATAGTCCCAAACGGCTCGCAAAGTTTTCGAAGATCCTCAGCTTTGATACCATAGCCAAAATTCTTTAGTAGAATCGCATTGCCTCCCCTCTCTCGTTGTTTAAAGGAGTCTATATTAACCCCATTGGCACTAAAATAGGCTTTGGTTTCTTGTATAACATGAGTTTCTGCGTGTGCTTGTTTGACAGCGGCATCAGAGGATGTCGGATCGAGCAGTTGTGATTTCGAGATGCCCAATCTCTCAGCAACAGAAGCCATGACGGCATCAGTCTATTCCATTATATTAATACTTTTCGGCCATTAGATCTGTTAATAAAAGCACTACTTACGTTCATATATAGGGAATTCCAGGTGAAAATAGATGATGTAGCTTCAGCCTTTCGTTTGATCTGCTGTTGCTTTTTGAGTGGAAGTTTCGAGATTTCATACTCATTTAGTTTGTATGTCTTTTTCGAGGAAGCGGGTAGGATGTGTATTAAACGACCCTGGAATTGTTTCCCGTCCAGCTGTTTGTACGCCTCGATAGCAGCATCAGCTTCAACGTATTGGACATACGCAAAACCTTTACTTTTAGAATGGCGTGTGTCAACGGCAACATGGGTCTAATATGACAATTAGCATACACCATATAATACTGGAATGATAAATTTTGAGCATTGTGGGAGTTTTGTTAGAAAATTTCAGATAAAGAGGCATCTACTAAAATACTCTTTCCTGTCCACATCATGCGCAATAGCGTCAGATGTCCCTATCAGGATGATCATCATAAAACAAGGCAAAAAAGAAAAAAAGAGGGAAAAAGAAACAGAAAAATCAAAGCAAATTCTTACCTCCTCAATTTTGCCAAACTTCGAAAAAATTTCGTTCATATCGTCCTCTGTTGCGTTATAGGGTAAGTTGCGAATAAAAAGTCGGCCGGTAATCCTGATAGATTCAATGTTTGCATCTGGAAGGGGCTCTGGCGTAGGTTCTTTCGCAGCATCAGCTTGTTCGTCAAACGATTGATTAACTTGGGTAATATGGTCATTTCTGGATTCTACAGTGGGTTTGGCAGCTTGAGTTTGGGCTACAGGCTCATCTTCATCGTCGACAAGCCCCAGAAGCCGACTAGTTTTCGATCGTAGCCAATCAGCATCACTCTGTTGAGGCATTTCATGGTCTTCGGATATTTCTTCAGTATTAGTTTCAACAACAGCCACGGTGGTTTCCACGGGGATATCTGGTGTCTGCTGGGGCTTCTTTCTGGGAGGTTCAGGAGCCAAGGGGGCAGTGTTAGTAATATTGCTCTTCGTGGTGCTAGCAGTAGGATCTACATGGGGCTCATTGGCCTGGTTTGGAGCCATTGACCTGTTGGGAGCTAGGCTTGAGCCGCCATCCGCCCAGGTTCGAGTTTTTGTGGCCGGTTGCATAGCCGTTAGGTATTCTTGGAGCTGCGAGCCATCCTCTTCTTCCTCTGTACCGCGCTTTCGCTTAAGAGGGATAGAGTTGCTGTTTGAACCTAGACGCCTCGCATATTTGGACTTCGCGTCTGTACTGTTATCAGCATCAACCTTGAATTAACTGGTCAGCTTTCTGTCGTTAACCCCATTGGGATAGTCAGCCTCCTTACGGCCTGTAAAAGGGCAGATAAAATATCATGGAATTGGGATCGTTGTTGGTCTACTCACTGGTCGAGCCATTTCAACCGATATTTTGGACATGTTAATGAAAGTCTTATTGAAATAATCAACCGCATTTTCAGCGAGATTTTGGTGTTTGAAACCCACGAAACCAATCCGTCTATTGGGCAAGACATGGGCATCAGTGACTTCGAACCGTTTGGAGAAGTGGGTTCGAAGGCCATCGCTTGACAGCGAGGGTGGCAGCCCCGACACAAAAACACGAGTGCTCTCCATATCCCGGGATAATGAAGAAGAGGGATTGAAGTCGTGCTGTGTATGTTGTGTGTATCTTGTTTCCTAGTGTGAGAGAAAAGCGATTATTATATTTTATTTTTTTTGCTCTAGACAGTTTCGGGCTTAGCGCGGGTGAGGTGGCATCACGTGGGTATCGTCAGCCCAAGCCCGCCCCTAACAAGAGAAACGCTCAGCAAGTGAAATCCACTCGAATGCGACTCCTCAGAAACAAGCAACAGCTCCCGGTTTGATTTGTGTATTTGTCTTGACACTGTTTAGTTTTTGAAGCGCTCATTTTTCTATTTCATTTTGCTCTCTTCACAACAAAATCCCAATCATGGCAGAAGAAAAGCGGGAAAAGCTTGAAGGTGCGACACTCTCTCCTCCTGTATCATCCCCCTCCTTTCCTGAGGGATAAACAAAAACTGACCACGATTCATCTCGAATAGCCCAGATTAAGTCTGCGGATATGGTAAGTGGAAGCCTACTTTGTCGCATCGGATCGAACCTAACCGGAAATTAATGCAGAGCGAAGACATGCAGCAGGAAGCTATTGAAGTTGGTACGCAGAGACACTACCTGGAGAGTGTTGGACAAAGACACGAACCCTGATTCTAACCTACATGAACGCCAGCCACTACCGCTATGGAACAATTCCACGTTGAAAAGGTAGGCATGGCCATTACTCCGATTTTATTTTGCACATATAGCTAAACAATCGGATGGTCATAGGATATCGCCCAGTACATTAAGAAGGAGGTTTGTCTACCCTCGATTTATCATTTACGACGCAATGAGATGCTTACCGGCTCAATAGTTTGATTCACGAAAGGGCGCTACATGGCATTGCATAGTAGGGAGAAATTTTGGCAGCTTCGTTACTCACGGTATGATCTATTCAGCTCTTCGTTTCTGGGATCGAAATATCTGGCATTGATGAATTTGGCTAATAACTTTCTGGCATATCTATAGAGACCAAACACTTCATATACTTCTACCTCGGACATTGCGCTATCCTCCTGTTCAAAACCCAGTAAAGAAATGTTCTCCTTCAACACCCACGCGCTTTTCGCCCGTGATTCGGGCACCATCCATCAAGATATGAATTCTACCATCCCTTCGAGCAATACCGCATTCTTACGATGTCGCTACGTTTGCTTTTGAGCCCCTTGCGTGTTTACAATTCATTTGGCTTTAATCAAGCAGCATGGAAGCAAATTTGTTTCAAATTCCAGGGAATTATGGGGTTCTCGTACGCACTGCAATGAATTAGATATGGATGTTACGATATACCCGCTTTTTTGGTAGTCCACGGTGAAGAGATGTGGCATAGTTACTATCCTCATTCGGCTTTTTTTTTCTTTCTGGCCTGCGAAAAACGCGACATGTTTGTTAGCAATACCACTGTCCTAAGACAAAAATTAAAAATATGCATAGGATTTTATCTCCATGAGGATCAGCCTGAGGCCATTGCGCGGGTTCCTTACACTGCGCTACAGATTTCGTTTCACTCTAGTTCTATAGAGCTCTTGACAGCCCTGAACGATCTCACCTGGGGCCGGAGTTTATTGAGATATCTGGTTCAAACAAGGGCTAATGAATAAGATAACTTAAACTAGTGCGCCAAAAAAAAACAAGTACCAGGTATCATACATGGTGATTTCAGTTTATGAGAAAGAGGGTATGCTACCCATAATTCGATATACAAGGGAGGAGGTAAAGAAAACACAAGAAAAGCAAAACCAATCTCTCCACCTGACGTTGGCCTATTCACAACACAAAATGACTGTACAACGCATGACACAAGCAATATAAATGGAGTTCCAAGTAACGTAAAAGGAAGAGCAAACAAGGCGACTGAAGTGATCAGCTATACCCATGGGCCTTCGGAGGTATTGGACCATATTGTGCAGGCGGAGGAGGTCCCCCATGGACCGGTTGTGGGCCTGCACCATGCTGAGATTCGACATCGGGCCGATTCCTGCAATGGAGATTTAGTACACAGAGTTTTATCTCTTTTGCCCGTGGTTTTAACCAGAATCAATAAGCTGATAAAGTGATGGGTGGACTAACTTTAAGGCCTGGGAAAACCGGCATATATGACAGTATACTTCCTAGAAAATCTCAATCATGTAAATAATCCGATTCAAATAGAGGTCTCAACTCTAACATCTGAAGAATGTAGTAGCATGGAAAATACTGACTTTATGCTTGCTTGTTGCCAACGGCAACACCGGCTAAAAAAAAGTAAAAAAAAAAGCACTGATGAGTATTGCAATAGTTTCTTCCAAGATTGAATCCATCTCAGGTATGATATCATTAATCAGAGAGGATAGAGAGCCATACCACAAAGCAGACAGTAAACCAAGGCCTGAAATTTGACAGTTCCATTAGCATGTATTGGGTAACTTGACACAGAGCAAACTGGGTACTAGAGCGAACTAACCATCTTGTTACACATCTTGCGGACCAGTTTCCACCTAGAAAATAATAAAAGACAAGTATCAGCATATATAGCATGCAACTTGACAGACAAAGAAGTAAGCTCTTACAGTTATGACACTGAGCTGTAACATTCTCATATCCTTGTAGCTGGGACGAGAACTCTGGCAGATATTGTCATGTTAGTTAATCCTTCATTATTTGGTGTATAGTCCCTCTAGGACGATATATTCTTTCGCATGAGGTTACATCGTTGCTAGCATACCGTGTGTGCCAAATGTTATGCAGATAGCCATGATGCGAACTTTGTTGAAGGGTGGGCTATTGAAGCAGCCACAGCACCAACCAGTATTGAGGGGGTATCACAAAGCGATATTTCCGATTTCCGGTGGTAGAATTCTCGAGAATCAAGGAAAGAGAGGACTTTGATGAAGAATTCGAGATAGCATAAATTTGTTAATGTTGGCTCATGCTGCCTAGCGAGGCTGGTAGGTTAGTTAATTGCGTACGCTCCTTGGCATGTCTTCAGCTTGTTTTCAGAACAAGGAAGTGAGCTAAGAGGCTGGGTACCAAGTGCTTCGCTTGCATTGTCCGAGTTAAATACGGAGTATGTATCATGTGGAAATGCCTCAAAGATCTCTCCGACGCCTCTCTCCTGGACGGTATTCTGAGCTGTTTCTAAGAGTATTTTTACGCAGGACCGCGATGCTATATACAAGAGGTGCAAAAAAAAATGTTTTATAAAGTTACAAGAATATAATCTAACTAGATAAATAAACCGATAAAAATGACATGAAAACCCTAACCCTATGTGCAGCAGACAAGGGTGACGGTTTTGCATGTAAATGCCACTCCAAACCAGCACGACAAAACCGCAAGTCAAAAAAGAGATACAGAGAGAAATAAAGAAAGATGGAAGGGAAGCGGTCGAAGAGAGGAAGCGCGCCCGACGGAATCCGGAGGGTACGCAAGATGTGGCCGAGGAAGAAGTCGCATCCTTTTTAGTGTTGATGCGGATTCATGATATTAGATAGATGGTGAGTGATAAGTTGGAAGGGAAGAGACAACAATATCGGGCGCCGTAGAAACACACTTCGCTAGAAATTCGGGATGTGGTATAAAATGAGAGAATTCACGCGGAGGCCGGGCGTGGAGGCAAAAACAGGACCAGAATGCCAAATGCACCGATTTAAACAAGCCGTGTATATGATGCCATGTGTATCACTTTTTCGAGATGTTGGAGGAGGTTTAGAGAACATATCAAGACGCGGGATTTCGTAGTAGTTTTACGAAAATTTGCGAGTGATTTTGGCAATAACTATCGACCATAACAACTCCGATTAGCTCTATCCCAGAACATAACTATAACAGAACGCAATCAGAATGTAAGGATTGTGTTCAACTCACCATGTAGCCCAACAACGGAGAAAATGAAACCAAGACTCAGCACCAAGACAACCACAGGGTCGACCTTCAATCCCGGGCTCTCATCTGTGTACAGCTTCAACATGGTTCCAGACGATCCGCCAGCTCCAGCAGATCGAGTAGATGATGGTCGTACATTGCGTACCGATTCCTTATGATCTGCTGCAGCACGGCGACGGAGGGCAGTTCGTGGGCCTCCTGGAGGTGTGGGAGAGGAAGGGCGGTTGATCGCAGAGCTTGAACCGCTTGCTGGGCCAGCTGGACCAGATGCTTTGGAGCCCTCGGGGCCAGATTCAGCACCGGAAGAAGGCTGTACAGATCAGATTGTTCAGAATTAGTCAATTGCAGTCGAATGAGAGGCCAATGAAGCCATTCCTTGTCCTCGCATTGTCTAGTTGAACTTCTAAGGGGTCTCAACTATCGAATGGGGTTTGTTTGGTGGAGGCAATAATTGGAAGGAGGCTATCTTACCATTGTATATGATGACGCTTGAAATGAATTGGAAATCAAAAGCTAGATAGAAGACAACAAAAGATGTTCTAATCGGGCGCTGTCGTTGGTTGTGGTGGCTTGCTTGCTTGGTCTTGATTGTTCTTGAGGTTCGAAATACGCCAGCAGAAAGGACACGATTTCCTAGCATCGTGGACGCATTACATAATCTATCCTTGGCGGCCATTTCTGGGGAAGCTGCCCCTATTCAGACAACTGCCTAGACTAACGGTACCTAGCTTAACTATAACCTTGAAACAATGGAGTACAAACTATCGATTATTTTCTTAATATATAGATACAAATGGTAGCAGGAGGGTTGCACCTAACTCTTAATCCCTGGGTTTTGAAAAGAGAGCGATTTTATTGCATTTTAGTCTGGATATATTCCAAGTGTATTGGTTCGACTGAGACGAAAAGAAAGTATGATTAAAACAAGGGCAGTATTGGCCAAACATATATGCTCCAGTGAAAAAAGAGAAAGGTAAAAAAATGTGACAAAATGAAAAGCGGATATGGGTATACAGCATTGGATGCCTCGATGGCTAACAACAAAGGAAATTATTTTTAAGGTGGGAAAGTTTTTCACGTTTCTTCAGATATTCCGTTCCATGTCAGGATACGGCAGCTTAATCGATGGTCATTCGGCTTGGTACCGGGCCTTGGGAAACGTGTCCCTGCATCTCAGTGCCATCCCCTTTCTCGCTAGATCGTCCTGGCCTTTTGCTGGATATATGTGGGCGTAGGCCTTTGTTGAAATTAAGTGTGCAGACAATTGCATTAGCAATGGTCATGATAATGAGGATAATGGTGATGACGGCAAAGAATGTAAGTGATCGTCGAACAGGAAGAAATTGTTCGCGGCGTGCTACCGAATACATGCGAATCAGTTTGAAGAGGAAATAGGCCAATCCACCAAAGTAAAGAAGCTATAGGGGAGACAGTACAAATTAGCAAGACTTGTTCGCGCGCAATATGGGAAATAAAAAATTATTCTGCAAGTTTCGGGAATAAGAGACACTTACAATAGTTAAACCCATTCCGTAGATATTTTCACGTCTGGTGAAGAAGGCAGCCATAACCAAGATCAAGATGGTAACTGGGATCGCAGTAAGCGTGAGGGCAAACTCAATATCATTCTTCGTCACAATGACCACGAATTGCACTGTGAACCCGAGGAAGAAGAAAAAATCAAATTTAAGCAGGGCGATATAGATCTATATATTCCGGTTAGAATTAAGTCAAAAAACGGGTAAAGTGATGGAGGGATTCAAAGACAAACCTGGTAAGTAAGATATCGACGCTTCATCCGCAAATCAGCGCTGATATGTTTGTAGATAGTCCATGCAAATTCGTCATATAGTTTCCAAGTAACGAATGCCATAATCAAAGTCCCGAGCGCAGTGATGCAAGGAATGGCCACCAAGAAGGGATAGATTTCATCCAAGGCTTCAGGGGCAATGAAATTTTTCTCGCGAAGCTCAGCGATGGCTTCCCTGATTTGCTCAATTTGTACAGCGCCATAGACGAGCAACCCCAAATTGCAAATGCAAAGCCCGATGACTTGAATAGTGTTTTTCATGCGGAGAGCATCGTAGGTCAGAACGAGTTCGTATAAGCATCCGAAAATATAGAGAGTCAAGAACGTCGGGATCGTTTTCGATTCGGTGTGTATGCCATAATCCCCCTGGAGCTGTATTTGGAAGCGGGCGAAAACATATCTAAAGGAAGGGAAAAATCATGGAATCAATACATTGGAAATGGTACGGTTAAGGAGGCTTGAATGATGGTTGTAGAATGATGGGCTTCTACTTACGATTCGAGACCAAGAACGGTGGCAGCTTGGATAGTGGTAGCCAAGATGAACGACCACGTCCAAAGAGAGTTTGGCATGTACATTATGGAGGGCCGCTTGTAACTAGAAGGGTATCTATCTCTGTTGTAATTGGAGGAAGGGTTGAACTCCGGCTCTCCAAGGAGAGATGCCCGGCTCGCGTACGAATGAATTTTGACGAGTTGCTCCTTAGCGGAGCAGCAAAGGTTCTTATATCTCCACGATCAATTCGACTACTATCGAGGAATTGATTGGCGCCGTCAAGGGGTTATCAAGAAATTTCAATTTTCTCTGTAGCGGGGAAGAGTTTCAGATCAATAAACGGGCGTATGTGTTCGAGTATGTTCAGGCTATCCTTCTGCTATCCAACCAATAAGAGAGGGAAGGAGGAAGAGAGAGAAAAACAGAGAGGAGGAATGGTTGGTCGAGGGGATGAACTCGTCAGCCGCACTTTGACAGGAGAACGGAAGAGGAGCTCCTTGTGCTGTGCCTGGTATATGCAGATGCAAGGAAACAACAACCTGGAAGAGGAACGAGGCACTACTGTACTTAAACGAACGACGAGATCCTCATCAGCGAATAGCGGGCAAGAAGAGGGAAAGAAAAAAGAAAGAACACGCTGCGGGAAAACCGACAGTGACGGAGCGATAGAGCAACGGAGTGACAGGCAGCTGTGCAGGAACAGAGCAAGATGGAGGTTTTTGAGGGAGCACGAGAAGTTGTGTTTTACCTGCTGGGCTTGGCGGACGCCGGTTTGGGATTTGGTCTGGTTCGCTGGTTTTCCTTTCTCCGCCTCTCTCTGTCGCCTGGTGAACGAACGAACCCCCATCGCTGGCAGTGGAGCGACTAGATCACTAGTTGGGGAGCTAGTGAGTGAGTCGTTGTCCCAGCCTGTGGAGCCTGTCCGTTTGCGCGGAGATTGAGTGTCAGAACTCAGCCCTGTTGAATATTCCGTCCAGTCCATTCAACAGTAACTAGCTCTCTAAGCAACAGTGATGACTTCTTTCTAATGATATCTATCTAACTCGTCAATTCGTTACGAAGAAAGGACTACGAGGACTACCTATGTCAATGTCAATTGGGTTAGTTGGAGTTAGGTACCATCCGTTCCTGTGAAACACGGTTCAATTCAACGCTCTAACTTTTCCATATCCAAAGCATCGAGGAATATCCTAGCTGAATTAGCCTACCCTGGGCAGCAATAATGGAAATACCGGATCAATAGCCTCGTTTCATCCCAGCCAATTCTGAAATTCTCGCGCGACTCAGTCAATGCATGTGGCGCAGCTCCATTCGATATCGAACTGAGTTTATCCACAAGGCGGCTGGTAGGGTAGCAGCGCCACGATGCGAGCTTGGCCAGCGATCAGAGCGAAATTCCTTCAACTAAAGCTTCATCCAAATAAGTCAAAGGTGGCCTGGTGACATCGTAAATAGCACTAGAGAGTCGAGAAAATGGGGTTTAAGCTACATGGGGCCATGTCATTTCCTACGATGAAACTTACCCCTTATTATATGCATGCCCTCCGTCTGACAGGCTGTTCTTTCTTCTTCTGTTCCTCCTGTTAGTTTTTTTTTTTGCTTTTTGCACTTTTATCTTTTCTCCGTCAAGAAAACGGAGGAAATGCCACGTGACTTCGGATATGACATCACGTGTTAGCCCGCACCAAAAACAGTAATTTGATTCTTTTTCTTCTTCTCTTCTGTTCTTCTTCTTTTTCTCTCTCAAGCGTCGTCCTCGCCAAAGCTGCCTATCTTTGCTTCACACGTCAGATTCGCTTAATTGCGTCATCTGTCCCGGCTCTTTACAGAGCTGGAATTATCTTGCAAATGAGAAATTCGGAGTACTCTTCAATCTTGAACCCGCTTTCTATTCCTTGGAATATTAAGTCGGTACTGCCTGTGAGGGCCTGGCATGATCATTCATGTCTGCAATTGGCATCAGAAATATCGGGGGTCAACCCCATGGGAGAGCCGTTGCGAAGATTGTGTTGTCCACTGTGACTCAACACTTAAGTGCAATATGCAGCGTACCTGTCTCTATCTTCCTCGAAAGGGGAACGGTTTGAGAGGTATTATTCGATTCCGATTACTCTGGCAAGGACGACGCTTCACTCTTT
Source organism: Myotisia sp. PD_48 (assembly GCA_032988175.1). Taxonomy (NCBI): domain Eukaryota; kingdom Fungi; phylum Ascomycota; class Eurotiomycetes; order Onygenales; genus Myotisia; species Myotisia sp. PD_48. Next base: position 6,282 of record JANTQB010000050.1, on the reverse strand, counting down.
TTTCTTCCTCGGTTTGTGTTTCCTTTCTCATTTTATCCCGAAACATCATCTGCCTCCCCATCATATTCTTGATGGATGACTCACTAACGTCTGTCTGTCTATCTATGTCCACCGCGCAAACAAATAATCAACTCGGTCGTGTCCCCGATCCCACGTTCAAATTGCCCATCATTTCATCTCGTCTGTACACGGTGAGTTTATAGCGTAAATGGAAAATAACCCTGTTAATAGCAAATATTGTCGTATTTTCCCTGTAAGTGGTGGAAGAGTATTCTATCAACTAGTCCGCCGACTTTTATTTCAAATTCATGCTTGCACTGAGGAAGATACTGGAATGGAACACGTTTTAAAGGACATTTCAGTTATTTTAAAGAGCTAGTTAAATAAAAAGAGAATCGTCATCGTCGACCAGCTGGAAAATTGCGCCTCGTAAATACGCTGTGCTCTCATGAATGAACAATCAAACCCGTTTCCTAAAATTCCTTTGACGAGATGGGAAACATAAGTGATGAAAAATGAACAAAATGAAGTTGATCTAGTCGTCATCGTTGATCTATACATTGTGACAAAGGTTACTCGTTAGTGGCAACAAACAAAAGCGGTGAATGAATAAACATACCTTTGGGGCAAGGAAGAACCTCAAATATCCACTTCCGTCTAAAACATATTCGACCAGAAGGGGGACCTCCTGCGAGAGCGACAGACGAACGGTGCTGGAAAGAGCAGTAGACTTGCAGAAGTTCAACAAGTATTTGACGGAGAATGTAAGCGCGACCGGTTCAGTGAGCGTAATAGTAACGTTTTGCTCAGGCTTTTCGACATTAGTGCTTTGACGGACAGTAACGGAGCCATTGCCAATTTCTCCCTGGCAGGAGAATCGGACACCTTCCTTGCTCGCCTCAACGAAGACTAGAAATAGTTAGAAGAAACGCAATTAGCGCATAATTCTGGCTGGAGAGAAGAAAATTTTTTTTTTCAGACAAGAATGAGGGAGCTTACTAGATTCGGACAACTGAGCTAGATCGGAACAAATGCGTCTAAAATCACCGGAAGGCATTTCCACAGTAGCACCATATTCAGTTTCGGGAATAGCCAAATGCTCTTGATCAATATCCATAAGCTTGAGATCATATTCGCTGACACGATCCTTATCGGGACTCTCGAACAACAAATTAACAACATCGGGAGTATCGTAGGCCTTGAGAGTGAGCACATCGCCGTCCTGTGCGGCTCGGAGGACCTTTGTTAGAGAGACCAGATTGACCCCAAGGGCAATGTTGCGATCACATCGGAAGGGAGAGAATGCTTCTGCCTTGAGCAACATGGCCACTAGGGCAACGTGAGAGCTGTCCATAGCCTGTAGGGCAATGCCTGAATCGCTGCAATCGAAGTTGCATTCATGGACGAGCTCTCTAATGGCTTCCACCACCTGTAACTCCACAAAATAGAACACATAGTTAGAAGATTTGTCCAATCCTTGCTACCTTTGAATTGTGAATGAATGTAGGGCTTGAGCTGTGGAATGGAGTGCAAAGGGAGGAGGAATATTCATGCCTTCTTCAGCAACGCTGCTTGTTCTAATCTTGCTTCCAACACTTTTTTTTTACACAGTAATTAGCATTTTGAACAACATCCCCAGCAATTTGTACAAGAAGAAACTTACTCTCTGCTAGTTATGATATCCAGTACTGTGATTTCAGGAACTGATGCACGCTTCAGAACAGGTTAAGAAAGGCTGTGTGTGATGAATGTAGAGGGCGGGCGGGGTAGAAGGTGTGTGAGAAGGAGGATGGAACAAGTGAGAGAAAGAATTGGAGGTATTTTATATAGTGAGATTAGATAGGCTAATAGGTTAGAGTAGTGGTGCCTAAGCCAATTATTGAAGTGATCGCAAAGTGAGGGAAGGGAATGGTTGTTGGAAGACTGTTGCCAATTGCCCTCAGGTTCAGTTTTGGTGTTTTTTCAGATTGGCGAGAGTCGCGCATCGCGTCACGTAAAAAACCACTTTGAGCCTGCCGCGTTTTTACGGTTGGCGCTTATCAAACCAATCCTTGCTACTCTCATAAAAGCAAGCAAAGGAGCACGCAAGCATTACTCATAGGGAATCAAAATATATTGCGTGGTAATTTCTGTATACATCTAATTTCATAAAATAAGCAAAAAGAAAGAAAACCCCGTAACTATCGTACGAATTCAATTCAATAGGGAGTCCCCAAATTCTCCCAGCGCAACCAGTCTGTCATCCAAGCAGGGCAGGTTTGGTTAGTTAATACATGATAGGTAGAAATAAAATAGACGGGAAAATATAATATTAGAAATCAGGATATCACGCAGGATGGATGTGCGAACGATAGATGGCGAAGATTTATCAAGGCAAAAAAAAGTTAGGAAATCAAGTCACTCGGGACCAATAGGAGGAATATTTATACACTTGTCACCCGCGACCCAGCTTTCCCGCGAGGTCGTAGCTTGATCACAGTCTCAAGCTCTCTAAGCATATGAGTGTTAGCATCGGATCTTTCCCGGACAGTGGCTTGTCGCGCCCTGTCCTCCTTCATTCGAGCAATTCTCTCTTCCCTGGTCATTGAGCTTCGCTTCCTCGGAAGCGCAATGGCTTCAAAAACCTCATCGTCATCCATGTTACTGTCTGGACTAGAAAGGCTTAGTCTTTCTCCGTTTAGAGCACGAAGAGCATCGGCCGGGCTGCCTTCGACAGCTGTTACTCCACCCAGGCTGAACGTCGGTGAAGAAGGTGATCGAAGCATGCTTGAAGGTCGGGACATGGAAAGGCGCTCGGAATTTTCCATATTAGCTAGCATAGAAGATTTTCCAGCCTCCCATTCCTGTAGTATGCCTCGTAGGTCTGCACCGATTGATTCGTACTGAGTGATGAGCGTGGAACTGAGGTCTATATCATCGCTTGAATTTTCTAGACAAGCGTCTGATTCCTCTCGGATCAACTGCATCTTGGCATGAAGGCCGCGTATGCCCTGTGATAAGGAGTTAAGTCGTCTGAGTTGGGCACGGTATCGGTCCTTGCTAGGATGAGGTTTAGATAGGGGTGAGGAGGCAATTATCTCGCCTAAAAATGATCTATTAGTTACACAGCTTCTCTAAAATGAAAAAGAGGATATGGCGCTTACGGTCTTGTTCATTCAGGATATCTCTTAGTTTTGTGATGCATTCTGCACTCTTCATTGAGAGTGCTTGCATTGCTTCGATAGCAGCGTTCCACCGTAGTATATCTGAATCGCTGCCATCAGCTTGCATCGCCAGGAGACAACATAATGTACTTTTCCTCAGAGCAAAAAGTTTGTTGAATGAATTCCGTAGGGAGCGCAACGAAGTTTTGTCATCAAGTGTCTTGTCAAGGACAGTTGTGTCAGGGTCCTGAAGTTCCTCGGCGGAGAAATCATAAACATCATGATACTTTTCTAGATTCGCGTTATCCACCAGTGGTCGAAGCGTCCTCTTTGCGTCAAGATATTTCTCTAGCATTTCCGCCAAACATATTGACAATGCACGTCTGAGTTTCAAGCAACGTTTTACATGTGACTGTTCCTCCATGCGGCTGACTGGTGGTAATGGATAGCTCCTATTGTATCGTATCGATTAGTCTTGCCACAAACAAAACGAGGAAGGCAAGGATACTTACACCCGATATCCGCGCGAAACCAGTTCTACCTCCTGTATCAAGACAATCGCGGCCGAGGCTGCGGAGTCTAGTGTGTGAGAATTTCCAACGAAAGTACCAGCAACATCCACAGCCTGGCGACGAAGGTATCTCAGCCACTGGCGTTTCGCAAATGCATGGAAGGCGACGGCGACAGCAACAAAAAGGAAGCTGATTGCAACCACTCTCTTGACATTCCAGCCTATTTTATGGATTGAACGCGCCCAGTGCAAGAGACAGACGACGGAAAACGACGCTACAGCAGTAACAATCGCGCCCCGTAAATCGAATATGGTTGCTGTGGATGTGGAAGGAGTTTCTGTTTGGGGTGAATGGGATAATAAACCGGTAATGGTTGTGTAAGAAGGAGCGCTTGGTTCATTCAACAGTTGGGAGGCCACGATAATATATCCAAACTGCTCGAGAAATCGCTCGTTGTCGGGTTTGCTAATTCTAGCGGTGATAACAGCCTATATCCGACCGACATTCCATTCATTAGCCACTACTGAATCCCGGCGCTTGTTGTAGACAACGGGATATACTTACCGAAAAGGCATCATGGAACTTAGATAGCGCAGCGCGCCTGTGAGAATGGTTTAACTGCAACGGTTCAGGTATTTTATTTCGTATGCGGTCTTGGAATTTGGAAGGTCCTTGCGGAGCGAAAGCTCCTGTTGTCGAATCATCAACGGAATCGTGTCGCGCCCATTCAACGTCCACCTGGGGCGCCCAATCCTGGTCCCCTTCTCCCTCACCTAGTATTTCAAAAATAAGGGTTAGATTCTTGCTCATGGCGCTTGTATTGTTGTTAACATCGGGTGTTCAACTGCGAACCTTCCAAGTAGTCAGCTAGCGGCGAATCTTCGTACACACACGTCTCCATGGTATAGGGGCATCTTTCGTCACTCAAGTCTTAGTTGACCGGTAGGGGACCAGAACTTGCAACCGTTGAAGAAGTGACATTTGCGAGCGTGGATTCTTTTGGCGTTTCAGTGGAAGGTGAATGTCGTTGGGGTCTCCGTACTCTGTACTAAACATTAACTTGGTTCAACTTCACTAGCCAAATGACGCCAAATGAAAGGTGGCAACGCTTAATGTTAAATCTGTAGTTGCACTATTACTCTTAGTGCGGATAACTACATGCTGAACTTAGAGATATTCAAGACTAGTCTCATGGCTATTGGTATAGATATATATATCTAATATTCGTATCGTTTACACAGTGTGATGGAATTGAAAGTTTATTAACGTCTTTTGTATCTCCAGGCTAGGATGTCGCATGATCGTATTTAAATATCGAGCTGGGATGCTGAGTTGCTCAATAAATCAAGGATAATTAATCTATTGTCAGGGGCCTACAATGGAGCACGCTATATACTCTATTTTCCCGGAATAATATATTACGGCTATTATATAAACTGGCTCCTCCTACCCCTTCAACACCTTCCCTCCATCGTCCTTATTCTCCTATATCTTTCTTATATGCACCTATGCTACCTTGCTTCTTCCCTCTTAGCTTCATATGGACTACCTGCGCTGCTCCTAAATGGACCCTAGCTTTTGTCCTACTTCCCCCTCTGCAACCTTAGAACTAGCTAGAGCCTAATTATGCTCTTATTTCTGACACTTTCTACTACTTATTGGCCTTAATCTAAACTTGTGAAGCTCAATAATTGATATTTCCTATAATGTACTAGGTAGCTATTGTAATAAATGGCCGTATTAATCTCCCTTAGTGTAGGCATTTCCCCTCTTTCGCTCCTTTTGCTCTCTTCGCTCCTATTTCTTTTCCTTACTTACCCCAGGCCTATGCTATCTGTAATTTCTGCCTATATACTTAGGTACCTTATTACTGCACCCTATATATTATCTTATCTGTTATACTCTAATCTATTATTTTCTTGTTTTCCCCTGATGCCTCCTCCTATTTTAGATAACTGTTTCTAGAAATTAATATAGTCTAATATTTTTGCTAGATTTCTAGATATACCTTATTTTGATTTTCTCTGCTGAGTTGGTTGTGTTTGCCCTTCCACCTACTGTGTAGGAGGTTTATCCTACTATATTGAAATGAGGGGGTGTCCTTCTATTTTGCTAGATATGGTTTCCAATAATTCTGTCTCTATTCTACTGTCTCTCACTCTGGTAGAGATACTATGACTAACACTTCAAATAATGAAATGGCCTCATCTTGGGAATTTAGAACCCTTATGTTGCTTTAGTTTTCTGTCTATATATGTGGAAGCAGTTGTGCATTTAGCTTAGTTAGAATAGTCTAGGATTTGGCGATGGAATTCAACTGTGGTCCAAGGGATTAGTTAGTTAATTATTGGTTTGCTGGTTGCAGACCTTGGAGACAACAAAGTTAATAGTTTACTACCTTAGTTAACTATCAAGTGAGATGCGGTTGCAGCTCAATCATGTGACCAGGACACTAAGAAGGGAAGCTAAGTAAAGGGAGAAAGCCTACTCCATACATTGGGTGTGCCTCGAATATAAGGATAGCAAGAACTTTCTCCTGGGTTCTTTCGGGTTATCAATATACGAACGACCACCAACTCTCCTGTTTTCCTCCTGCTTCTCGACTCCCTCCTCACGGCCCTCGAATA
>JANTQB010000005.1:343589-380512 GCA_032988175.1 Myotisia sp. PD_48 | reverse complement strand
CGTGATTTAGTGATCCAGCTCACCGTGTGATCCAGTTCACCGTGAACCACGTTACCTAATAATATAGCAGTTATCAGGTGTATTAATTAAGGCTTTCAGGGATTCCCGGGTCCATACCAGCCACCTGGACCCCAACTTGATATCATTTATAAATCGCCGGTATATGCTCCAACGACCTAGCAACCGTTGCAAGCGGCGGTGATTAAAGACGAACCAACCCTGCATTTACTTGGCCCCATTCCGCTTGCTTGAATGGCACATAAGTTCCACCTCTCAGCCAATACAGCAGATCCGTTTTATTCTTAGCCTCCAGAACATTAGGATCAACTCCTTCAGATCGCAAGGTGGTCTTTTGCTGCTTATTATTCCCCGTTGTTTCCAACACACGCGTCACCCTAAGAAACAGGGGTACTGCATACTTTGGCAGATTCTTGGAAGCGTGCTCCGCGATAGAAGCCAAAACGGACGCTGATGGTTCAATAGGGGGGAGCAAAGCATCCGCCTCTGGATCTCCTGATTGAGAGCCCTTGAGAACTAAGGCAGCGCAGCCTGCACGCCCGTCGTGGTGCGGCAATTGGACTCCGTATACGTTTGTTTCGTATACCTCGGGGTGGGATCCGAAAATTTCGGAGACCTCATGGGTAGAGACGTTTTCTCCGCGCCAGCGGAACGTGTCTCCAATGCGATCGGAGAAGTACCACCTCCCTTCTGGGTCCCATCGGATTACATCGCCGGTGCGGAACCAAGCGTCGCCCTTCTTAAACACACCGCGCATAATTTTGCTATTATTTGCCTTCTCGTTGTTGAAGTATCCCTGGAATTGTAGGCCGATGTTATTTTCGTCCACTTTGTACAAGAGTTCTCCTAGGTCGCCCCTAGGAAGCTTTTTACAAAATCCTGTAACTGGATCGCGCCATGGTGCTTCTGTGACGTGATCTAGTTTGACGATCACCGCGCCTCTACCAATAAGCGCCGAGGCTATTGCACCAGTACGCCCTATTGCGCCAGCAGAAAAGTCATTGGATGAAAGATTCCAGGAGCCAGAAGTTGACTCAGTCGCCGAGTATATTTCTCCGATAGTTCGGATACCAAATCGGTCCTTGACCTTATTCCATACATCTGGGCGTAATCCGTTGCCATATGCAATTCGAACCTCGTGCATCTTGTCCATATCTTTTCCGGTACTGGGATTAATCTGGGGAGGAACGGCAAGGAGATATCGCATCGTTTCACCAACGTATTGAACAACGGTGGAGTTACTCCCTCGAACTTCGTCCCAAAAATTCCTGGCCGAGAAGCGACGACCTATGGCAATGCTGTTACCGTGAACCAGAGTGGCAACAAAGGCAAGTACAGCTGCGGTAGCATGGTACAGAGGCATACACTGGCCATAGAAAGTTAGAAAATCGTCCATCCGAATTCGGGCCCGTCTCTATAAACATACCGTATATACGCGGTCAGTTTGCTTCAAGCCTAACCATCGAGCCATGAATGTTCCAGCACCTAAACACTTCCCCCATGATACAATAGCAGCTTTTGGTAGTCCGGTTGTACCGCTCGTATAGATTAACACTGCTGGATCTGAACGTATTGGGCCCATTCGATCTACATCCGGAGCTCTCCATGGATCTATCTGTAATATCTCGGATTCCAGTGCCTCGTCGTGGAAGATGGCTTCGGCAGAACCACCACCCTCCCTGAAATCGGGAGCTGAAATAGTTGCGAGGACTTCCGGGCTAAATGCCGCACGAATCTCTGCGTCTGCGATGACCAATCTAGCTGTGGATACCTTTATACAGTGTTGTAGCCCGGCTGCTGTAAGGTTATGATTGATAAAGGCAGGGATAGCACCGATACTCCAGATACCCAACCATAGGAAGACAAATGATGCAGAATTCATGAAGTCAATGGCCACCACTTCCTTTGGCTGGACATTGTGGGTGTTCCGCAGCCAATTCCCATATCGAAGTGTGGTATCATATGTTTCTTTGAATGACCATATCTTCCCTTGGTACACAAGGAATGGTAGATTTGCCTTTTTAGGGTTCAAGGCCTGATCCTCAAGAAATCTAAATAAATTCCACTGTCCCGACCTCGTGGCCAATGCAACGCGCAGCAGTGACCTTGACATGGCGTTGAAAACCACCAAATCATTAGGAATAGACCATTTGGCATTCAGATATGCGAGGGCTGTGGCGGCAGCCGGAATAGTGACGCCCAACGGCAGACTAGTAATAGCAGGAAGCACTGACATGGAAGCAGAAATGGTAAGCCATGACATTCAAAAAATAGCAATAGAACAGGGGTAATCTCGAACCTTCCATAACGCCTGAGTTGTGCAATAGCTCTATAAGACTCATGGTATCACTGGATTTAGAACTGAGCGATGGGATAAAGATGGGGAAAAATCAGAGTTGATGTGACATAGGATAGGATGAGAGAAAACGTGTCACAAGCGCACACAAGGCGGGCGGGATTCAAATACTGTGGGTGACAACAGGCTGGTCAATGCGCGGGAGAAACTGTAACATCATTCTTGATTCGCACACTAAGGCTCTCGGAGAGAGTTATATCCCATTACTTCCGCGCCCCCTTTGTGTTGGCTCTATGTTGTGGCCGACCAGAGCGTGGATGTGCTTCCCCAGACTGAACCTCGGCAAGTGGGCGACGGTGGGCCGCCTCTCCACAGTACCCCAGGACCCTCACTAACTATGTTTTTGGTCGCCCTCGAGAGTCTAATTAACATTTCTCGCTATTCGCTACGCCTCTCCCAGCGTTCCGAAGCATCAGGGATCCGAGTCGCATATGGAATACCTAACTGGTCAGACCTGCATGCCATGCCGCATGTCGCCTTGCTTCTAACCCGTTGGTTCGTGATGAAGAAGTCCCCTTTCCTGTCAGAGATACGATGCAACGGAGTTAAGATCCATCTCGTTTCCTAACAAACATCACCTCTATAAACTCCTAAAGATCTCATCTAATCCTAGAGATTGATCTTGTCTAGAATTGTGGAGAGTGGGTAACACCACATGTGAAGTCTGGGGAGCGGAGCATTAAGCATACCCCCCAAACAATAGTTATGTATACACAATAGTACTCCGTAAACACAATTCATAAACATATTGGCTATAGTTTCACCAACCCCTCAAGCTAACCCCAGAATGCGGGGGAGAAGCGTTTGGCCTGAGGACTAGATTCTGACATTTCGGCAATATACTGGAAATGGTTAGTCAGCCTCCCCTCTCAGCTCTAATTTCCTTTCCTTCCCCGACCCATTCCTCATTTCCTGATTTTTATTTTTTTCAACAAAGAGATTATTTACTAGGGAGTGTTGAATTAGTTAGAATATTGCACCTTCTGAGCCAAAGAATGATAGATAAATTGACGAAAAAAAGATAGTTATTCAAATTTGTCATGTCATGTTAGATATATACATTTCGTAGCTAGTTAGCAACCAAATCCCTCTAGCAAACACCAGTTGGGACAGTATTGCTTCCTGTGCGTCGGGATGAGTTGTAAACGGCACCCTGGCCCAAGCCACGCTTAGCAAAGCCCTTCCATAGCTCGCAAGCGTTCTGGCCACCAGTAAGCTTCTTATCGGCATCAATGATAGCATCTCGTGCCTGGACGAAGTTTGGATTGCAAGGTTGTCTGGGTAGCGGAAGTTAGTTTCATGTTATCTTAGACGGCTTTGTTTAATATCACTTACAAGGCCATTCCGTCAACAACCAATTTCATGGCAAGGTGCCTGCCATCATTTGGAACACGTCCGTTGAATGTGGGCATAGCCTTGCCAGAGTTTCCGTGCTTGTCAATCAAGTTCCACATGACCTCATAGAGGATGGAAGCCCAGACGGTACCAATATCGTGGACTCGGGTCATGCCGTTGACACTAGTATAAACAAGGGGGTTGGTGCTGGTGGAAGTAGAGTAGACATATTGACGAATTCCACCAGCCTTGTTCATTGGCCATGGGGCCATGGCATAGTTAGTGTTGCGAGTATCCGACTTCTTGGTACGGACAGCAGTGGCAAGGAAGTCACCCCATCCTTCTCCCATACCACCAGATTCAAGAGCGTTCAAGCAGTTGCTGTTTTGTGGTCCTCCAGTCAAACGGTTGGAAACTAATCAATCACGTAGATGTTAGAATGGTATACACAATTCATAGAGCTATATCACTGGATGGGAAAGGAGACTCACGGCCGTGGGCAAACTCGTGGATGACAATTCCTTGGTCGAAACAGCCGTCACGCTGTGGGGAAGCGGTGGTCCAGGTATACATGCGCATGCGACCAGGTTGGCCATCTGGAGGTGTAGCAAAGTTGGCATTGTTGGTTCCGGATCCATCCTGAGCATTCAGAATGGCAAAGTCATTACCGGCACCACCTTGGCCATTGTTGTTCTGCTCGAAGTTACCTGCTCGCTCATTGAACCCAAAGGCGTGCATCAGATCATGGAACATGTTGGAGGTATAGAACAGCTGAGTAATTGAGGCATCACGGTAGGAAGATGGAGGCGACATAGAGGTAGTGTATGGGAAGTTGAACTTCAAGTCTGGCTTGTTTGGTCGGTAGTTGTTAAGGTATGAATTGCCTCCAGTAGGATTTTCCTGGGCAATGGCGTTGTTGCCTCGAGTGGTGGTATATTTGTTTGATGCGCTATCACCAAACCATGTGAACTCAGATGCGGTGATGTTCCATGGATCTGTAACAATGGTACGCTGGCCATCGGTGGGATCATTCACACCCCATGGGCTAGTTAAATATCACACAGTATTAGTCTTATCTCATGCAAAAGAAACATCTAGATAGCCAGGATAGCACATACTAGACTTGGAATTCTGCGGAAGCAACGTAGTCAACGACACCGTGAATATTCTTGTTGTCCTTAGCATCAACAAAGGACAAGAGCCAGTTGTCACCGATATCGGTCTCTACTCTCCAGGTCAAAGCGAGGCGTCCATCACCCTTGATGAAGTACATAAGGACGGCCTTAGGATCAGATAAGGCACCAGAGGTTCCCTTGATCACAAAGGACTCTGCCTCCTTGGCTGGGGTAGCCTTTGCATTTTTGGAAGTGACCTGAAGGTTTAGACTTTCTGAGGCGCCCTTGAGAGCAGCAACGGGATCAGAGAAGTCTCTCTTGAGGAGAGGGTTGGACTTTGGAATCTTTCCGGTGTAGAAGGAGTTTCCGTAAGAGAAGACCTTGCCGTCTTCATCAATCTATAAAACATAGGTTTAGTATTGGCTAGATAAAGTAGGGCGGCAATTTGGTTAAGCTTACGTTGACGTTGAAGTCAGCATTGCCAATATCGATTCCATGAACCGTCTGGCGGAAGTTGACGTGTGCAATGCCATTGGTTCCTACATAGTGGTCAGAAACAACGCGGAAGGTCGCGCCTGGGACGACCTCCTTGACGAGGTTAGTGGCCGTCTCCACGTAGTTCTCAGCACTGGCTGCCCTGAAGGATGGTGGTTCCTGGGACACCTTCTTCGAGTTGGCAAATTTGGTCTTAAGGGGCAAGCGGTAGGCCTCAACATCAACGCCTCGGCGGCTAAGCCCAGAAGATTGATGTCCTGGATGGGCCACAGCATTGAGGGGCAGTAGCAACCCGGCGAGCAAGAGACCGTGCATGGTGACTCAGAAACAAGTTAATTTTCTTGATAAACCGTAAAAAGAGGGTGAAGAGGTCTCGGGCTTGGATTGCAATGGAAGTCTATCACGAGCCTTACTCTCCAAGATCTCTCTCTATCTTTCGGGAAACCGTCTCGATATTTATACAGAAAGATCCCGGTGAACCCCATGATTGCATCATGATAAATATCGGAGTCGCTTGCTATTTCGGGTCCCTTGAACGGTTTTGCCATCCCGTGGTCAAGCTTTACAAAAGTCTGGAAGCTGGGCTTTGCATGGTTCTCCAGCACTATATACACACCCTTTCGTAGATCAAGCCCCGCATTCCATGTCACCCCGGACAAAGTTTTTTTTATGCTGAAAATGCCTCGATTCTTCATGGGTGCCGTCATGGTTTGCCACGGGGAAAGGCTTGACGCTGGTTTGGCACGAACATGCTGCCGATCCAAAAGCACGAGATGTGTCCACAGGGAAACCCGATGCAGGTGTAAATACGTGCTTCTCATCTCAGCCAGCACTGAGCGGGAAGGTGTCGCTGGAAAGATACATGGTTGGACCCAGAGAATGGTTGCAAATGATAAACCTGCTCCATGCCAAGTTATCGCAGTGTTACATTTTTGGATATCGAGTTGTTCAGCGGATTAGATTCCAGATCGACAGGGACGGGTTTGGAGGATGCTAGGTCTTGAAGTCGGATTATACTTTCAAGAAATTGCTTTTCTTCGGTTGTTCCTGATCAGAGGGGATTCTGGGGAGGTGTAAAGTTCACATCCCGGTTGATCTGGTTTCTTGACACGATATCCCGGTAGGCGATCATCACGGGCTTCGGCTCATGACTGAATGAAGCAAGGGATAGGGTGTCATTCTCATTGGGAGGCACACATGACCGGTTGGACTCGGCGTGACAGGAGTAGTATCATCCTTGAATATGGGGTGATTCTATTAAGGGACGAGTTGTGGCTGCCATGTTTTATTCGACCGATTTCTGATGTTCCCTGGGTGTTCGTTCACAAAGGCCGAAACAACATTCCAAATGCGGATTGTCTTTTTAATGTGCCAACAACAACCAGGGACTTGACTTCGCATTTGATAGCTAGTAATCACCAGTTACAGCTTTCGAGATTGAGGGATCAAGATCCAAGTGAAGCCGATGAAGTTCGTTAGTTCGTTCGTGTTTTGCCCTGCCAGAGGACATGGATTGCTTCCCTGTTAGCTTGGCGCTGTCAAAGGAGAGCGAGCTACAACGTACGTCGTTGGACGGCGCTTTTCAGAACCTTTCATAGAGAGAAAGAGTATTCTTCCGTTTAAGAGCACTTGCCAGAAGTCACATAATAGGCTGATAGGCTTTCAAATTTGGTATTAGGCATTGATTTAAACCGTGGTCCCCCCTCTCAAACAGTATTCGAAACATGCGACCGGCGGAATACACGATCTGCTATGTAGGCGAAGATGGGGTCGGGAAAATGAGCACCATGTCCCAGGTAAATCGTTAATTTTTACTTTACTGCATTGCTTGTTCGCCTCTTCCCCCTTAGGTTCCAACTAGCTACCCAGAGAGATACACATCCTACATCCCATATTCCCCTGTTCGCTTCGGCATTAGGGTGAAAACATGACAAGTTTCCCCTGCCATTACCCCATACCCTCAAACGGCAAGAATAAAAAGATCCAAACAAATAATAAGCCATTTCTCTTTCCACAGTTCACACTAAATTACTTTTCCACGGAATATGACCCGACATGCTGCGACTATAGGAAGTTGGTAGTAGTCGATGACAGGGCTTCTCTGATCGATGTTCTTCCTGGCTGTAGCTCTAGCTTTTCAGAGTGCCTACGGAATCATATATTTGGTGAAATCGATGGCGTTCTACTTATCTACTCGGTGACTTGCCGAAATAGCTTTGAACGCATGCGTGTAGAGCATCGTGTATTGAGTGCAATAGCAAAGAATCGCTCTGTCGACACTACTAATAGAGGTGACAGCACCCAAGGCGCCCGGCATCACGAAATCGCTTTTTGTCTCGTGGGGAATAAAATGGACTTGGTAGACGAGAGGCAAGTTAGGCGTAGCGAAGGAGTGAAGCTAGCACATGAGCTCGGGTGTTCATTCTTTGAAACTTCTGCGAAACTCGGTCATGGTATCACCGAATCCCATCATGAGTTAATCCGAGCAATGTACAAGATTTCTTCGGGAGAAAAAATCGGCCCTACGGAAAAGGAACGACGATCTTCTCCGCAGAACAGGAGGGTTCGGAAGCTTCTGGGTCTATCCTCGGTGTTAAAGCGACTGAAGAATAAATTGATTTAAGAGACCTATTTGTGACAACCCAACAACCATATTGGCTATGATTGGAGAAGATAGTATTTCTTCCTAGGATATATTTGTGGTGTTACTCAATATTAAACCCAGCTCTATTCTGCTGATGCCGTTGTTAAACCGTAAAACCCCGCCGATAGTTGCCGATAGTAGCCTCAGACCACGAAACGAGCCAGATGGTATCTATTTCGCCCATGCTACGTGTTCATAATCTTCTTGCATAAACTGCTTCAGCTCTTTCAACGCGGCTTCCAGTTCCTCTGTACTACCAGCATATCCGATTCGAACGTAGCCCTTGAAATCCACATTGTCTCCAAAACAGGAACTTCCTGGTACCAGCAGCAGCCCCTTCTTTTCAAACAGTTGGGTACACAACTCAGCGTCATCCACAGGCTTGCCTATTTTCGAGAACTTAATAAATCCGGTACTGCTGGCCACAGGCCGCACCCATTCACATGCCCACCGGTGTTGCTCGATAAAAGAATCTACAAGGGGTAGGTTACGGCGAGCAATTTCCAGATTTCGCTTCAAAAGCGGGTGCAAGCAGGCCCCATCTAATGCAAAGGCAGCTATTTCTTCATCAATCTGGCTGACAGATATTGTGGTATATGAGCGGTGGGTGATGCATTGGTCAATGAATTTCAAGTTGCGGGATGCAATCCAGCCAACACGTATGCCAGGCATGGCATAAGCTTTTGACATGGAGCCGGTGACAATCACATTTTCGTAGTCAAGGGAGATGGCGGATGGGGGAAATTCGGGATCGGCTGGGGAAATGGAATGAAACAGGGGTCGATAGATCTCATCGCAGAAGACAATTATAGAGTGCTCCCTAGCGATTTCGATAACTTCCCTCAAAGTTGAGCGGGGAAGTATTGCACCTGTTGGATTGTGAGGATTACTATGTACAAGCCCAGTTAGCGGACTTTTCCCAGTATAGCCCGAATTGAATCCTTACGTCAAGACAATCATTTTGGTATTCGGTTTGATCATGTCCTTCAGTTCGTCGACATCCAATCGCCAACTCTCATCTGATTTCGATTTCCACAAACTAACTTCTGCACCAATTGATCTTGGAATGGAAGTAAGCTGTTGGTAGGTGGGATACTGTGTGATAACATGGTCACCCCGTTCGCAGAGTGCCTGGAAGACTAAGTAGTTGGCCTGAGAGCCGCCCGATGTGGTAGATATATTGTGAACGGATAATGGCTCAGGAGTCTTGACCGAATATAAGCCGGCCAATGTAGAGCGCAACTTAGTAGAACCGTCCATTTCACCATATCCTAGACTTCTAGAGAGAAGATCGGCAGAGATTGGTCCCTGAGCTGACGCCTGGTCAGAAATGCCCATGAGTTCATGGATAGACAAAGGTTTCGCATAAGAGCTAGAAAGGTCATATTTTGCTGTTAAAGACCTAGCAGCCACCCACTAGATGCCAAAAAAAAATCAGTACCAAATTTTGGCTTGAATGTAGTGTTTGGAGAACGTACTCTCTCGATGGCGAACTTGTCAATCTTCACCATAGTGCCGGGAATAATCTAGCGGATGTTGTAACTTATCTAACTGAGAACTTAAGGAATTTGAATACTTTATAATTGGAGTATACTCGTCTCCGCATACCAATGGAGTCACTCAAGTGAAGGGCGTAGCTAGGGATAACTCGAAAGGGCGTCAACTCACTCTGGAAATGATGTCTTACAGTCACAATTTGGCTGCTTACGAGAGAACGAATAATACAGCGAAAATCTCTCGGCCCTTATGCCAGCCATATAATTTACTGCACTTGTTATTGAAATGATTAATTTGAATACCAGGAAAGCGACTTGGAATTGCGGGCTGAGGGGGTTGGCCTGCACGTGGTTGGTCAGCGTTCCACATGACGATGACATTTACCAGTTAACTACCCCATAGAGCGCTTTAATGAGGCCCATCTCAACACCAACCTCCGGCCACGTCCAGCCTCCCCAAATCCCCAACAGCTCGTTCATCCATCTCAAGCTTAGCCACAGCATTCCCCCGTGATTCTAGCTCTGTCTCATTTGTATAATCACTTTTTCCTGCCAATAGCCTTCCTACTAGAAACAGGAAGCTAAGTCGGAGCAGGTATATAGGTTGCCCACAACCATCCAACCGACACCCAATACTGTTCCATTTCACGCCGACCATCCATCCCTTAAGCCGTTGCTTTGTCAGAAAATTTATTTCAGCTTGATGATATCTTGAAGTAGAAGAAGTTTCCCGCTGCGGCTACCGCGACCACCTTCCTTCACCCTTCTCCACCACCACCATGCCCATCTTGATGTCGACCGCTCAGATCCTCGCTCTACTCACTCTTCTTCCCTCCCTGTCGCCCCCATGGCGGGCAAATGCCTATGAATATAACTCTTCTGCCGAGTTTCTCTCCCCGCAGATTTCATTATACGATGATCGGCCCCCAGAATGTCCCCCGTGTTTCAATTGCCAACTTGATGCCTTTCAATGCCAGCAGTTTGCCCCGTGCAACAAATACACTGGAAAATGCTCTTGCCCCCCTGGATTTGGCGGTGATGATTGCTCGGAACCATTGTGTGACTCCCTTCCCCAAGGCCGCGATAGATTACCCCGAAAAGAGAAATACTGCAACTGCAAGGAAGGTTGGACAGGGATCAATTGCAATGTCTGTCAGACCGATGAAGCTTGCGATGTATTGATGCCTGGGGGTGAAGGCGGAGTGTGCTACAGTGATGGGATCACTGTGAAGGAGAATTTTCAAATGTGTGATGTCACCAATAAAAAGATCGTCGACATGCTGAAGGAGAAGAAGCCACAGGTTACCTTTTCTTGTAATCAAGAAGACGAAAATAAGACCTGCAAGTTCCAATGTAAGCATTTACCTTTGATACCCTTTTTCCCCCTTTTCTTTATTTTTTTTTCCAGTTTTGTCTAAAGCTCACTCTACTCTTCTAGTTTGGGTTGATCAGCAAGAGTCGTTCTACTGTGCATTGGATGGATGTCAATGGGATACGGATGTCGAATACGAACGTACCACAACAACGTACGCCTGTGAGAAAATACAATGCAGATGCATTCCTGGCCGCATGCTCTGCGGAGCTAATGGATCAATCGATCTTAGTCGACTCCTGGACGAGAAGATTAAGGGCCCGGCTAAGTTTTATACCATCAAAACACCTGGTGGTAGCGACGAAGATGGAAGTTATTTTGAAGAACATAACATGGATGACTTGATCAGTAAAGTATTTGGAGACCCAAACATTCAGCTTGACTGTCGTGGTGGAGAATGCTTGTACAAGACCGAGGTGCCAGGCTTCAAGATCCCAAAGAAACGCATAAATACTCCCCTTATTGCTGGGGTTATAGCTGGATGTGCGCTTTTTGTCGTCGGGGTTATCTTACTCGTGTGGTACCTGGCGAGAAGGAGCGCACATAATCAGTATATGGCCCTCGCCCTTTCAGATGATTCTGATGATGAGGGCTTGAAGCTTATGACGGATCATAAACCTGCTACTTTGCAGTTTGAAAATGTCACTTATTCTCTCAATGGTAAGAATATTTTGGGAGGAATTTGCGGAACCGCACAGCCTGGTCAGGTCACCGCAATTATGGGTGCATCTGGTGCCGGGAAGACTACGTTTTTAGACATTCTTGCGAGGAAGAATAAGCGAGGAGAAGTTCAAGGGAACTTTTTTGTGAATGGAGAACAAGTCGACGATAACGAATATCGAAATGTGGTTGGATTCGTTGACCAGGATGATACTATGCTACCTACTCTCACCGTCCACGAAACCATTTTGAATAGTGCATTACTCCGGCTTCCAAGGGATATGAGTAATCATGCTAAGGAACAACGAGCCTTCGAAGTTGAAAGGCAGCTTGGCATCTCTCACATCAAGGATCAACTTATCGGTTCTGAAGAGGGTAAAGGGCGTGGCATCTCTGGTGGTGAAAAGAAGCGGGTTAGCATCGCTTGTGAGCTAGTGACAAGTCCAAGTATATTATTTCTTGATGAGCCAACTAGTGGTCTGGTACGTAATCGTTGTCTCCCCTCTGACTTGGATGGAAGAGCTAACTTGACTAGGATTCCTTCAATGCCTTCAATGTGGTAGAATGTCTCGTCAATTTGGCAAAAACCTATAACCGTACAGTCATATTTACTATCCATCAACCAAGGTCCAATATCGTTGCGCTCTTCGACCAATTGGTGCTTTTGGCAAAGGGAAAAACCGTGTTCGCCGGCCCATTTTCCAGTTGCCAGGGTTACTTTGACCAAATTGGATATTCTTGCCCCCTTGGCTTCAATATCGCAGATTATCTTGTGGATCTAACCATGCACGCAAGTGCCTCTCAGTTAACAACAGAACCACCCATCCACGTTGATTCTCATGACACCAATATCCGCACTGCATCGAGTAGTATGAAAGCTGTTAAATCTGTTGCAAGCGCCTCCAACGCCAGTGTTGATAACAGCAGTTTGACGGAAAGTGGCCATGAACCATCCCTCATGCCTAGAGAACGGCGAAAACAGTCAATCAAACAACTTCAAGACAGACAGCTTTACACTCGAAGAAGTCAGTCTCATATCGACACTGACTCGCTACATACACCAAAGACAGTTAATGGGGATGGGGTGATCGGAAGCATTGACAAGCGTGTTCAACAAGACACTGTTCCACCTCGGGGTTCGGAAGAACCCGATGACCCTCCCCCCATTGCTGCAGGATATGCCACCGATCTCGACCTTCTAGTTTCGTGTTACGCTAATTCTAAAGTTGCGGCTTCCGTTCGACAAGAAATTGCTTCCGCAGTTCGTGACGCCAGCGCCGCAAATGGTATCACAGACTTGTCACAGCCGCAAACAAACGGCGTAGGTGGTAATAACCACATGACCGGTTACGCAAGGGTTGGGCTTATTAGGCAATTCATCGTTTTGTCTAAGCGAACGTGGAAGAACCTGTATCGAAATCCAATGCTCATGCTCACTCATTATGCTATCGCGATATTGCTTGCTGTTTTATCAGGGTACCTGTTTTACGGCCTGACGGACGACATCAAGGGCTTTCAAAACCGTCTAGGACTCTTTTTCTTCCTTCTAGCTCTATTCGGGTTTAGTACTTTAACGAGCTTGACTGTGTTCTCTTCGGAACGATTGCTTTTCATGCGCGAACGTGCCAATGGATATTATTCTCCAGTCACTTATTTTGCCGCAAAAGTTATGTTCGATATCATTCCCCTGCGATTGATCCCGCCTATCATCATGGGTTTGATCGTCTACCCAATGACAGGACTCACTCCAGATTGGCCCAAGTTTTTACATTTCATCCTCATCCTGGTTCTTTTTAACCTTGCGGCTGCGGGAATATGTTTATTTATTGGCATTGTATTCCGGGATGGCGGAGTTGCGAATCTAATTGGTAGTCTGGTGATGTTGTTCAGTCTACTATTCGCTGGTCTGCTTCTCAACCACAATGCCATTCCTAAGTCAGCGCTGTGGTTGCAATCGGTAAGCCGCCTCCTTAATTCCATTCTCACTTCCTATTTGTGCTTGTATCGCGTGCTAATCGTCAACCCGACAGTTATCCATATTCCATTATGGCTTCGAAGCTCTCATAGTCAACGAGGTAACTTACTTAACGCTCATTGACCACCAATACGGGCTTGAGATTGAAGTTCCAGGGGCTTCTATTTTAAGTGCGTTTGGTTTCAATACTCAAGGAATGTGGGATGATGTTATCGGACTGGGCGTGATTTCCGGTATTTCTATTGTTGTCGCATATGTTGCAATGCACATTCTTCTCATTGAGAAGAGATGATAGATTTTGTTTTAATAATGCACTTGCTTTAATTCCTGTTTTCTTTTCTTTGTGTTGGCCAGTTAGATTTCCACTCAAGGGTGTTCGTGTTATGACCTAGGTTTACCCTTATACCGGTACACAGTGCACCTCTAAAGGTGAAGGATCATGGTCATTATTGATCATTTGGGATTGTTAGATGTGTTTTTAAGAGATATAAATCTCTAGGTTGCTTGTCCTTTTGTTCATTTCTGTACTTCAGGCCATGGTTGCTTCCACCTTTTCGCAATTCAGCTTGCTACTGAGCATATAGTTTGTTTTGCGTTCCCCCTTACACATCATGGTCCCATCCCATGCCTATGTGCTGATGATAATTGTATACATATATATCTATACCATTTGGTCAGATAGTTCTAGGAACAAAATACGTAGGGTAGCTAGCTACTAATTTCGAAAATCGAAAACAAGAATCCAACTCTATGAATAAATCAATCCTCGAATGTCGATGTTGGCAATCGAACGAACCAAACAGCAATAGCAACAAGGCTGTGAACGGTCCCTGTCGCGTAGAAAGGCAAACCAATCCAGCTCGATTGTTCTAGGTTTAGCCCAAGTCTAAACAGAGTAGCTACGAGTGGCCCGCCTACAAACGCACCCATCATCTCGATTAGGCTCACGAGTGAATAGACGCGTGCAGCATATCTAGGCTCAACAAGCGTTGAAATCATGCTGAGACACGAACCGCCGAAGCCGCATCCTAAGGTGGAAATAATCACTCCGCAAATCATAAGGGCAATAGTGGGAGCAAGACCAACGGCAAAGCAGCCGAGTACAAGAAAGGCGATGCTTATCTTAGCAAGGACGAGGTCCTTCTTGTTGCTGGGCAGCCGAAGCGAGCTGGTAAGATAATTGGACGTGATTGGCAAAATAACGAGGAGTAGTACGATGCTGACGCAGGCCATGATCGAGCGGATGAACCCTGCTTTCGATATCGTGGTGTTGTACCGAATGGAAGTGTAGAGAAGTAGCAGGTCGTCTTGCCGTTGGGCTAGAGTTGAGAGGAAGAAAGTTGACATGAGCAGAATTATGGTGCGATTTTTAAAGACAGTTTTGGATTCTCGCCAGGCTTGTAAAAACAAGCTTTTTAATGTGCGTTTGATCGTTGATTTGCGGGGAGGAAGGGGCTGATGCCGGCGTTCATCTTGTTCGGTATGCGTGTCATCATCTTCTATGAGTGAGAGCGGAGTATACTCGAAATCGAAAGTTGAGGTTTCGTTGGGGATTGTTTCTGGGAGCAGATAGACGAGGAGGGAACAGAAGAAAAAGAAGCCAGCGCCGAGATAGTATGGAAACCAAGGGCCGGTCTTGAGCATCAGGGCAGAACCAATTGAAGGCGCAAGAAGTTGCGCAACGACGCCGGCTAAGGAGATTTGGAAATAAACAGTAGATCTGAATGGCAAGTAAGTATTGATTCGTCTGGGGCTACGAGGTATCACGCTAACCTGTGTGCGGGATCGACGACATCTGAGATCATGGTCATGGCCATTGCATTTGTCACGCCTGAGCCACCTCCTATTATGGCGAAGACTCCACCAAACCAGATTGCGCGGAGGGGGATCATTCTATAAAAGGTGCAAACAACCAAAGACCACGCTACACCCAACAACACACCTGTGAGGCTTAATAGCATAACGGTTCTCCGTCCAAACCTCGGGCTATCAGCCAGTTGACCGTAAGGTAGAAGCAGAAGTATACCTAGCAATAGAAAAGCGAAGGGTTTAGTTGAGCGTTTGGAATTTTCTAACCGCGACAGAGATCTGAAAAGAGCACAAAAGAAGGTGCATTATTGAAGATGGCTGTTATACCTGGAATTGCATCTAGACTCCCACTTATGCCCTGCACAAACGCGACCTCGCTTTGGATCGGCGTTAGTTTGCATTCGGACTCAGGAACATCCTGGGGATATGGAAATCTATCTGGAAAATGATTGTCGAAGTAATTGCGACAGGCGATTAGCTCTAGAATGCGGGTTTGAGGGACCACATCAAAAAAGGCGGCGAAATCTAGAGCAAAGGCTACTAGAAGGCAGAGAAAGATGAACCTGGCTTGATTGATCTTTCTCTTCTCCTTTTTCGGCTCGTCGAGAACTGGTGAGAGAAGCGGATCATCCTGTTCAGGATCGATGAAATCCAACTCTGGATTCATTTTCGCCTAGGTATGAGAACAATGGTGATCTATCTGGATTCACAGGACCGGTGGTCATCGATGGGAATGAGGATGACGACACAAACGTGGATAGAGACGTCGTCAGAGGTTCCAAGTAAAGAGGTTACACAATATGCAGACTGAGCGCCAGCTTAGCTGTCATTGGTGTCCATCTGATAGCGACAATGCCGCAATAGACGAGGGAAAAAAGATTTCTCGACTACACTTTGTCGTAGTCCTTTGGGGATGACTGAGGAAGGAGGAAATCTCCATTCTCGACGAAAAAGAAAGAGGGAGAAAAACACGAAAAGAGAGAGAAAAAAGAAAATGATGTCGTACTCCCATACACGCATCAGTTTCGAAATTGAGCAAGTCAAAAACATGGCCCTATTTTTGGACGATTGGCGAGGCTTGACCCTGTCAATCAAACCATCAGCCCCCCTGCGCTCGCCAGTCCACTTTTTGTAGCAAGAAAAACAAGCCAGGATACGACCACGCTGTGGCGCCACGAGAAGGCGATCTGAAGGCAAGAAAATGGTTGTAGTCTGTTTGATTCCATCATACATATATATAATGTGTGATACCCGTGGTTGACCAAAGTCAGACTCAACCGTCGTTGATGATCGGAGACGGCAACGAGGAGGGGTCTTTCAGGGATCGTAGAAAGTAAAAAAAGTACGGAGTACCCATTCAACTTAAAGAAGCGGCACAGTCCGTTAATTAGCTAGCTAACTAGGTAGACATGATTTAAAGGAGATCTGGTTCGTTGTTTGTTGGTTCTATGGGATAGACAGCTTGGGAGGTTGGTTTGGCTCGGCGAACGCTTCCAAGCCACACACTCATAATCAACTCCGTCACCAACCCAAACCACGCGAAATTCTTCCCTTCTTATATTCTCTCCAACCCAACTTGAGCTCCCGGGAGAACCTGACCCTGTCACTACTACTCCTCACTCCGATCCCGATCTCTTTGTGACTTCTGTACTCTCTGCGCTCTGGACCGAATCTTCTCCGCGGCATTCTCCCGAATCCCATCCTGATTTTCGTCGTTGTGCGTCCCGCTCTGCGATCACTTTCCAACCTACGGACCTCACCCACGTTGACGAGAAGCCGTTCCTGATCTTTCATCCGTCCTTTTATACCTTCTTGCAGCTCACAGCCTCCCTTTTACTTCCACAAAGATGTCTGGCGAAGCGTGGTTGTACCTGTTAGCGGTCCTAATCAATGCCGTGAACCTCTTCTTACAAGTCTTCTTCACCATTATGTACAGCGATTTAGAATGGTATGTATTAGATATCGGATTTTTAATATATCCCACTATCTCTTCACTTCTTCTACCCTTGTCCCGGAGGCCGTTCTATTGTATTAACCCATATCTACCACAGTGACTACATTAATCCCATCGATCTATGTAACCGACTCAACGCCTATATTGTTCCCGAAGCCGCCGTCCATGCCTTTTTGAGCTTTCTATTCATCATTAACGGATACTGGCTCACTATCGTACTCAACTTACCGCTATTGGCCTACAACGGAAAGAAGTTCGTCCAGCTAAAATCTCCTCCTGATGGCATCATAAGTAAAGACTGACATCTCCTTTTTCGTGCTTTTTTTCAATAGGATATTTGAAAACCAACATCTCCTGGATGCTACCGAAATTTTCCGAAAACTAAACCTTCACAAAAAGGTATTTTTTGGCTTCTTTCTGATATCGGTCGTGAGACAGACATGTTTGACACTTAATTCTTTCTTCTAGGAATCATTCATCAAATTGGGATTTCACTTGGTGATGTTCTTTTATTATCTATATAGCATGATCGTTGCTCTAATCCGAGACGAATCGCACTAAATTATGAACCCCACCGAACGTATAATGCGACATGTCTACCCGTTAATACTACTACCTCATCGTGCCAGCTTTGGCTCTATTGCAAATATCAAATCCTCCTGGAATGACCGGGGGAATAAGGAAGGGGTGTAATCGGCTACCTTTGATTTTTTGATTCTTAATTCTTTCGTCCCGAGAAGAGCCACCTTTCTAGCGCGAGTAGCGTTAAACGGTGTGTTACACTGGGTATCACGGCCGGGGACTCTGATGGGACAAACCTTCGCTACCTTTTACGGCACCGAGCTAGACCCAGCAGTTGATATCCCCTCATAAGTGAATGATCGAACGTGTAGGATTGAACACCCTTTTGTCCTTTTTCTGTTTTTATATAGTGCCCTTTTGCTTGTTTGTAATGTCTAGTCTGCCTACCGGCTATGAAATGTGTATTTGAAGGAGATCGATATTAGGAATAGAGATTGATTCATCCACCAAATTAACAGTCTTTTATAACTACGCCAGAATCTTAAATTATCCCTAGGTGCCGGAGAACCTCAATCTAACCTGTGCTGGTTTGCTTCCCTGGCATTCCAAAGATATTGTCTCATACTGGGTCATACCAGCTTCTGGTGACACCACAATCGAGTTAATCCCGCGCCTGATATTGAGCATTATATTTGGCTCAGGAAGCTCTGTACCGTTATGCAAGAGCATATAGATACCAAGAAAATTTGGAAAGAAAGTCCAAATCAGGTCTTGGTTTAAGCATCTACTTTTCGAGCCAAGGGAGAATATTACTATAGCAGCTGTAGAATGGCTGATCGAGAGAAATGTTACAGCCAATACAATCAGGTTTGTTGTCTTACCATACATCCCACATTCCATATATCAACGCTGTAGGTCCAAGGAATCTCTAGAATCACTTCTGGAGCTCGATAAATATTAGGCTGAATATCCTCCAAGTGCTCAATGCCACCGAGAATGGCCGAGCCAAAGTCACATCAGACTGGGTCCCCATTCTTTGGGCATTCTGAGTTCGCGGGACACGTAGATCGTTCTTCCATCTAGCTCTTTTCTTGGAGAGGGTGTCCGAAGCTCATTCTCTATAAAGTCACAGAAGACTGAATCATCCGCGATGCCAAACATAATATTGTCAGCCTTGATGTCTAGTATGCTGTCATACGTAAGTAGTAATTGAAGCAAAGGAAGGAGAAGTCAAAAGTAATACCGGCATGTATAACCTCGCATTCCGTATGCAGGTAGTCTAGTGCTAGAAAGAGATGCTGAATAACAGATGCCAAAACTGGTGCTGGTAGCCTCCTCACTGGGTTGCGGTGCAGAAAGGTCAACGCGCTCTCCCACAAGGGAGGATGCACAAGACACCGATGGCTGTCCTCGGGCCCATCAACATCAAAAGGGTCAAGTAACGGCCGTACAGCACTGCGGCCCGGATGATTTTTTGAACCTTTCTCTATGCGTTTGTACATCTGGAGTTCATGGTCCAACTGTTGCCCCATAGATGTAGACGTGATAAATATTCTGAGGGTAACAAAGCAACGGTAGCAATGATTTTACTGGGTGAGTTGGTTTATTCAAGATACTTATTTCCGAGGATAGCATGAGTAAGGTTCTCAATTCATGTCTCGCGGAAGCCATACTGTTGAGCTAGCTCCGAGACCCAGTTTTCTGACGACTTGATACCGGTCTGTAAAAACTTCTCCTATTCGGGTCGGGGAATATCTGGAGGCAACATAATCTGGCATTGTCTCTTCGATTTTCGACATGCTGGTATCGGTACGAGCTTCGTGTTAGGGAAATTGAGGGGCTTCCATGTCCGGCCAAACCGGGGTAGAGAGCGTAGAAGTGATTGCAGCATTTTCCGAATTTAGTTATATGGTCAGAGCTGAGACGTTGAGAAGATGTTGTTTGTTTTTGATCTGACTATTATATCCCTGAATTGGACAACGCGCAACCTCCTGGCGCTTCTGACTAAGCAAGCCAAACTGGTATCATGTGATAGCCAGGTATCCACTCCACCGAGGAGCGAGATATTTTGTTCATGTGATTATTATAATGTACGGAGTACTCTCTAGGAAAAGTAACTACACAATTAAATACATTTCCAAAGCTATACCTATACTACCCTAACCCCCAACCCTACCCTACCCTACCCTAGACGAATTAGGAATAGCGCGAGTATTCCCCGTAATTTGACGAGTGTCCAAATCAATCCCATGAACTTAATATGAAGATGCCTTGCGCCAAGAAAATTAACTAGTTTGTTAGCCTTGGCAGCTTGGCATGGCAATATTCTCTTGCTGACATAATTCAGTCAATACAAGCAATGCATCACCCTCAAGAACTGAAATTGACTTACAATGGCCTAAGTAATGAAACTGCCTTAATCCCTTCACTTTTGTATGAATATATTAGCATGGCGTCACTGCTGGGAGGCCACTATGATTCTTCAAGTGATGACGAAGCGCGGTCCGCCCCTGCTATTGCCACCCAAGTTAAACCTGTCAATGTAGCTCCAGATGTTCCAATCGAGGTTTGGTCTTCCCCGACCCCATATCTTATATATCTATTTGTCAAGCTGTTAGGCTGACACTTCGTTCATATAGAGCGTCTCGCAATCCCAGTTAATGCTGCACAAACCGACAGACACCGCCCTTACATATAACGCAACATACGATGACCTTACACGGCCCCAGGCAGGGCCCTCAAACCCGTTCCGCACGGGTGACATCATATCCGGCATAAAACGAAAAAATGTCCTCACCGGGTATGCAGAAGAAACTTCCATGAGCGAGGCAACATTCATCACCCAACAACGAACCTTCCAGAGTCTAGGCTATACTAGGGATCCGGGCAAGGAGGGAGCTTATGTTGGTGATCTGGACCGGGCAGAACGGTTTGGAGGAAGAGATGTTGTGCAGATGCGACCTTCGAAAGAGCTTAGTGCTGCAATCCGAAGTAAAAGACAAAAGAAGGGTGATTCTAGTATCGTTGAAGGCGAAGGCGCGTATTTAGGACCTTGGGCCAAATACCAAGACGATTTACTGGCTGATCAAGAAGTGGCTGCTTTAGCCGAGCTTGGAAGCGACGAGGAATACATTGAGGAATCGATTGTCCCATCTAATTTGTCTGCGATGGACAAAAAAGCCACGGCATACCAGGAAGATACGTCCCATACGGAAACCACCGAATTTCATGGCACTGAACAATTTGACTACCAAGGACGGACGTACATGCATGTACCGCAGGACTTGGATGTGGACCTCAGAAAGGAAGCTGGAAGCATCAAGAACTATATACCGAAGAAGCTCGTTCATACATGGAAATCACATACCAAACCTATTACCTCGCTCCGATTTTTCCCAGGAACAGGCCATCTCCTCCTCTCATCCTCCGCCGATTCAAAAATCAAAATATGGGATGCTTACCATTCAAAGGAACTCCTACGCACATATTCTGGACATTCTAGCTCCATATCCGATACTACCTTTCACCCTACCGGTGCAACCTTCCTTTCTGCTTCATATGATCGTCAGATAAAGCTCTGGGATACAGAGTACGGGAAATGTATCTCACGATTTAGCACTGGCAAAATACCCCATGTCATTCGATTCAATCCCGATCCGGCAAACTCCCATGAATTTATTGCCGGTATGTCTGATAAGAAAATTGTACAATTCGATACCCGAACTGGTGCCATTACACAAGAATACGACCACCACCTCGCGGCAGTCAATACACTTACTTTTGTTGATAACAATCGCCGTTTTATCTCCACGTCCGACGACAAGTCGCTCCGCGCATGGGAATATAATATACCCGTACCCATTAAATTTATTGCAGAGCCCTACCTGTATGCTCTCGTGCGCTCAGCCCTTCATCCAAACGGCAAATATGTCGCCTTTCAATCCGGAGATAATAGCATCGTGGTGTATGCTGCTGGAGATAAATTTCGTCAGCACAAGAACAAGCTATTTCGCGGCCATAATAATGCTGGGTATGCCATCGATGTTGCAATCAGTCCTGATGGCCAGATAATCTCGTCCGGTGATAGTGGAGGATATGTATGCTTTTGGGATTGGAAAACGGGGAAGATGTGGCATAAAATAAAGGCCGGGGGCAAGGAAGGGTCTGCGATTACATGCGTGGGCTGGCACCCGCAAGAAACAAGTAAGGTGGTTACAGGTGGGTTGGAAGGAGTTATTAAGTATTGGGATTAAAATATGTATATCGAGTCTCTTTCTTTCTCTCTCTTTTTCGATGCATATCTGTTTCATTTTATGGATAGCGTTGTGTGTTCTGGCATTCGTGTTTTCAGGAACGGGTGTATTCATCATAATATGACCTTATTTCTATAAGCAATGTATTATGCAGTTTGTTAAAGATAAAGCGGCGTGGAGATACTGCCTGTGCCTAATAACTCAGTAGAAGAGGCTTAGTATTCATAATCACCCTAACTATCAGGTTAAAAAAAGAGTCTAAACTAATAGTTAAGTATTGTGGCAATCCCGCAGTGCGTAGGAGCCCGACCATTTTTGGAAAACCATTAACGAATTAAAAGCTTGTCATATCAATCCAACTCCCCAGAAACTCAAGCCTCTTCCCCCTATCGCCTCGCATTCGACTAGCAAACTCGTCAAAATTGAGCCTGGCCCCTGAACCTCCTCGCTGCTTAGCCTCTTGCTCAACCTGGTTTAAACGCGACCAATGAACTAGAGTTTTTGGAGAGGGGGGAGGAGAAGGGAGACGTGTTTTCTTCTTTGCGGGAGATGAAGCTCTTGATGAGGATGACGAAGACGAGGAGACTGAGGTAGCTCCTGCACGGGACGATGACCGAGACTGCTCGAAACGGAGACGGAGAGGGCGGGAGCGACGGTCAGACCTAGAATGACGGCGGTGACGGTGGGTCCCTTGTCGGCGGCGAGATGGCACGGATACTGACGTTGAAGTGGAGGCTGATTCATAAGTTGGGGATGCATCTCCCATATTAGGGGGTAGATATGGAGCACTTGTTATCGGTAATTCGTCGGTATGAGGTCCCTCTTCATTCTGCTCCAAATCTTCCTCGTTTGGTCGGTTTTGGGGCAGAGTAGGATCTGGGGGCAGAGTAGGATCTGGGGGCGGCGATAACGGGGCTGGTCGGTTACTATTGGATTCGAAAGGGGGTTCGGGTTGGACCTCAGTATCGATAAGCAGCCTTCCTCTGTATGGTGAAAGAAGCCCAACATCGGAGAGAGAGTTTGGGGTTGGAACTGGCGGGGGTGATTCTACATACTCCGCCCCGATGTCTAAAGTATATCCCGTGTCATCTAACATTTCTTGAAGAGACCTATTTCTGGGAATCAAGATAGGATCATCTATATGATCCGGTTTGGGATGGTTGACT
Organism: Myotisia sp. PD_48; assembly: GCA_032988175.1. Taxonomy (NCBI): domain Eukaryota; kingdom Fungi; phylum Ascomycota; class Eurotiomycetes; order Onygenales; genus Myotisia; species Myotisia sp. PD_48. The sequence goes on along the minus strand of JANTQB010000005.1, from coordinate 357,342 downwards.
CGCTCAATAGGGGCAGCACGGCGACGATTTTGAGTCTCCGCAAAGGCTTCAATTTCTTTTGCCCACTTTTTTCTTTCTGCTCGAGTACGGTTTACTTCCATGAGTAAATCTTCCTTAGGCTTGAAAATAAGGTCCAGTAGCTCGTTTATGCCTTGTTGTGTGACTTGATAAAGAATTTCCTTCCCAGCGTCTTTCTCTGCGTCTGGAATTTGAAAACCCCCCCATCGCTCACCCACTGGTATGCTACGAGAGGATGTAGATTGGTTCGACCGGGTTTCGTATTCGTTATCCGTGATATCGTCTTCGAAGCGAACCTTGGATGAAGATCGGGATCTGGGGGTCGGCACATGCGGTCCTAACTCCTCGTCATCCACATCATCTACTTCATGCAAATCTTCAATTGGAATATCTGGAAGTCCTAGCGTTCCTTCTTCTGCGTCAAGATAATAATCCCTTCTTTGCCAGCGATCTTCCACACCTTCTTGTCTCACTTGGTCGATTCGAGTCTGCTGGGTATGATTAAGTCTCTCCCAGACAGCAGTTCCGATTCTCGCTCTGTCGACAAGGTCCGTGATATCTTCTAGAGGAACGTACGCACCGAGTGCAGTTAATATATCCGCTGGTTGGACTAGTTGGGCTGGAGGCCATTCTGCGGCCCGTTCGAATGGTTCTTCTATATTGCGGAGCCTGCTAGCATCGGCTCCAGTCTGCTGGCTGTATAAGCCGAGAACGAAGGCTGTATCTTCAAATGGTGCTAGCCGCAAATCGAGTTCTGAAAAAACGGGTCTGTGTATTCTCGGTTCAAATTCTGAGTCTGGACGAGTAAAGGCTTGTCTGACCGCTGCATCGCCTATAACTAACTCCCTGGGGCATGTTTCGTCGCCATCTTCTGCTAAAACCCCCTCGCTATCGACAACCTCTAAGTCACCTTGTAAATTAGTACGTTTGCCTTCGCCTGACCTAGACCCATATCCCCGAGGTATCGTGCCTGGGAATGTAGCGCTGATCGGCTGGCTACCCATGATAGCCTCACGACTGGAACTTTCTATGAAATCATCTTCCATCCCGGCTACAACGTCTCTGGTAAGTTCCCTGCTTAAGGTATAATAAGCCCTGAATACGCGTAGGAAGTCTTTTCGCTCCACGTAACCATCTCTATCAATATCATATCCAGCAAAGATGCGCCTCAACCTTTCGTGTGCGCTCTTGTTACCGAAGCTTGCTAACCCTTTCAGGAATTCCTCGAATCCGATTAAGTCGTCTCCATTGCTATCATAGAATGCAAACATACGGTCGTAGATAAGGTTCGGTGGCGCAAGGCGGGATGAGGTATTAGGAACAAAACATCTGTCGAAAGTCTTGCGATCAATAGCCATATTCAAATCATTTGGGTCTTCTGTCCATTCAACACTTGCAAGACACCTAAATTGATCCCATAATGCATCTACTTCTGTGTTCTCAAAATTCGTTTCTCTCATAAGCCGCTTCGCAAGGACTCTTGGGAGCGTAGGCGGAAGCAATCCTGGTTTACCTGGGTACCATATTGGCTGAGGTTCTTGCGTACTGCCTAGGAAAGGGGCCGGTATACGGACTTTGTAAAAAAGATGTGTTTTGATGTGAACTTGTGATGCTTCGCAAGATTCACAAAGATCATAATCCAAGCAATTAGAGCAACGATATCTGATTCCCTGTATCGGGATGAGGCCGCAACTGTTGCAGGTTACTCCACGATGGATGAAACCATCCCGTCTCGCCTGGTCTTCGGCAATGTGATACAGTAAGTTAAGCAAATTCTGGCCTTCTCTGGGCGGGGCCGAATCATTTGTTCCGTCCCTCCAGGAGAAAATACTCTGGTCGTCGATGGTTGTCTCGCCTAGATCTTGTTGTGGTAGAGGCTCGGATAATTCAGCACTACTGACAACCATGGTTACACCATGTGGCTCCGATTCACTTCGCGGTACGTGTTCGCTTGGATTCTCGTTGTATCTAGCAAATGCCGTATGAATGGTAACATCGGAAAATCCCCGGTACGTAAACTCGTTTGTCAAGAAACGCCATGTAGTAGTCGAAAGGGGAGTTGGTGCCATTTCGACGGCTAGGAAATTAGTAAGAAAGGCATCCTCCATCATCTGACGCATAAACATGGCATTCTCCAATGCGGCACCCACAGTCTCGCGGATATGTTCTACGGTGCTGAGTTGGGAGGGGAGAAGGCGGCAGACCAGAATCCGACCATCATCCACCTCGACCCGGAATTCTCCATACGGACGATTTTCGGCTTCCCTACGATCAAGGGCATATATCAGAGGCTCCGGAAAACCTGCTTCATTAGCGGAATCGCTCGGGAAGGATATTCCACCACGTCTCCGGGAATGGCGTCGCCGGACTGCATTTCGACGGTGGAGGGCGGAGGGAGATGGTAGATTGGAAGGGAAGAAATGGCTATGAATTTGACTGAGGGCAAACGCGCCGGCGAACGCGGCAGCGACATAAAACGCAGGCCGAGAAAATATAGACGGTTGTCCGCCTAGCTGAAATCCTGCAGTATTCGACATTACGGGCAGCTTGTTAGAAGCTTTGGAATGAGCAAAAAGTGACTATCCACCGAAATAACCGCCATCGCTTTCTGCAAATTGACGGAACTGTTGATTAGCAGTGTATATGGCTTGCTGCCATTGCGGAGATGACCACAAGGTCATATATTTTCATGGGCAGCTATGGACAGTGATAGAGGGCAAGTAGGAGATGTTTGTTGTGAGAGGCAGGCATTCAGCTTGGTGTCACGTGTGGTAAATCATTTTATACACGAAGCACTCACTCCACATTATGAGCTGCTAGTTAAGTTAACTAAGTTATCTGAGCTCCAAACTATTACCAATTAATAACTACTTTGGAGATCGATCGAATTCGTCAGTCAGGGGTGAGTTAACACTGAATAAAGCTAATTCTAACATTCTATTCACAGATGCTTTTCTTAAACTCTCGAGCTTGATTTTTCCGTCCCATTCTAAACCTTACCTGTCAAACCAGGGCTGAACGGGTGATCTTTTATCTGCTTAGCTTCTGTTCCCGTATAAACACTGCACTAACCAGTGCAAAGAAGACTGCACAAGTCAAAAATAGAAAGCCGATACTAGTAGCACGACCATAACACTCCCGGACAATTGCTTGGGTAGCTGGATCAAGACGTGTGATATAATCAAGACTCTGCCTGACTCCATCAACAATCTCGTCTATGTTTGACTTGCCTTCCAAGGCATGGTGTAAGGTACTTCGCAAATATTGTTGGATGACGGTAGCCGATAACGCTAGCGTGACCACGGTTCCTAATGACCGAAAAAGGTATGAACATGCTGTGGCCACGGCTTGATCTTCGGGCGATGCACTAGCAACTACTTATGTGAGCAGAATTGTACTATACTAAATTATTATTCACGGAAAGATAGAAGACGTGGAATATACTTAGAGCAATGAGAGTGGTCGTAACCCCAACACCGTTCCCAAAGCTGCACATCATAGTCCCAATAATGACTCTCGTGGTGCTTTTCATCACAATTCCAGAAAACAAAAAGATTACGAGTAGACCCGAGGTTAAAAGAGTGTAGCTCGCGACGGTCGCTCGATAATACCTGCCGGTTTTCTTCATTATATATCCCCCAAATAACGAGCCACTCACACCAAATATGATGGACGGGACTAGTCGCAGACCAGCTGTGGCAGCGGAAACGCCATCACTGGCTTGAAAGAAAAGAGGGATATAAAAAAGTCCGGAAACCCATCCGCCCATACTAAAGAAATTAGAAAGGAAGCAGGCTAGCAGGTTGCGGTTAAAGATAACATGTCCTGGGGCAAAAGGTTCTGAAGCGATCCGGGCTTCGACGAACACGAATAATATGAAGAATACCGCGGACAAGCTCAGCGATATGATGGTAAGAGGAAGAGACCAGGAGACATTGCTGCCCCTATCGAGTCCAAGTATGAGCCCGAAGACCGCGGCGACCAGAATAACGGCACCTAGGAAATCGATTCTTCGTAATTTCGATCTCCAGTCCGACTGGTCCTGGTTTGGAAGGGTCAAACCAATCGCTGTCGTTAGGAAGGCAAGCATACATATTGGTCCCTGTGCTAGAAACGACCTATAGCAACATCATTAGCTCTGGAAAATGTTTCTGTAGGCGGTGAACTCACCAGCGCCAGCCTACAGAATCCGCCAAAAGGCCACCTGTGGTAGTACAATTAGCCCTAGATAATGTATAAATAAAGGCAGAATTCGTGTTACCTACCTAGTGGTGCACCAAGGCCAGCTCCAACCGCGTATATGACATTAATTATCCCCTGCCACAATCCCCGGTCTCTCAGCGGGACGATATCACTCATAATGATGCTTACAACGGTTGTCATACCTCCACCACCAATTCCTTGGAATATCTAGGTGATTAGCAACAGGGTGTCTTGAGTCAGCCTAACGTCAATCGCTCATACAATTTGATAATTGCACAAGTACATACCCGGGCCGCTATTAGCTCACTCATATTGCGCGCAAGACCGCACAATACACACCCAATTCCGAATACCGCATATCCAAAAAGGAGACATGATTTCCGCCCAAATATGTCGCTCAATCGGCCATAGAGTGGCTGGAATGAAGTTAAAGATAAGAAATAAGAGGTAGCCACCCAACTTGTTAAATTGAGTGCATTAAGGTCGCTACCAATTTTCCCATAGGTCGCAACAATTATAGTCTGGTCAGCAGCTGAGAGGAAGACCTAGAAACAGTCCGGCAATTAGCTTTTTTTGCTCATCTCACAGAAGGTAAGTTGTTGGAGTGAGAAATACCCCAACGGTGATCGAGGGAATGATATATTTCAATCTCTTCTGCAATTCGGGAATTCCTTCATATTGAGTTATTCTCGCACTGTCAACACCATGTTTTTGTACTATTTCCTCATCATTCTCGGGCGCGCCACTGATCTGTCCGCCCAGTTGGGAATTATCACTCCGCTGAGCCCCAAGCAATGGTGAGGCTTCTGTTGGTTGTAGGAGCTCATCATGACTAGCAGCAGGTGCCACCCTCATCGTCTCTAATACTCTTGAATAGGGAAACCTAAAACATCAGGTCTTGCGCACTATCAGGTAGAATGTCCGCGGGGTTCTCTAATTTGATGTCTTAATTGCACACAGGCCTCTTTAACCAATGAGTTAGTTAGTTAGATAACTACAGGCGAATACGAGATGATAAATTAGGTTTGCTGGCGACGAAAAATCGGGGCTATAACATTACAGGTGAACTATACTGTACAGCCAACCCATTCTGTGACTTTATTACAATAACTAGATTAAGCGCTAAGCTTGATTGTCTGTACTACCAACATTAACGGAGGGCATGGGGATTGGCCCGCCAGGTGAATCTGGTAGTCTTGAAGTCAGCACCTCCACTCCTGTCTCCGTTACGAGCAGAGTATGCTCGAATTGGGCGGATCGTTTCCCATCTACTGTAACACTCGTCCAATCATCTGGCCAAGTTTTATCTCGATAAGTACCAAGATTTATCATAGGCTCGATGGTGAAGCACATGCCAGGTTTCGCCGATCCAACTGTCTTGCTTTTTGCATAGTGCGGGATGCTAGGAGTCGTATGAAATAGCTGGTTGATACCATGACCGCAGTAACTCCGAACAACGCTGCAGTCGCGAGTTTTCGCATGTTTCTCGATAATATTTCCGAATTCGCGAAATAGAGTCCCGGGTTTAACCGCTGCGATCGCCTGATCTAAACATTCTCTGGCGGTCTCCACGACCCGAACTGAATCGGGGTCGTTTCGGGCCTTCTCGCCAACATAATATGTCTCATTAAGATCACCATGGAATCCTCCATGGTATAATGAAATGTCTATGTTCAGAATGTCTCCATCCTCAAGGGGCCGCTGGTCTGGAATTCCATGACAGATCACTTCATTGACGGAAGTGCAAACAGACTTTGGAAAATTCACGTAGTTGAGAGGCGATGGATAGGCCTGAGATGATACAATGAGCAAACTGTACCTTAGAAAGATATAAACCAGAAACCAGAAATCTATATATGCTTACATTTCTTTCTAAACAAGCCTGGTGCACAACCTTGTCGATATGATCTGTGGTAACTCCTGGCTTTATTTCACGAGCCGCAATGTCCAAAACTTCTCGAGACAAACGGCATACTTTTCTCATTCCCTCTTGTTCTTTTTCATTCAAAATTTTTATATTATGGCGCCCAATAAACTTTCGTTCTGAACGTGGAATGCCATCACTGGCATAATCTGGGTGGAGAATGGATTCTGGTACTGGATTTCGGGGGGAAAGAGGATATACTGGCCGTAGGCTGCCTGTAAATGGGAATGTCGGGAAGGGATTGTGAAATTCTGCATTGTCAAAGTGTTAGCATATTGCTATCCAGCATTTGACGACCAAACCAGAAATTGGTGCTTGTGACACTAACCTGTTGTTTTATGTATGGCTTTATGTTCTCCCTATTGAAGAATCAGTGATGTTTAGAAGTAACAGGGGTAATTAGACGTGAGAGCCTACCCAGCTACTCTTGAAGCAATCTTGAGAGCAGAAATAGCTCTCTATCCCGATCTTCAGACAGGTTGGGCATCGCAGGCTTCCTGCTGGATTGCTGCAGCTTGCTCCTGCACACTCCTTAGTATCCATGGCTAGGAACAAAAGTTAAAATCAGTGAAAATTAGCGAAAACCAGTTCAGGCGATTCCTATAGTCATCATTCAGAGAGCATACTAATACTCTGCAACCAACTTAATTATGTTGTTCGCGCTTGTGCAGTTGGTGATGGTGGTCAGGTGACCACCACCCCTTAGTTAGCTGGTTTTTGTAGCCATCAATCCGACCTTCCACAAACAACCACCCTCGATCAAACATAATAGATTTTACCGCCCAAATGTTTCGGTTTGCCCAGAGTTAGCCCATTTCTCGTGCAAGATGATGCACCACTCTTCGATGTGGCAGCCCTGGGTATCAATATTGTACCAGGGAAAAGCAGAGATCAACTATTATGCTCTTGTGTTCGGAGCCCCACCCCCTTCAGTGAGTCCCAGGAGAACGGCACATATATTCAGCAAATTATCGGCTTCAATCAGAAACCACAAAGTTATGCCGAAGATTAAGAGCAACATGGAAGGCTACTCGGCGAGGATATATCCACGGGCAAAAGTAGCCAGACCCTGGCGCTGCTGTAGGACTACCTAGGCCCCTAGGTAGTTAGTTATCAGAATTTTGGGATCAAAGCTGCAATTGCCACCCAACCTACAGAAAGATTGGCAGGAAAATCTGGTAAGCATAATTTTCAGACTGGTCAAAATTATAATGATTAGCCGCAATCATTTTCAGGGTTAACTTCGAAGATCAATTAACTCCACCATTTCACCTATTACCTGCTTGACTTATCATTCCAAGTGTTTGCGCTTTGTGATACATGCAGGAACAATGAATATATGGAACCTCTTATTATTGGGGCTAGTGGAGATCTTCTAGCTATATTTTTCGGAAACCAAATTTTTAGACCTTGCACAAACAATTATCCTTCCCAGAACAATTCAAAATGATGAACAGAGGTATATAAGATGCAAGAAGGAACCGCTTCAGAAAACATTTCATACAATCATCTATTTTCATACCACTCTATCTTATATTCTTACAAAGCCTGTCTATACTGCTACCCCTTATAACCCACTCAATATGAAGTGGTTTTCCATCATTCCGATGCTCCTAGTCGCCTCTGTAATGGGAGCACCAGCTGCTGAGACTAAGTTGGAGAAGCGACATAACTGCCCTGGGCGAATTCGACCTGGTGCTCCCGTCGAGTGTGGCTGGATGAATATGGGAAGGCTGGGTACTCGATGTATGTGTTGGACAACAGGTAGACAGGGTGGCTTTGGGCCTGCTCCACACAACGACTGTTGTGTAAGTGATGAACCCCTCAATAGTATCGTAGATTTATAACTATGAGGCTAACACGCTAGGCTAGTAAACGTCGAGTATGTCTAGTACTCGGCATTGCTCCTACAAGGGTTGGAAAAGTGAAGGTAAGTAGAAGTTTTTAAGACAGCAATACTGCTACCCCTGTATACTAATCTATGTTAGATGCATTGTTTCCGTTCATTCGCTTATCGTTATGTGCAACTTCAGGTGAAGAGAAAAAGAAGGGGGAGGCGGGGTGAAGTTTCTACAGGCTTTTTTCATTATATGTTTCAATTTACTGTGTGTGAAGGCTTTGAAATCTCCTTAGTTGGTGCAGAGTGGCACTAGAATAGTTATAGTAACAAAGCCTGAAATCATATGTCCCTTGATGACAATTAAATTCCTATCTATTTTTTATTGTACAGTATTCTAGTAAAATACTTTATTTAGCCCTATATATCATATGAGTATTCCATAGCAACTTGGTTCAAGACTGAACTCTTAACTATAGGTACTAAGTACGGTACCTAGTTATTATAATTATTGTTGGCAGAATATACTCTTAACCACTGCACCAAAAGGTCAACCTTAGGAACTGGGTTCTAAGAAAAGTTATATTTAACAATTATTAAATTACTCCATAGTAATGCCAATGAGGTGCTTTCTTGGCAAATTGGACCCCTTGCAATCCTTCATGACGCCAGAGACACAATTAATCTTCGACGTCAAAGATGCCAAAGGTGTATCTGTCACCCATGCTTTTGTTTGTTTGTTGGGACTAAGTGCCCCACCAGGAATATTAACGAATCCACCTTTTGGAACGGCTTAAGACGGCCATGCCTTTCTCAGCTCTTCTCAGCGGGTTGCCAACTGTTCAAGCCCTTCGCCTGTGGTTTAACCTCCCTATCCGCACCATTAACAATACATGTCAAGAAACAACAGTGACCAAGGTCAACGTGATGCGGAGCCTGACCTGCAGATGCCGACTTGTCATGGCGTCGATATCGAAGAGTTTTCCATCCCTCAACTACAACAGTGTCTTACAGAAGGCAAGTTTTCTGGTCGTGAACTAACTGCTTGTTATTTGGAGAGAATTGATCGGCTTAATGGAGCTCTAAAGTGGGTCTCCTTTTCGTTGATCTCACACGTCTAGAGAAGACGACTTAGTGGCCTTTAACAATTTGACGATTCTCGAATCAGGGCCGTTATTGAGGTGAATCCAGATGAGATGCCCTAGAAATCGCCAACCATTTAGACCATGAGAGGCAAAGTGGAACAGTGCGGAGTCCACTCCATGGCATTCCATTTCTTGTCAAGGATGTATGTATCTACCTGATCCGAACATCTAGAAGGAGGGCATACCCCTCAACATGAAGACTGGCACAAAATTGCCATGTCTTTGATTAGTACATTCGAAATGTATATTGGAAAAGCTCTAACTGAGTATAGAATATTGCTACCAAAGATAAGATGGAGACTACTGCAGGATCCTCTAGTTAGTCATCTTCCATGGTTTCATGGTTTCTTACTTCTGGGACTAGTGCTCACCACATCAATGATTATACAGTGTTAGTTGGGGCAAAAGTGCCAGAAGATGCGCACGTTATTTCACTGCTACGAGATGCAGGAGCGATCTTACTTGGACACGCTAACATGTCCGAACGGGCTGCGATGCGGTCCTCATATTAGTGAGTGTGAAACCCGCAATCTAAAGGATATATTAGCTCGGAGGGGTATTCTTCCAGGGGTGGTCAGTGCCGGAATCCATATAATCTTTCCCTTCACCCTGGCGGATCTAGCTCTGGTAGTGCCGTGGCTGTTGCGGCCAACATGTGTGCATTTAGCTTGGGGACCGAAACAGACGGAAGCGTGAGCATTACACACGAGGAAAGTAATGTTAATGATACCTTATACTTATGGTACCTTTATACAGGTTATGTTTCCGGCGGATCGCAATGGTGTAGTGGGTATTAAACCCACCGTTGGCTTAACTTCTTGTAAGGGGGTTATTCCGCAATCCAGCAACTTAGACACCGTTGGCACTTTTGGAAGGACAGTTATAGACGCTGCAATAGCTTTGGATGGCATTAGAGATATCCAGCCAAGCTCTCTAGAATCTCCATCTAGAAATTCGTACGCATCGTATGTTAGCGGAAAAGAAGCCTTAAAAGGAGCTAAATTTGGGCTCCCATGGAAGCGCCACCACCTTGCCCCTATCTCAGGCAGCATCGACCCAGAGGACGATAACCCTCTTGCAACAGCCTGGCGCGAGCTCGCAGAAGAGACCACCCTTACCAAATCATCCCTGAGCCTTTGGCGGCAAGGGAAACCCTACACATTCAGTGATTTGTCAATTGGCCGAGAATGGACCATTCACCCGTTTGGATTCAAACTGAAGAACTGCTCGGAAGGCGGAGAGATGGAAGAGATTACAATTGACTGGGAACATGAAGAATGGGGATGGTTTGGCCCGGATACGGTGATTGATGATGATAATTTGGCGGAGTACCTCGATTACAGCAGAGCTTGCAAGCAGTCTGGAACGAAGGCGAGAAGAATGAATAAGGAGGGGGCTTATCACTTGAATTATCCTTCTATTCAATGAATATTCCAATCCCGGGTCTGGGTTCAGACAGAGAGTTTGAGAAGTAATAACTCCGTAGCATGCGTAGCATTGAACAGTGGAACTTGTCCAGAATTCCGATACTCAGTCCACTCCAGTCAGAATCCGGGGAAAGCAAGTCGTGATCCACCAGTCAACGGTTCTAAATCGTCGTAAATAAATAGAATATAATATATTATTCTATAGGGAAATGAGTCTCTAGGGTGAGTATCAAGAGATTATCACCGGTATATTGGATTGTTTCGTCTGACATATCCGGCTATCTCGGTCTTTCGGATTGCTCTGCAGTAGAAACCCGAGGACATACGAAACGGCTATATCGAAGGCAGCAATTAGATTGGCCATATATTGAGACTGTTTCTTGGGCCTCTGACAATTCCAGAAATCAATATTGGATTATTTTGTTGGCTAGGGTAGCGTTTTAGGGCGCAAACGGCGGGATCTCTAGGGTACGTACCAGCGTTGAAGGGTTGGATGGTGGGGTGAAGAAACTTCTTTGTAACTATTTATTTTTTACGGCTTCCTCGTAAAGGGAGTCACAGTCACCAACCAAAGTCTCTCGGCTTTCTGACAAACACTGATGGCCATGGCGAACGAAATTAAGAGGCAGAAGGTTGTTATAGTCGGCGCTGGGCCTGTCGGGTCGCTTGCCGCTCTGTATGCGGCGGCCCGTGGGGATCAAGTTGAGTTGTACGAGCTGAGAGGCGGTATGTGTGCCGTCCTTCGACGAATACTTTCTTTTTCTTTTCTTCTCTCAATCTCTGTTCCCGTCCCTCTCTCTTTCTGTGTGTGCGAATGTTTGCTAGAAAGCACCATTGGGAGAGTCTGGATGAGCCTGACCCGAGAACTTTTACCTTCTCTGTACCCATCATGACTTACTCGGTTGCGCACCGTCTCTATTACTTATCAATGGCCAATTTTATATGGACAGCCTGTTTACTGGTAGATAGATCCCCGGGATCCGTCGACTACTCCATTGAACTTCACGAAATCAATCAACCTCGCCATATCGGAACGAGGAATCCATGCTATGCGAACTGCTAAACGGCCGGGTTTCGTCGATCGCATTCTTCAAGATGCTATACCAATGCATGGCCGGATGATACATGGGCGTAGCCCTACTGGACGTCTGTGGGAGGAATCACAAGCCTATGATGTTCATGGTAGAGTGAGTCTTGATTTACCAGCGCCTCAACACGAAATATATAGTTGCTAATTTTCTCCCATTTTTGCATTATCTAGTCTATAAACTCCATCGATCGTGGGACGTTGAACTCCATGCTTCTTGACGAGCTTGAAGATGCACCAAATGTTACGCTCTTTTTCAACCACAAGCTTACCGGAGCCGACTTTTCGAACAACAAGGCCTGGTTTGAACGGAAGAATCCTGGGGATCAGGTAGGCTCGTTCAAAGCTACCTCGAACCATGACGATAAATCGATCAACATCACCCGCGCTCCTGAGTTAGAAGTCCCGTTCGACCTCTTGATTGGCGCCGACGGTGCACATTCTGCCACACGTTTCCACTTGATGAAGTTCGCCCGTATGGACTACCAGCAGGAATATATCGACACCCTATGGTGTGAATTTCAAATGACACCGTCGGAAGATAATGAATTTCGAATCTCCCCAAATCACTTACATATTTGGCCTGGTAGAGAGTTCATGTTTATTGCTCTTCCGTCACCAGATAAAACATTCACATGCACCCTGTTCGCACCCTCAGGTCATTTTGCCGAACTTGAAAAGACCCCAGAAAATTTAGTGGAGTTTTTCGATACTCATTTCCCTGGTGTATCGCCAGGATTGATTCCGCCGGAAGCACTGGAGAGGCAATTTACCGCACATCCGCATCTTCCCTTAATCAGCATCAAATCATCTCCTCATCATTTTGGCTCTAGTGTCGTGATTATTGGAGATGCTGCCCATGCTGTTCTCCCATTCTATGGACAAGGGTTAAACGCTGGCCTTGAAGATGTTCGTATTTTGTTCCAGGAGTTGGACAAAAATGGCGTCTACTCGAAGTCCAATTCCGATCAGCCTCGCATTAACGAGCTCCGTGCTGCTGCACTTGATGCTTATACACGACTACGCATCCCGGATGCCTATGCTATTAACGATCTCTCCAAACGTAACTACAACGAAATGCGATGGGGTGTCAAGTCTTCATTATATCTGGTCAGGAAGGCAATCGAGGAGGCTCTTTATAATTATCTCCCAGGCATGGGCTGGTCGACCCAATATGCCCGTGTTAGTTTTGGCAACGATCGTTATTCAGAAGTTGAGAGAAGCACCGAGCGTCAAACTAAAACTCTGACTCGAGCTATGAGTGCGACTTTTGTCTCTGTTATTGGCTTAGTAGGTGTATGGATGTGGAGGTGGAAACGGCTCCGAGATTTGGCTGCTAGAATGGTTTACGCAGGGAGTGAATCTGCTGGTCGGTGATAATGTAGCGATATTGTGTTAGAATAGGCCGGAAGGAATCTAACCCGAATACTTTTATTTTCTAGTAAGATACACATACTCCTTTGGTTTTACACTTCTTGGTATAATTTAGATTACTGACTACGAGACAGGATCTACAAGACAGCATTTTGTATTCTTTATCGTGTATAAGTAACTCTAATCCATCTGTGGAATTATATAATTTGAATGGACATCTCTCATCTAATTTCCTGGAATACTTGGAGTATCTCATGTTTCAATTAACATGCCATCATTTGTATAAACAGGATATGCAACAGACCCAATATTTCAGGACACAGCAAGCCATATTAAAAACCAATGCCTTAAAAAAATGCATCAAACCAACCCCTGAATGATGTAAATTTCTTCCCCACGCCTTAACTATCACAGCGATATGTGAAACCTATGCATATTGCATTCCACCAACTTGGCAGGTAGCCAGAGTTGCAACAAAATATCCCATCAAGGGAGAGGGAAAATGACACCGAAAAGAGTGCACAGAACGAAAACATCAACAAAAAGAAGCACAAAATTTGGGAAAAAACAAAGAGAGATCAATGAATGGTAAAAACTCGGCCTCGAATTCGAATCAAAATGAAAACAAAAAGATACATAAGGAGCGTGGCAATGATTCGAACAAACTGATTAAAAAGATAGTTGGGGGGGGGGGGGGGGGGGGGAAAAGGAGAAAAAAAAAAGACAGAAACCGTTCAC
>JANTQB010000005.1:91924-343579 GCA_032988175.1 Myotisia sp. PD_48 | reverse complement strand
GGGGGGGGGGGAAATAGTGAACCATAGGAACCGATCATGTACCCCGTTTGAATGTAGTAATAGTTCTCTTTCAAACAAAGACCACGCAAAAGGGAGACACATGTAGGGGCCACATGAAAATGCACAAATGAAAATGAGAGTAGGGACACCAGTCAAACCAGCGTTCCATGAGAAGCGGGTAGAAGTATCCTATCCTTCACAAACTGGCGCGAAGAACCCAGAACCAGGTGGGCAATTTGAACATAGTAGAGAGAAATTTATTGTTTAATGAGCGGTCACCAGCCAAACAATAACCGTTTTCGTTATTTTTTTTCTTTTTTTCCACGTTATTTGTTTTTATTCCGAGTACAATACCCGTCGAGAGTGCCGGCTGGTTTGCGTTGGGCCCAAAATGACATTTTGCTAGATAAATATAGCTAGATTCGGGAGTGGTCAAGCCGAAGGGGAAAACGCATTAAGAATCAAATCACCTGGCAAAGCTAGGGGTGCGGCTTTGCCGCTCACGGATATGTTTCTCGGTCCGTGAATATAAAATGTCGAAGAATTCCATGGCAGGGGCATCTTTAAGGATTTTAGCTACTTGCGTGCCAGCAGAAATAAGCTGTAATACATGGCGATCATCTCTTAGCGGGCGTGACTGGTTCTTAGCTAAATGGCGCATTTCAAGGGAGTTTTCAAGCACGGTTATGAACTGTTTAATCTGTCCGTCATACAGGACTCGCGCTGGGATGCGACGTTTAGTGGCAAGTCTTCTTAACAAATGGACCCATTCGGCCCATTCTCTGTCCTGTGGAGCTTTAACTTCGTCCTTATCGGACTCCAATGGGATGGGAAACTGATATTTGGCCACGAAGTCAAAAGCGCATTTGGATAGCCGATCATTAATATCCCCAAGAATTTTGCTTTGTTCCTGCGTATTCAGTGAGGTTGGAAGCGGCGGGAGGTCTCTCTCTTGTATTTCCACTGTTCCCGGACTTGGCATTCTTAACAGTTGTGTTGGTCCGTCAAACTCGTCCTTGTTCCCTGGCCTTCTTCGGAGATGGAATTTCGGTACACTGTTTGCACGGACCGTATTGGGTTTTTTTGCACGAGCTATGGATTGGTCAGATTCCATCGGATAGGAAATTCCCGGGTCAGATATCTGATGGCTATGGAATGATGTAAAAGGATCCCTCATATTAACGGGACTCAGACGCAGAGGCTCTCCAATTGGCTCCAGGACCATTGACACCGGTGGGCATGGATAGTGATCAAATGTCGACGGTGGAGTGGTGATTTTAGATCGGCTAGTGAACCCAGCGAGGGACCTGCTATGCCCAGGTTGCTCCAACGGAACCGATGGCTCTCGTGTTTCTCGAAAGGGCACATCCCAGCCTGGGGCGATCCTAATCCCATGAATTCGATTCTTCAGCTATAATTATCGTGATATGTATTGACTGAATAAGCCGGTCGTACCTTGTATTTCGCGATTCGGTTGGCCATGGCGAGTCAGAAATGCCGTGGAATTCACGGTCTCTGTTCAACAAGCTAGCACTATGCAAATGAAATAAGTTGGATTATAAATCCTACTGAATATATCAGAGAATGGATTTATAACTAACCTTCTGAAAGGGAAGGTCGCGTTGCCCCTCTGAGGATAAAATAAAGGTTCATCTTCCCTTGAGCTTATGGCGTATTGGGGAATATTTCCTTGATATTCCATCCTCTAGCCCAAATAACACACAGAGAAATTGAACTTGACTGGCCTGGAAATGGCCTCAAATATTAAAAAAAAGAAAAGAAACAAAATCTTTTGCAGAGTTCAGGAAACGGTCTTGATTAAATCGAGGCCAGGCCAAAGCTCTCTAAATTAGAAAGAGTACAAATCTAGGTGATATTTCAATGTACACCGCTAATTCAGAGTAAGATGCTAGTATGCACGACATGCCGTGGGCTGGAGGACAATAGAGGGTATCACTTGTATTTTCCCACGGGAGCAAGGGGAAGGATAGTTATTACCCTTGGGCCTTAGGTTTTCGGTTGAGGAAACATCTTGTTTATATTAGTAGATGGAAGAAAATGCTCCACGTATGCGTTGCCCGGCGGTATGTACTCCGTATACCGACCAGGGTACCTCTTAGTGGACCAGGACCTATAAATTTTCGGAATTCGATCATGCATTTAGTCCAACTCTACAAACTCAAAAATAGCCCCGCAATCTCGTGATTGAGATATGTTATTCGAAGAACATTGTTGATTGAGCAGAATGGATAGGGCATGAAGCGACGGTCACACAGCCACTAGAATCGCACCGGAAGATTTGGGCACCATCACGGCCAAGGGCGGAGATAGCGGGGGGGTAAAAATTTTTTTAAGATAAGATGAGCAGTTCCGGAAACAGGTATAACCAATAGTCAAATGGTCCTATAAGATGGAGATGAGAGGTAAGTAGGTATGAAATTGATTAATACCCGTTCCTCTCCCCTTGACGAACCCCATGCGTTGCCTGACGGGCGGCGCCAGGGCATGGCATGGATGGGGCGGATGCTAAGAGGCAAAAGACGCTTTTTTTGTTGGACATCGCTGCGCTGCTTTAGAAAAGAAAGAAAACAACAACAACAGCACTATCTCTATTGGCTAACGCATTCTTCCTCTGTGTTTTGCCAATGCAGTGAAGCGTTAAACTGCAACTGCTCGAGGAACAGCTACCTCCACGTCTGTTATGGGCAGGGAGAGGGGCAGTAACAATATTCAGTAATATAATTTCTGATGATATGCAACCCCTGGATCGGTAGATGTATGGCCTGCCAAAGCTCGACTCCTGTTCGTTGGACGTTGGGCACTGATGCGCCATGCGTTGTATTGCGGCCCAACAACAATCATATTTGGTAGGGTCGCAGCCGAACCATCTGTTGGCATCACTTGAGTGGTTTGAGTCAAGTAGCCCATGCCTGAAACTCGCAGAAAGGAGAAACGGGAAACATGACACATCAACTTCTCGCATGACGTTCGGCATATCGGAGATTCCAGGGAGCCTGGACTGACGATTTCCTTGATCGCATTGTTGCACGGAGGATGGATGCGGGTTGAAGGTATTTACTCTCAACCAATCCGTTCCCACAATTAACTAAGGCAACTAGGGTGGTCACGTGTTACACTATTTTTAGCTTCCTTTTTGGTTTCTCATGCTGATACCAACATCAACACGGAGGCTGGTACCAACACTCTTCATCCCCTTATAACTAGACCCTTAGAAAACCCTAGGCTACCCTAAGAATAGGATTTTTACTTAGGGAGAAAGTATAGCTTCTCAACTTACAGCTATGTGTACTCCGTACATCTAGGCCTTAGAATGGGGGGCAAAAACTTTGGTGCTAACCTCAATATTCAGTATTCATTCAATCTCTACGGATAATAGCTAATAGTTCTAAGTATTTAACGACGCATCTTTCACTCCGACCCCGCTTAATCACAATCCTCTTGCGGATTGTAAATTTCAAATAACCAGACCACGCTTGGATTTCCTACCCAAGCAATGTTCAGTCAGCTCATTTCTGAGCAGTATCAAAGTCAATAATTACGCCTCTCGATTCGTGAATGAGGAAGCTGATGCGATTTATGCCTCTGTGGTGAATGCCCAATTGATGAAGGCGGCTTGCCTTACCAATTCGTTCCATGAGGAATCTAATCACCCCCTTCTTCCGTTAGGTGGCTCAGAAACCGCGGCCCAATTCCATGCTCACCAATCCATTCATACTCAATCGTTCTGTCATCAAAATGCTGGATTTTACAGCTAAAGCGGGCAAACTTGATAGCAAATGTTTCGTCAAATTGCAGACATGTCACCTTAGATTAGCCGCCAGTTCTCAAATTCTTCAAGACCACAACTTCCGTAAAATCGACAACGCGGGCGAAGTGCGGCTTGCCATTGGGGCCCTGAGCTATCAGCCAGTCATTCCAATCATCCTAAGAGCCTTCTAGGAGAAGCAATATTCGTGATGGGCTGAAACACATATCTTCTCCTTGAACCAGCCGTGTTCAATTGTGATTGATATATCTGACCATTTTTCCATCCACCAGTAGGCAGAGGTAGCGCTGGTCGGTTTTTTTTAGCCTCCGTATGAAGCAACAATAGTTACCTCTCGTGAATCTAGCATTGTCACCGCTAATTATTATTAATCACGATAAATATACTAAAATAGCAATTGACGATGATGATTGTAGTAACTCTATAAACGTCTTTCCCCTTCACTTTCCCCTTTTAGTACCTCTCGAAAATTCCAGATTCAGGAGAGCGTAGAACAAGCACTATTAGTTACTGATTCCGTGCAATAGGAACACAGACTTTGAACCCATTTGCAAACCTCGCATTGCAAAGTTGTGACCAATCAACATAATATCTACAGCAGTATATGCAGCCAAGCAGTTATCACGCCAGGCCCCTCTCTTCCCTTTTAACAATACGATATGCTGTTATCAGAACTAATTGCCGATATATACATACCTACCGGTGTCGGCAGGGCCGATCTCATTTATCCAGAAACGTAAGTCGATTGATAAGACAACCTACTAATCTGAGTTCCATGAATTAATAGAAGGCCACCAAGCATAAAAGGAATCAAAGCCTATCAAGGTCAAATTTTTATCCGCTCAATATCAGGCAATCCTGTTCATTCGATCTTTAAATTCCGATAGAGATGTGCATTCAATATTACCGATTATACTCATGCGGCTGTCGGAAAAACGAGGAATTCCGGCAATGTGAGGAAAGGCTTGGGACCAACGTCAAATGCTCGCCCGTAAAATCGTCGCCATTGGATCGCGCGGCTCATATGTGCATCAAACATATGGTCAAACCAGGCGAGGATGAAATGCATACTTAGCTTAAACGCCGAATATACTGTTTACCCCCAATCAGTCACAGTATTTACCCGCATTATGGATGGTTAGAGATGTCAAAGCCGGGTTTAAAGGATCTTTTGTTTCTATACACAGATTATTGGAAAGACAATGGAGTTAAGTTATCACACGAACGCGTAGTTATTGAATTGTATACGCTTTCCGTCTACCACTGCTCCACATTCCTCAATATGATAATGGAAGGTATTTTCTGTGTACTTCCTGCGCCAATGGATTGGACGTTTGTCGACGTGACCCTTGCATCCATAACAGCGAAATCCCCATTAAGAAGATCGTTTGCGTGTATCCAGAAATGGGGATCGAACAATTTGCGTTTTGCATTACGAACACTGCTTTCCATTCCTTAATTCGTCTCTATGGACGGCGATTCTTAGCTTAACGGCAGCTATAGGGTCAATTAAGGTAAGTCGTGCGTTCCAGAGCGGATATACTTTATCTGTACAGCTTCCTGGGACGTTTGTAATTGAAGGTAAACTGGAGATAGGTTTAGAATGAAGTCCAAATTTCCGCTGGACATCCGTTCGGAGAAGTAGAAGGTAATCACTTTTCTCGGTGAAGCAAAGTAGACGTGGCGACAATCGGACAGAGATACTCCCCAAAGCCGCCACAGCGCTCGCACTCAAAGGTACATAGCTTTCATGAGCTGAAATGAAACAGGAGGAGATTCTAATAGTTTCGATGAATAGTTAGAGTGGTGAGTTGAAACGCTTCGCTAGAATATTTGAACTGAGTAGAAGACCTCGAGTTCATCAACATAGAAGTGCCGACTTTTAATCCCCTATCCACAAAGAAGAGACATTAATTTAAAATGGCCAAAAGCCCAGAAACCATGCACCAATCAGAAACTGTTAGGAAAGTACTCCGTACCTAATGTACATACGAAAGTAGCCGAAAATTATAGACCCAAAGAATTGGTCGTTGAGGATGCAAGCCAATCACCGCAAACCCATGGAATCCGGAAGTCCTTCAGCCCAAACACAAAGAATTCATGGAATATTCCGAACCCTAAGTCTCAGATGTGCCGGTGGCATCATAATGTCGTTTCATCTCACTACCTAGGTAGTTATTCTATTTCCCGGTCCTTTCCCTTCGCGCGAATTCCGGAGCAGCGTATGAGGTGGTGATAGCGCCCTTAGAACTCCCACGCCAGATAGTTGGTCAAGCTGTGTGACAAAACTGGATGGATGATGTGTTCATTTCAGAATCACTATCCCTAAGACCAGAGTCTGGAATTTAATTGGCAGAGAAAATAAATGGCATGCATTCCACATTCTCCCGAAACACAAACAGCGAGAGTTAGTATGTAAGCACATAAATAATAGTTGTTCAGTCCTAAATCCCCAATTTAACGATATGCGGGTAAATTGACATATATCAGCCGAAAACACTAACAAATGAGTTTAGACTGAGGTTTCGCTGATCATCACATGAAAACAGGATGGGCGTCCAATTATCAAGTGGCTATCAACCGGCTTTCCTGTCCTTGTAATCTTCGATTACGTTCGTTTCCACGTCTTCTTCAAAAACATTGACGTGGGTCGACGCGAATTTTCTCGCCGGCACACCACGTTCGAAAAGAACATCCAATTCGGCGAATGACCTGCCTCGCGGCTCGGGGATTCGGAAGAAGGTATAAATCACGCAGCAAAAGCAAATGCCACCCCAAAAGAAACCAGCAAAATTACCCCAGTCCCATGCAGTAGGATTCAACATATACGGGGTTAACACGTTGCAGATGATGGCAACAATGTTGTATAAATTTCGTCCAAGGACAACAGTTTTGATCTGGAGACGTCGGGTAGATAGTTCCGAAACAAGGGAGTAACATACGGTCCCAACCGAGAGCTGATAGAAGAGAGCCCAAACTATCATCATGCTACCAGTCGCCATCGATCCCTGTCCCCTGTTCGCTTCTGGTACTAGTCCTAGGAAACCCATCACCATAAGCATGGCGCAGAGACCACATAAACCATAAAAATACAGCGTTCTTCGCCCAATGCCGAGAGTCATAAGACCCCAGGCGCCGAACACTCCGACCATATTGATGGAATACTGGCCCATGGCAAATGAATAGGCGTGACGTGTTTCCAATCCGGCCTGCTCCAAAAAGTAGGTTGAATAATTTGAGAAGGAATTGCCACTGAGATTCTGAATGGCCCAAACCATGCATACGATTTCAGTCCGCCGCAGATCCGTGCCTTTGAAGCAGTCTAAATAACTAGCGCCTTTGGTGATTTTAAGCTCTAATGCAGTGGTGTGTACCATCATTGCTATCGTCTCATCTGCATCAAACTCAGTCTCTCTATTGAGGCTTGTCAAACGCAAAAGAGACCGTTTGGCGTCTTCGACTCGACCTTTTCTAACCAACCACCAAGGTGATTCTGGTGCCATGAAAATCGCAATGGCAAGTGGGACAGGCCACATCCATTGCAAGGCGTACGGAATTCGGAAAGACCATTCATCATCTCGATCCAGCATTGATCTAATCACCCCAATGCCAATAAGTTGTCCCAATCCCCAGCAGAAGTTGATATAGGTTGTTAGGTATCCTCGTAGCGCCACTGGACAAACCTCGGAGGCGTATGTAATCGTTAGGGTCTGGAAGACACCCCATGGAATCCCGCAAAGAATTTCAGCTGCTAGAAGAGTTTGGACATTTTGTGCAGTGAAAAAGAGTGAAATGAAAGCGGTCAGCCACGCAAGGGATCCCAGTATTGTCCATCGATAACCGTAACGTTCCGAAACCCAACCATTGAAAAAAAGTCCGATAATCTCGCCAACAGCGGCGCCGTTACTAAGACCAGCTTGCCACTATCAAGATATCAATGAGTTAGTCCCATCTTACGATCCGAAGGAGTGAATGAGCAAAGGAATCAATTGTAGAAAAATTCTTACCGGCGCAGGTACTTGGTATTTGCCATTGGTTAATTGTACACCAAATTTTCGATTGAACTGCGGGAATGCAAAGAAATTGCTAACCAGACTAATATCGTACCCTTCCATGACAATACAAGTCGAAATTAGAACACTCCATGCAACAGCTTTTGGGTAAAGTTTGATGCCTTGCAACAATGTCATGTTTCGTTCCTTCTCTGTCGCATTTCTCGCATTTTCAAACACCCCTTCCGTATTATTCGCCGTATTCCGCATCTTAGCGGCTGAATCTTGATTGATTTCATCATCAGCAGCAATAATTGTGTCAGATTTGTCTACGACTTCCATTGTAAAGGAAAAGCGGGACAACCGCCTTTTAAAGACCGGGGCGACAAAACACTGTCGCGGCCTCGATTGGCAGCCCCGGTATACTTGGGGTTAAGCAGCGAGGAAAGAAAATTAGAAACTGGAAGAGCAAGAATGAGGAAATGGAAATTTTTTGTAATGGGGAGCTTTTATATGGTTCGATGTAGTCAGGTGGTGGAGAAGAAGTTGCCAAATGGGGCAAATGGCGGCGATCACTCTGGGCGTAACAGCCGAAGACGAACGGGTAAGAGAGTACTGAAGTAACATGGTTTGAAAACCCTCATCGACTCGAACTCTGGCTAATATTGCTCTCCTTGGTTCGACCAAACTGTAACTCAACCTCATTGATGATGTCTCTCCAGGATGCCACACAGTAATGAGGTTCTTCTGTGCCTGCATGGCGGCAGTCAAACCCAGACAAAATGGCTCTTTTTGGTCCTCTGCTAGTACAATAGTCAAGGTCAAGGGATGTCTGGTGATATTGACCACTATACTCTATCAGAAAGCAGTGCAATTGAATTTACCTCATAGAGGTAACTAGGCCAAGAGAACTTAAAAAGAATCTAACTAACTAGTTCCTTTGTATTAAAGCTTAGGCAAAAGTGAGATAGAACTTCAACATTTTAAATCAATGTAACCCACACTTATTCTACCTTAGCCCCTATAATGTCTAGGTCACTTCTTGCTTTTGCAACCTTTCTGTTAACTGTAAGAGAGCCTAGTTTTGGATCCGGAGTTCTCCATCTTCCTGCTCCAGGAACACCGCCTTCTATAACTAATTAGCATAATGTCCGAATGGTTCAAGACAATAGGTAATGATGGAGCATAGCGTCTGGCGGCCGCTGATAGTCGATGATTCTGGTGGTCGGCGCAGTTGAATGCAATTTTTGTAGCCGCTCATTAGTGTAGTCTTCAAAGCTATGAGACTCAAGCAGTTTCCCGACTTCTTGCCTCCATCATGAGGCCTCCGGTGTTGGAACCAAATTTCCTGTCATTTTTACGGCCGTCTCTGGCCTTTTCTTTTCCATGCTACTAGGAGTGGGATCCTCGCAGAGAGTATTTTTGGTGATACCCTGATCAAAGTCCAGTCCACTGGAAAGTCGAAATTTCGCTCTGACCCATCCACGAGGGGCACGACCGGCAATCCCCCAGCCAATGATGCCAACGGTTCCTGAATTCGGACTGACGATGACGTTCCCAGGGCCAAGGTCAGCATGGAAGAAGACAAGATCTGAATCGACCATGCCCATTGTCTGACATGACTCTTGAAGGCTTGTGGAGGTAATGTCTGGAGCTTCTCTCTCTTGTGCGATACCATTCGGGTATATCTTTACCATCCACATCACACAACATATCTCCGTTCAAACCGGCTAGATCCTTAATAATTTCAGCAACAGTATTCACATAGTACTGCCGCTCATGCTCATTGAGACAGGGATATTCATTAGAGGTCGGCCTGGCACTCTAGTGAGAAAGAGACAAAATCGATCATTCTCTTCAGCATCGTGTAGTATTTTTGGTATCCTGAAATTGAGTTTTGGTTTCTGATCGTGTAAAAACTTCAACATCATGGCTTCGGGTGCTGCTGAGTCGGCTTCCTGGATGATAGTTGGAAAACATGGTCTACAGAAGATAATAAAGACTACTAGAATTTATTTGACATAGTAGCCCAGCAAAGTTCTTTATGTATGCAGCTTGGCAAATAAAGTATTAAGACGGCCCAAACACTAGCCTTAAGAAGCATGATGTCAAAATCTCTTTTATGCTAAATATGGGGATCGGATTGAGGTGCCTTTTTGACAGACTTATAATAAATAAGGCCTTTTTTTACCTGTCATACTATATACAACATGGGGAGATTTGCTCGATAATTTCCGTCAATCATCCCAATAGACCTAAAAGTACATTCAATTACAACAAGTGCTTGATCAATTGCTTAATCGATCTATAGATACATACCAGTAACTCCATTTCCATGCCGGCGAGGGAAACAAAAAATAAAAAGAAAGCTCAAATGTAGGGATAACGTGAAGAGGGCACCAGTTATACCACACGACACAATACCATCCCTCCAATTTTCTTCTCAACACATTCCCTAGATTCCATCACCCCACGATCGGTGCTAAGAAACAAGCATTCTCCAGGTGATCGCAAGCCCTTAACTGTAAGACTTTCGGATCCTCTAACGATTTTTCTGAGAGCCTCGGTGTCAACGTATACTCGCCGCGTGGGCTTGCTAACCATTGATATTTTACTCAGCACAGGTTCGCTCTGCCAGTATTTCAAGCCGAGCCATAATCGTCTAGAGGCAATGTTCTCCTTCGTAATAGGTTCGACAGGCTGTTGCTCGTCGTTAACGGCCGGGTTGTTTAAAAGGAGGTGTTGTGGTGGAGGCGACGGACCACCACGCATAACAGATGATATGAAACCAGAATCTCGAAGAGCGTTTACGAGAGAGAGGTGAAGGTTCGAGTGTGGTATGGATGTTATAGCTAATCGAGCTTTCGAGGCATTGCTGAGATGTGAGCAGACGTGGGAGAGGTTAACCAGCGACATCGTGTAGTATCCACCCCCTTTTCTCTCTTAATTATCCTCTCCTTCGGTTGCGCAATGGATATCTCCTTCTAATTCAGGTATTTGTCTTTGGCGAAATCGGTCTTCGCCCTGAGCTCTGCGTCGATGCTGACGTTAAGTTAGCTATTTTCAGTTCAATGGTTATCATAGTATTGTGATGACTTACAGGTGGGTGCAATCGACTCCAAACCAGCCCAGATAGCGTGTTAACCCCCGGTATTTGTTGCTTTAGTACAATCAAATTAGCAAACTACCAGTGCTTCTCATGGCTTGTGCTTGCCCAAATCGGGAAAATGAAATTTGGATGCGGGAAATTTATTTTTCCGAAAGCGGCTTGGCGGGATGATATAATCCAGAGTTAAGCGCCAACGCTAATGTACACAAGTTACCCAAAACGGCAATCGGTGACACTTCACCCTGCTGGCCAATCCCTGCACGCTGCATGATTGGCTTAAGCGCGGGGTTGCGTTCAACTCTCAGCTCGCCCGTCATGAAGCCCTCCTTTGGCTCGCAAAGTGTGCGATCTTCTGTCTGGTGTTGTCTATCCTGCACCTAAGATTCGAAGTTGAAGGATATCGAACACTCCACCCCTTACCTCCTCCCTAACCTACCTCCAAATGCCTCCCTTGCCAGGTGAGGAACGGTTGTTAACCGTGTAAGAAAGCTAACCGCCCCATCACCATGCAATACGCTTCATGAAAACTGCTTACTGACACTGGTTCTCTGAAGGTTTGCCGATATCCATTACTATTTCTCTCAACCTTGTCCACATCCGATCCATCACCGTTTTGAGAAAGGCTCTTATCTCTATATTTACCATGATGCCGCTAAGCAAAGTGCCAGGATTGAGGTAGCAAATAATCCTGGCTTGCCACAACAAGATGCATTTTCTGGCAGTAAGGCTTTGACAACTTCCTTCTTATACTCTCTATCCATCCTAAGCTGACTGGTGAATAGCGATGTCTTCCATCCACCTTCGCACGTCGGACAAGTTCCCAACCCTATATACACTTACCGTGGACACAGCCCAACAGAGTGGGGATGGGGGTTCTCCAGGTCTCGTCCGGGACGAGAACGAATGGCGCTTGGTTTGGATGAATCCCAGCGACCATTCTACCTCATATCTACGACTACATACGCTGGATATTTATTTCTGGACCGTGGACGATGCAAGGCTCTTTTTGACGAATGTCCAAGGCGTATTAGCTCCTCACCAATTAGAAGTAATTCCACCACCGCAATCAGTCCCTCAGCATGTTCCGACCAGTAGCCTTGTGCAGAATCTAGAAAATATAGCGATATCCGATCCAACCTACAGAGACTCTAAGGGAGAATCCCCGCGACCGGATGGTTCCAAGTTGCCACCTCCCCCACCCCCGCCGCTGAACCCTGGTGTGATTGCACGTACCACTGCTGGACAACGCACCTCAGAACCAGTTAGCCCGTTAGAGGAAACACCACATCAGAAAAGTGCGGCAGCAAAGGACGGGGAGAACGCGCCCGAAGCATACACGCCGTTGCCTTACAATCCAGCTGCGCCCGCTGCCCCGGAACCAATCAAGGCACGCGAAAAAACACCTCCACCGCCAGATGATGTGCATCCAACGGCTAATAGCGGGATGGCTTATGCGCCTCCTCTACCGCCGCCTCAGTCAGCTGGCTTAGAAGGCACTTTCCAGGCCGCCAATCCTGGTCAAAATTTTCATATACCACCAAATAATGGTCATGGCATGTACTCTCCGTCTCCCCCTGGCGCTACTCAGCCTCCGTATTCTCCTCAACAGCAGCAGCAGCAACTTTCCGGGGGGATGTCCTTCGGCCCACCGCCAACAACGGCTCCGAGCGCCCTATCCGGTTCTACTGCTACCACAGGAGGCAGCTACGCACCTTCACAGCAGGATCCTAATGCGCACCTGTTCCGCCAGCAAAGCTTTGGGCTACCACCGCCTGTTTCTAGTCCGTATCACCCGGCCCAGCCCCAACATCAACAACGTGATAGCATTTCGCAGATGCCGCCGCCTCCTGTTGGGGGCTATGCAGGTTACTCGTACGGACAGCAACACCAACAGCAGCAACAACCGCAAAACCCGTATGATGTTCATGGCCAAGTATACAGACCCACTGAAGTGGAGGCAGTCAACCAACACAGGGCTTCCCACGAAACTGAGCAACAAGGCCATAGACCAGGAAGAATTACCAACAATGCGATGCGTGTCGAGAAGGGTGTAAATAGGCTCTTTAAAAAGCTTGAGAAGAGATTGTAGTACCTTGGCTGCTCCTCTTCTTACATTCAATATCGTTTAAGCATGCCTATGGAGCTTTGGGGCAGTGCAGATTTCTTTTGGGTTTCATTTAGTTAGTTTAATTTGGTTACATTTTCTTGGGCCTAGTGAGATTATTCCATATTAGTTAATTATTTGAGCTAGTTACCTAGTTAGTATTCTATTTAACTAACTCCATCTCGACCCACTAACTAGCATGTAAAACACAGCATACCGAGTGCGCATGCTGGTCCATGACATCTTGCTTCGCCCCGGTACAAAGGAGGACTAGGACTTGATCTAACATCACCCCAATCCTCACGCTAGAGTATGGGGATGCACCCGGATACGCGTAGACAAGCTTTAGGGCAACCATGCCCCATACAGAGCCTTGTCAGGGCTGAAGAGGCTGGGGAACGCATATTTCAACATACACCATGAGCGATTTTCTAGAAGTATCCGATTTGTAGGTCAGAAGGCGACGGTATGATGTAGATGTAGATGCTGGGGATTCCATTTAAAAAGGCCTTCCTAACCCTCTCTTTGGATACGATTCGAATGTCGATCGGCTAATGAACACCGACAGCAAGGTACGCCCACACTCTCATATCTTGTCCTGCTCTGTTGTGTTCTCCGCCAGTGATCCGTGTCTGATGGGCTTATCATAATACTAGTTAGCCACCTGCTACCCCGTCCTTAACCATCCCAAGTCAACGTAACGGAACGAATATATATAGAATGTGTTTCTCCTCTTCACGCGATCGCGGTGCCCACGATCCTGACTCTAATATCGTACGAGAAGTCATGAAAACCCGTCCACCGCCGAAATCCGCCAAGCTCAAGTCTAGCAAGCCTCGCAAGCGTCATCGTTCTTCCGGGGGAGGGGGAGGAGGAGGTAGTGGTGGTGATGGTGGAGGCGGTGGGGGAGGAGGTGACGGCGGCGGCTGCTAATGATCAGTCTTGACGTTAAAGACTTGAACGTCTGTCAATTATGCTATGTCTGGATGGAGTTTTCGATGCATTTCTTCATGTTTCTTCTCTGTTTGACGCAATTCGCGATTTCTCATTGGCAAATGCACCTGACTTGAGGCGCAGGGGAAATTTATGCTAGAAGTAATTATTTTTCATCCGCAAATAAAGCCGAAATACAGTGATACCCATACCAATACTCCGTATCCCGTAGTAGGTGATGGAATTCCAGAAGCTTGAATTGATGATGAAGAGACACGGATGCCGGCGGTGCAATTGTTCATCCGCGAGATTGTTCGATTAATCAGCTTCAACTTCCAACTTTGGTTCCTACTTGGCCTCAAAAGGTTTATTAGCAGCACCACCAACGGGCATGAACTGGTGGATAGATGGTTTCTAATCGGGTCCCGAGGATTCCTGGCCCCTTATTTGGTTGTCAGGTCATTGATTGTACTGAGATGAGTCCATAGTCGCAATGGGTGTTTCTACCAACTCATGTTCAATATTTATACCCTTAGATACCCTGCCCGGAATGATAGCTATTCCAATTCCAACAAATAATCTGATCGTTCCTACAAGAATTCCTTAGCTGCACATATCTATCTTCATTCAGTTAACTTTACCATGGCTACTTCCTCTCCAAGGCTTGTGACTGTTATGGGTGCGACCGGTATGTACATCACTATCAACAGACAATAATTTCAATCTTGTACTGAAAATTTTACTCTAGGTGCTCAGGGTGGCTCTGTGGTCACCTCACTTCTCCGGAATCCAGACTTGTTTAAAGTCAGGGCCATCACCAGGAACCCCTTATCTGAGCGTGCATTCGCATTGCAAAACAGAGGTGTTGAGGTAGTAAAAGGAGATGGTTTGAATAAGAATGAGATGATAAACGCCTTTCAAGGATCTTGGGCGGTGTTTGTTAATATCAGGTCCAATGATCCCGTAAGTAACTCCCTTTCATTCCATTTCGATTATTGTTAATTCTTCATAGGCCCTTCGAACCCCCAACGGCCCAACTGAAGTAGATTGTGGCCGAATTATTGTGGAAGCTGCCAATGAATGCTCCGTGGAACATTTTTTGTATAGCTCAGGGCCTCCTGTCTCACAGCTTACCAATGGTGAACTGTCCCTGGACATGATGGATTGTAAGTTGGACTTTCGAATCGCTATGCCCATCATTTCTTTTTTGCTAACTCACTTCCCTTTCCTAAAAGCCAAGTACAAAATCGAACAGGTAGCTCGAAATTCTCCCAATATTGGCCATGTCACCGTTTTCAACGCGGGCTGGTACTATGAAAACCTGGCAGATCCACAGATGGCAGATTTCATAGGTGGTTTTCCTTTCAATGCAGACGATGAGGGATACTTAACCCTCAGACTGCCCTTGACAGGTGGTGATGAAAGAGCCCCCTTCATCTCAATCCAAGAGGACTATGGTGATTTGGTTCATGGTGTTCTATTAGAGCCAGAAAAATGGGCAGGCAAACTGATACAAGGGATCAGTGATATGTCATCATTTTCCGATCTTCCGTCGATATTCGAAAAAGGTTTGCAAATCCTTCCCCCTGCCTATGAATCGCGCGGTTATTATTGCTTATATGCTAACATGGTCGAATTTAGTGACTGGGAAAAAAGCTCGATTCATTCCTTATCCTGCTTGGCAAGATTTCCCTACTTACGATATACCCGATCTTGAGGAATTTAGAGGGATGTTTGATTTCACTCAAAGGGTACAAGGACTATATTTCGGCGCGGAATTCGACGTAGAGACACCAAGAAAGTTGAAGGAAATCGTCCAGAAATCCGTCAACAAAACCACCGCCCTGAAACCCCTGATGGCTGTGGATCAATATTTCACCACCATGTTTGGTAACGCGGAGGTGAAGAGCCAGTAAATGACCCCCTCAAACTCCAAGGTTTCTTTGTGTCAACCGATATATTATCAGGTTTTGATTGAATTATATTGACTCTCGCTGTACTGTACAAGTTAAAAGGGAATAGTAGTTGAAGCTCCAGATTGGTGCAATTGTAATAGTTATTAACTAGAGGAAAATAAATACTGCACAGCCTTACACGAAAGGAAAGTTTACAAGTCCCTTCCTTTCTAACATATCATCATTCGTTAGCATATCGTTAGAAGCGGGTCATTTTACTGTAAACCAGAATCATCTCTTATATCAAGGGTATAAATAAAACAAAAGAAAATATACAGAGTCGCATCAATAATTATCCTTCAACCTGGCCAGATACATCTATACTGCTCTGTTTTGCAGCCTCAGGAGCTTCAGGTTTGCATTTAATAATCCGTCTATCGGGATCTGCAATCTGGAACTGATGCCATGAACTAAATATTATGTCAGTAACGAGTAAATGTAGCATGGCAATGAATCTAGGAGGGAGATCCTGAGCGAAACTCACTCGGGTGCGTAGAGAACATATCTAGCCATTGCTTCACGGAAACGGCTTTTATATTCTTTAGGGCTCGTCACCGTAGGTCTATTTTTCCCACCACCTGCAAACCCACGATCCTTAATCCATGATTCAAGTTTCTTATCCCAAGTATACGTTCTGATGCAGTCGATAATCCCAACGACGAGCTCATTGCTCTTTTCATCAATCGCAATCATGAGAGAATAGTCCATCACGTTTTGGCGCGCAAGGAACAATGTATCATTCCAAACGCTCTGGCTCAGCAATTTTTTCGAATGTTCGCGGGTGAACAACGGACTCTCATAAATAAACTCAACCATATTCTCGTCTAGTAGCACCTCATTTCTTTCTCCAGTCATTTGGACTTTTCGATTGCGCATTGAACCCTTGAGATCGAATATTCGGGTTGGGGTACGGTCATAGAACAAGTTTTCCATTACCAATAAAAACCAATTAAATTCCACGCCCGTTATAGGGTTTTTGATGATAACTTGGTAGAAACCGAACATTTTGGCGATGGCGGACGGAAGTTCGTGGAACAATGCCTCGGACATGATCTGGAAGTAATCTGGGGCAAATTTTAAAAATGCCTGTGTCTCTATGGTTGATAGTGATTTGAGAATGAAACGATCATCGAGAGTTTTCAAGAATAGAGACTTGGTTTTGCCCCCTTTTGAATCCCATTTCATACAACGAGACATCGACTCCACGATCCTTTCGGCCACACCACATTTCCTACGAAGCGCGTCAAATTGTTCTGCATAGAACACTTTGCAAAGCATTTTGGCCTGTCCTTCTTGAAATTGGTATTTAAGATGTGTGCCGGTACTCCGCAGCAATGACTGCTCCACCTCGGGCTCTGCATTGTGATTAGCATCCACATCTGCCCCGTTATGCTTTTGGATGCTCTTCAGTTTTTGTTTGTAATCCTCTGAGTTCAAAGCAAATGCGATTAATGAGCTAGGTTCATCCTCTCTAACAATAATATCACAGTCTTCAAAGACATGGTCCGAATCGTTCAAAGGGTAGTCTAACGGTAGCCAACCACTTGCGGACCGTTCGGCCCAGAAGTTAGCAAGCAACCTGACCAAAGATGACCTTTCATGCTTTGGCAACTCTTTTAAATCCAATTCAATTTCGTCGGGTGCTAATTGAGCAGCTTCCTCATTAGTATCGGTACTGCGGCGTTTTTCAGAGTTCTTGTCGTTGTCATGGTCGCTTGGTTCATCTTCAGCCTCTGGTTCAGAAAAACTGTGGCTGTCTTCCCTTGTGCTCTCTTCGGAAGGTCTAGTCACAGGTTCAGATTCGATGGGAGGCTCCTTTGGAGGATTAGGTGGCTGATCATGTAATTTGCTGTCTGGGGCCGTTGTAGACTCTTTCGGTGTAGGAGCAGCTTGTATACCGTGTAGAAAGTCTTCGTCTGAAGGGTCCCGCTCCTCAACTGCTTCTCTGACGTTCTTGTATACTTCTACAATTGGTTTCGAAGAGGCCATTGGGTATGCTCGGGATTGTTTTCCGTGAGCTGCACGCAAGTGCCGCCTTTGCATTAGTCGCTCATTCTCGAATTCTCGATTTATTTCCTCAAAGTGACGCGCAAGATTAAACACATTAGAATTTTTCTTCTTGGCTATCGAACGTGGTATGAGTGATTGGCCTGAGGGCAATTTCGGAGATTTCAAAGTCATTAAGCGAAGTCGTTCTGAAAGTCGCTGCTTTTCCGCTCCTTTTGTTTTCGATACGAAAAAATGATTCGATTCATCAGGTTGTACACTGGCATTTTGCTCCTGCTTCGCTTGGGACACTAGGGAAGTGTTCGACGGGGCTGGTGGGTGAGTGGGCCCTGGTTGCGAATGTGCTCGCAGAAGAGGTGGAGATTTCACCCTCAAGCCTTGAGGAAAGGTTTTTTCACGGAGCCGTGGAAGGGCAGATGGGCGCGTCATCAAGCTTGTAAAGTCCTGGGATTTTGCGGTATCATCAACACCACGGTTCGATTGCTCTAGTGTATCTGATCCATCTCTCTCTGCCGGTTCAACTGGGGCAAGGTTTGTACCCGTAGAACTTTGGAGCTCACAACTTTCTTGGGGAAGAGGCCGATCTTTTGGAGGCGACATGCTTTCAGCCAAGCTTCCTGAAATTGCTAGATCTAGGTGACGAACCTCCCCTGAGGGATCAGGAACAGGTTTTAAGCCGTGTAGCTCAGGCGTAGATTCGGATTCGGTGCCTTGCAATGAGACGTTCTGGTCGGCTGATTCGATATCTTTCTTTGTTTTACCCGTGTGTTCTTCCACCACTGATGCCAACATTTTCTTCGCTTCTATAGAAGTCATGGTCATCTTCCTTGATAATTTAGGCGATTGTGGTACTCCCGGCGTTCCATCATCGGTTTCGGTCGGTGTTATCGCAGATTCTTCGCTTGTAGTAAGCGACGTTGATGAATCATCTCTCCCAAGGAATATTGTCTTTAGCTGCAATGCTGCTAAACGTCTGATGTCCTTTTCTGAGGGGAAATAATTTTTCTCGAATTCGGCAAACGTTGCGTCCCATTCCACGACCTTTTCCTGCATTGCGAGAATGACTCTGTTCAATGGAATTACCTCCCAATAACGCGTGTTCATGTATTGTTCCTGGTGCTGCGTAAGAAGGGTGGCGTGATCGTCATTCGCTCGTTTAATAAGAGTATCGATTTCCTCTCGACAAGCCTGCGCCATCTCTGGCATCACAGTCTCAACATTGATGTATTTCAATCGAGCTTTAACAGAAATCATGAATTTATTCAGTTGCTTCTCCCCTTTCGTATATATGTCGTTTCGAAGATTAAGGTCTTTATCAACTTTCCAAGTCACGCGAGGCCGAGGCACTATGATTTCTAGCAAGGTAATAGGATCGTAATGGATGCGGAGTGCCATGTCCTTAAAACCGAAATACCTGAGATGATCTCTGTGTAGATCATGGGGACAAACCCCAGCTCGTGCTTGTAAGTCTGCACTGGAAAACGAAAGCTCCAGGTACTTTCCAAATGAATACTTCCAGGTACCATCTGACATTGGTATTGCTGGTGTCTCGTTGCCACAGATTTTGCAACAGCTCCACATCAGAATTGTGTCCTGGAGCCCCCGAAGCTTAGCCGGATAAGGCTGAACAAATACGCTGACCTGAGCGTCACCATGTACATACTGTCGATGATGATCAAACATTCGCTCTTCACAACCATTCACAGCGCAAATCGAATTTGCGGTATGGCAGAGGTCCTCAACATACTGCCCCAATGTACAGTCCCCTTCGAAAATTTTATCGCTTTCATATTGACTATAAAACCCGAGGGCAAACGTATCGGGACCGGAGCAAGGAATGGAAGTTTTAGTGCAGACAAGACTAAAGAGTACGACGATATTTTGGTGTGCATATGGGTCAAAAAGATTGATGTTGCCTGAGATATATGACTCCCATTGTCGTTTTTGGGTTTGGTAATGGTGCAAAGCCCTGTCATATTCTGCATCGTGGACAGCATGAAGCACTTCTTTGACTTTAGAAGAGGCACCCGAGATAGATTTATGGACAGTCTCTGGGGTAATCAATAAAAAGTTCTCTGTAGTTTTCCCTTCTTCTGGTTGTTGCTCGAAGATGTGTTGATCCCGGAGGCCTTTCAGATAAGCTAATCGCCGCTCTAGTTCCCTTGCACGCATGAGAAGGTATGGCTGGCGGAATTTTACAAAGGGAGAAGCAGATAAAATTTTGGTTTGGTGTTTTTCGACCATATCTTCGTAGAATGCTGGTATTAGGGCATCATTTGCTGGTGGAATTCGATCCGACCTCAACTGAGAAGAGTCGATACCCTGGTCCACACCAGGTTGATTGCGATTATTACTAGACTCATCGGGAGCCTCGCCATCAACAGCACTAGGATCAAACGTATCGGTCTTGGGGTCTCCATTTTGTATTGCAGTAGTTGTGCCCGCCGGAGAAGATGGAATCTTAGCAAATTCATCCCTCATCAAGCAAGTTTCAAGTTTCAGGTTATACACCACGTATACCATAAACTCCGTTATTCGCTTTATCTTGATCAGCACGTCGTTATCGGCTCCCCTCAGAACAATAGTGCAACCCAGCTCTTTCGGGCATCCAGTAATATACATGTATGTCTTCTTCCGCCCTCCATGCATGTAAGTCTTTAAATCAAAACTCAAACAACTGCCAGGAGAAGTGGGTGTGGCTAAGCGGTCTAAAGAAGTCACAATTCTCGTTTCGGTACAGCGTGAGACAGCCTCAATAACGGACTCTTTGACGTTATAAGCTGTTGCAATGTTTGCCTTTTCAAGTAACTGGAGGGCTAAACCAGACACGTGTTTGGTGACCAGCAGAACATTAGGCTTCAATGCAGCTATTCTGTTGACAAGATTTTCAAGGAATTCCCGCTCCTGCCGGATCAGAGGATCAAGGCTCATAAAATGCTGTTGTTGTCGAGCATACTCAAGCGGAAATGTGAGAATTAAGATCCTTGGATGTGAAATGTTCCTCGGCATACTTTTCAAAGCTAGGTTTTTCGTAAAAACTAAACCTGAGACGTAGGAGGTATCGCTTGGTCGGCTACCGGGTATTTTCTTTAATTTCACATAATGCCGTATATCCATATCGTCACCGTGTTGTACATTGGGCTCGACGTCGTCAGTGGCTTTGAGCAGGATTGGCATGAGAGCGGTTTCCCAGCTTTGAGGGTGAGGCACGGATGTATCACGGAGCAACTGTTGTAACAGTTTGCGCACATGTTCTAAACTTGCTTTATTAAGCTCAATTGCTG
The DNA here is from genome assembly GCA_032988175.1 of Myotisia sp. PD_48. Lineage (NCBI taxonomy): Eukaryota > Fungi > Ascomycota > Eurotiomycetes > Onygenales > Myotisia > Myotisia sp. PD_48. The sequence continues at coordinate 322,408 of JANTQB010000005.1, read as the reverse complement.
GAGCGCCGGCTCCTCTCATTGACGAGCTTCTGGTCATTTTGAATCCACCCGACGGAGCAGGAGGGGGGATTGAATGATGAGAATTATACTCAAAATGCATGGATGAGGGATTTTCCTTTAAATTGCGTGTGGAAGGCCTTTGATGAATACTGCTAGCGACGCTCAAATTTCGCCTTCGAGTAGAGCGTGGTAAATTAACCGCCCGAGAGCTGCTAACGCTACCATCATCTACCTCGCGTGTAGAATAGAGACCGGTTTTATCACCAAATCGTGAACGCCCCTTTTTGACAGCGGCAAGGAGCCCGCCAAAAGTTGCTTTCTCGTTATCAGCGCTGTGCCTAGATAAATTTCCCTCGGATACAACTGAAAACAGGTTTGGTTGCTCGTCTTCAGTCGAGGCATCATCTGAAAGATATTGTGCCAAATCCGGGTCGATAATACTGTCTCGGTGAAATGCAGGTAGCCTATTTTCTGGAGCCATATCGTCTCCAATGCGACGTTGGAATGGTGCCCTATCCTCTAGGTAAGGTTTTACGTTTCTAATGTACTGATGACGAGAGTAGTGGCGTTTGTGAGATACAGAATGGTTTCGGTTCAAAGACGATCTTAACGACCGTGACGAGGTTGGCCTTGTTAAAGGGCGGCCAGAATCAATTTCAAGAACAGCAGATCGTCGATTGCTTCCATCAACAGTACGTCTTGTAGCAGGGATTGCCATTGTCGGAGTCTTCAAGACATGGTCCATAGACTGCGATCTGATAGAAGAAGCATCGTCTTCTGTTAGCTGAGAGCCTAGAGCATCTGATGAGCGGGTATCGATTACGGCGGGGCTGTGAATTTCTTCGCCAGAAAAATCCGAGGAATCATCCTCCGAGCCATCCAAACTTGCATTGCATGGTTTACACACGCGTATAGAGCCAGAACTACCAAACGAAGCTCCCGGGACAAGAGTCGTGCATTTGGCATCAAATATTTGCCCACAAACTCTGCAATGATGTTTTCTTCGAAACGTCGAAAATGGCTCGTCGCAATGAAAACAACCCTTCGCATTTTCATCACGCATCCAGAACGCCCGATCTAGGAGCTTATGTGCTAGCCCAGCAGTGTTATTATGCCTCTGTCTTGGGGACAGAAGTTGCTTGGTTGCTTGGTTCGTTCTTTCAGGATCCAACAAGGAAGCGGAAGTGTCGTAGGACCGGGGGGCGGTTGACCGTGTACGGGTGGTTTCCGACGATGCCATGCGTTGTAGCGAAACTTTTGGTACCTGGGTGTGAGTAGGAGGAGGTAGCTTTTCACGAGACCTGGAAATAGACGCCCTTGAGGAATGAGCTGATGGAAGATCTCGGTCGGCAGTAGAAAACGACGTTGCCATAGTTGTTGCGGTCTGTGCGTCATAAGCCATGCTCTCAGCAGGGGAGGACTTGATTATGCTATTGGAGATAGACGTTACTCCAGAGTCTGGTAGTGATACATTTGAATCTTTTGCGTGACTCTCTCGCTGGTGAATGTGCATATCATGAGTCCCCTCCCCTCGGTTGGCTTTCCAGCGGCTGTTGGTAAAATTGGTATCAATTTCGGGTAAGCCACTTCGCAGATTGCTTGAATGCTTCTGAGATCCCCCTGTGGCTCGACGGGATGGTGCATCAAAACCCATCGCGCGATCACTTTGTGGCTCTTGAGAGTCCTTTTGGATAGTGAATTCAGTCATTCCTGGCAATACACCAACGGCCAAATCTTGCGAGACCTGACTGGAAGAAATATGTAAACCATGGTCCTTGCGATCCGGGTCGGGTAGGTCGGTATTAGTCAGGAGGGTGGTAGCTACGCTACCTGAGTTGCTCCTATTACGAGGTAAATTGTCGTCTTTGACTGCGATATTAGGTTCAGTGATTGTAGGATCTCCAGTCGCAGCAGAGTGCATTCTCGTAAGAGGGGCTAAGGGGGACTTCATTGGGTTACTACCAGGGATGGATGCTTTGGATGAAACGCTAGGAGCCTTAGATGAGAATTTTGAGGACTTAGAAGCCCAAGCGTTTGAAGTGCCTTCTTGTACAGACGGAAAGGAGCCTAAGACCGGGGAGTGCGCTTTAGAGCCATGCGTAGAGCTCGAGCGAGAGGGAAGAGCTTCCATGGACCCAAAATTATTGCCCGCCATGTCGTTAGCTCCGTGCCTTCCACCCTCCTGCGAATTAGCCTCTGATCCTTTTCCTGGTCCTCCCACGATATCCCTCACTCCACCAACGGAGGCTCGAAACATGTTATAAAGCCCACTCAGTCCTCCCTGCAAATCACCCACTAGTCCTTTATTATCTGCCGCAGCCGACGGGACTGGAGGATTGGTAAATTCGTTAAATACGGTCAACGTATCTAATTGCGAGGCGGCATTATGGATTTGATCTAGAGCCTCCGTTAAGCTCTCCTTCTCTCCTTGAGTGCCTAAAGATGCGTGGGAGCCCCGTCGAGATCGGCGACCAAGCGGAAGAAATATTGAAGATGCAGAGGGACTTGACGGCTCTTGAGTATGTGATGCCATATTACCGCAGAAGTATTACAACGGCCGAGACTCATGGCACGGTGGATCGCCGCGTATATAATTGTAGGGACGAAAATAATAAAAGATGGAAATTACTCGAGCGCCCATTTCGGCTCAAATCTCAGCGAATATCAGGCAGTGATTAACCCGCTGTATATCTGACCGTTGAACTGAAGTAAGTGCTGTGCTTGGTTCGCGATGCTGCCTGAGAGCCCTGAACGTCACTGGTAGGATTACATAATGTCTTACTAAGTCGTGCCACATGCTGAACTATTTCTGCCAAGGTGGTCAAGACGCGAACCACCATAACATGCTAAGCTTCTTTGGGCCTTCGTTGCTTCTGGTTTTAATTGACATTCAGTTCACTTTGTGATTTTCCTGTAGAACCAAGACCCCTAATACGATGGAGAGAGCTCACTTCCTGCAAAAGGCGAACCTGAAGGCAGTAGTGTGCTTCCAATATTTGTCGCTTCGGCATCTGTACGGAGTAGCATGAGTGACTTGATAGCCGACTGGATTGGCCCTTATGTCCAAGCAGCCATCCAGCTCACTATCTCTCGTAAACGGCAATCTTCTGACGTGTATGATGCACTAGGTGATGTTTTTGACGATGGGAGTAATTTTCGGGTACCAGTGCACGTCCGGCGTCTTGCCCAGCTGATAAAGGTATGAGATTCCTTCGGTATTGGCCTACAGACTCTAATCTGAGCTGGTCTGGTGTAGTGGCGGGGGGGAAAGGCCATGCTGTCTGATTCTTCCACAAGTATTCGCGGGATGTTCACAAGAGATCTAACGGAATATATTACACGCCTACAAGGTACGCGGCCGGGTACATATCCGGAGGCTGGCATATTTCGACTTTCACAGTTCGAAATCACAATTGGCCAAACTCCGATGCGCAATCCAGAAGTGTACATCTACGTTCAAAATATGGAAGTGGTTCCAGGGCTTCAAGGAGTCGGAACCCTCGGAAATCCCTGTTTCATTCTCGAGTATAAAGATATATCCAAGCTGGCCAAACAATGTTACAAGGGTCATGGCGCTAGCGGCGAGTCATGCGTAACAGATAAAAGGAGCAGAATTATTGACCATTCGAATTCACAAGCTATCGAATCACAGGTTAGGGACGCCACTCCCCACGAGAAATGTAACAATAATCATAATCACGTTGGTGATAGAGATACTATACACCCGAATGAGGATGGCAACAAAACCGAACGACCTCCGAAGAACCTCATATCAAGAAATAATCGCGCTCAGTTGTTGGACCTTCTGAAACGAAAAGATGTATCAAAAGAGCCAAGTTCTTTAGGATCGGGAGATTCTGGCGTACCACTATGTCCCTCGCCCGTGAGAGGCTCAGCAACAGCGCGATCAAGTCCTAGACAAATAACTCGTGATAGAGTGGCAGAATGTCAACCCCTCCGAGCTTCTTCATCATCCTCAATTCCTGGATCTGTAGCCGAATTTTCCACTAACGTTACTGATAATGTTTCAGGGGGTACCGTACGAACGCCATCCGCCTTGCTGCGTACAAATCCCCCTGATGCTAGAGTGGATAAAACTCCCGTGAAAGCTCATACACCTGACAGGCTAGCGCATTCAAGAATAGCAAAAGTTCACCCATCTATTACCCTGGTCCAAGGCCGAGTTGACACCCCCCCAGCCTGTCAAAATAGCTCGGAAAGTTCATTCCATGGCTGGAAGCGCATCAGGTTACGTGATGTAATAATACCCAAGGATCAACAAGCTTTGATTGATAGTCCTGATTCCTGGGTACCCCCGCATGCTGGGAAGCGACAGCCCCAACGCTATGTACCAATAAAACTGTTACAACAATGGAATGAATTGCGCAAGCAACCAATCCTTCCGAATGACATATCTCCAGCAAATTCACCGAGAGATGATTCCGAGCCCGAAAACTCTGATTCTTCGCCCTCAGATCCGGCAAGCGACGCGGAATTTTCTGGATGGTCACCATCACCAGCACCTGATGCAAGGCAAGTTCCGCCAGACAGCTCTCCATTGCGATCAGAACATATGCATACATTCCAGTCTTACCCAAATGGCAATACTGAGGCGGACAGTACACGTATCGATTCATCTGCTTCTAACAACCCCTCTCAATATGATGGCCAAAATTTATGTCATGGTGTTGAAATTGATCCATCCATTCCCCATGGCTTAGACGAACCGGAGCAGAATGATTGCGAAAACCATAAATTATTCACGCAGGATAAAAACAATGATTCCTCTTCACATTCGGAGCAGACATCTAAGAACTCAACATTGTTTCAAACGCCCGTTGAAACGACACTTGATAACCCACAAAATCCTCAAACCTCATCTTTCCACGAACTGGATATACACAAAGACCCATGTACCGATATCAACGATACGACCATATTAGTTCCAGCCACAGCATATGCCGACTCGCCCAAAGCTCGAAAGCAGCCGCTCTATCGGTCTAGCGTTGACAGGTTTGCTCTGGATTTGTCCACCATCTCGTCCCCCTCTGGGGCAAAAATGGTGAATTCGCAGTTAAACGAAGAGTTGACTAGAAGCACCCCATATACCAATCCCAAGGACTCGGCTAGTTTGCAGATGCCAACGCACGTACACAATAGCCAGAGAATTCCATCGACTTTTCTTGACTCTCCCCCTGGGGGTAGCGTAACAGGGGGGAAACGAAGTAGCGAAATTTTTTTGCCGACACCGAGCCGCGGGAAGATGCCCAGACTAACCCCCAGCCCCTTGAAGGCCAATATTGATTCCTTCGGGCCCATTGAACAGCCTCCAGTGTTATTGCATACTCAACAGATATATTTCAGGTTCCGGCAGACATACACTGCATATGATGGTGATATTGAGACGTTTAAAAGGTCATGTAGGAATCTTCAATCGCTCAGGGAGCGCGGTCATTTGCACTATTCAATTTTATGGGATGACTACGTCGCCCGCGAGGTGAATGAATATCGCGATTATATCGAAAGTTGCCGCCGGAAAAATAAGCTACCAGTAGAATACGATTCCTACTTCAAAAAACACGCCATCACCGCAAAATTGAAACGGCGGAATCTAACAGAACGAAATCTACAACTGGTTGTAGATGAAACACAACAAGAACACAAAGGTTCCTCCCTTGAAGGCCAGCATACTATCTTTGATAAAGAATCCCTAGAACCGTACAGATTTCTGCCAACGACGGTCCAGGAGTCTTCCCCTTCCGCTTGTCCACCAGTTAAACGACGAACCTCACCAGTTCAACGTCAAACAATCCCGGATGAGATTGAAGAGTCGGTTTTGGGATCAGATGTGGCGGACTCTGAACCATACCAAACACATAGCAGGGTTAGTATAGAACTTGGAACTGAATGGGCCAACGACACTGCAACGGTTCCCCACAAATTAACGCCTAAATTAGGAGCTATTGAAGAAGAAATAGAAGTAGCAGCCAAAAGCTTATTAGAGCAGCACGAAGTATCTCCACCAGATGAGCAGATGAAATCTGATTCGGATTCAAATGGCGGCTTCTGCACTCTTCAAGTTACAAGCAAACGAAACCAATTGCCTAGACATGGTCAAACGGGACTGAGAAAAAAATCCACCTCCAGAGATAGCAAGCCTCGCCCACGGCCCAGTACACCACTCCATCGAAAACCGGCTTCAAAAAGAATGGGGGTCCAAAGTGCTCAGCCAAGATTAAACATGCTACGCAGATCACTGGATGGACAGGCGCAGTCAAAGGAGAAGCCCACCTGTCTTCCTACCGAGACCATGCCCAACATGGCATATAAGTGTTTTGCAAGGTCTTGGGCGATGCTACCTTATGAATTTGGAAGTGGCCGCCAATGGAGAAGCAAAAACCCACTCCCTATTGACAAAAATGGAGTTGTAATCGTAAATGCACTAGGAAATATTATTCGCGATCCCCAGGAAGGCAAAATGGATGGTATGGGCTTCAAATTATGAAGGCGGTTTACATTGGGCGCATATATGATAACTATCTACTGTATTTAAAATTAATAGAGTGAATCCCAAATCTAATATCCACGAGTTACACCGAAAGATTGTCCCCCCAGCAACACATTCTAGGTGGCTGTTTGTTTGTTTACACTCGAGGGGGATAGAACACCCACCAAATCATCAAGAATAATGTTGCAGCTAAAAGCAGCTAACAACAAACCGTGTCACAAAAGAGGACCGATAAACAGACCATGAAGAAAACTATTGGTCAGGGGCTAGCGGATCGGCAACCACAACATGTGTTAGTTATTGGATGTTTGTTTCAGATGGCCGATGGCAGACCGCACAGCCAGGCGCGTGCTTATGCCAGAGACGCGAACCCATGTAGCGCTCTTTATTGATTTTACCCAGGTGAGTGTAATAATTGGCTCGGTGCGCGGAAACTAACACGCGCTACATAAAAAGCGGAGCAGGCCGTGTCGAATGCCCAGCCAAAGGACCCATCTCAGATTGTTTTGTTTATCCCCCCAGAGATATGACAATAAATACGTACAGGCTTCCCCCTCCCAGGACCCTTGTGCAATACGATACCTTCTTTATTATTCTTAATTCTATATATTAGTGGTAAGTCGCTTTCTTGTCTATTTCATTTTCTGCATTTTTTTTTCTCTTGAGAGCTTTTATCCCAGAATCCGTCCTTTGTTATTCAGATCCCAACGGGGATTAATTCGCAATTTGAAGAAAATTTGAGGAGGAAGGGAAGTAGCTGACGGTAGTATTACCAGGCCGTAATCAGACTCCGCAGCTTTTAAGACATATACCAAGTGTTGCTAGCAACATCTTGTTCAAGTATGGCTAGCGAGAATATCGCCACAGCCGAAGCTGTTGAAGTCGTCATGCCCATCCAAGCTGCTGCTCGAGGATTTGCAGCGGAGGATCGCAATCCGATTCAGGTACCGCACACGCCACGGATTCGAGGTCGGCAAGGTACCAGGAAATCACGGGCCTCAGATCCTGGCTTGATCGAGAGCCAACCGTGTCGCGCACGGTGCAATCCTTCCACTGGGCTCACGCCAATGGTATCACGCACTTCTCTTGGCCCAAATCGGCCTGGCGAGTCTCCTTTGCTAGCTCCCCGTAACAAATGGAAGAGACGGGACCCACGTCTCCGTTACTCAGCTCCGTGTGCATTATTTCAGCTCCAACAAACTAAAGCTGACGAATTATTATCCAACAAGGACATCAATACCTTTCAATTCTTACCCTTCCATGATATTCTTGACGCTCGCACGAGACGTCGTATGGGGCGGTCAGGTTTCAGCGAAGAGATGAACAAAATTGAGAAGAGAGACAGAGACGAGAAAAGATCCAGACGAAAAATGGACGAAAAGTTGAGGCAGTTGCAAAAGGAACTTGAAGCTTTAAGAAACGAGAATGTCGCAGCCACTGATCAGGCCCTGCGTGAAGACACAACTGAGCCGCAGTACGAAGCGTATCACCTCACCACAGAGCAGGAGCACGGACTGGCCGACAGCACGGCAATTTTCGACGTTGATGAAATGGATGCAGATAATAGCCCTTGCTTTACACCTCTCTGGACACCGCAGACAATGGGAACCCCAGTTTCTGTCGTGGATTCGGGGGTACAAGCCTCGCTCCCCGATTTGAATACTGAATCCAAGTTCCAAGAGTTTACTCGGACTCTGGCACGGAAAAGCACCGAACAGCGCTATTTGTTTGACGAATGGCGTAGATTATCTATTCCTTCAAATGACCAGTCATTGGCTGACGAAATGGATACCAACAGTACTATACCACCGCCTGATTTGGAAATCCAAGTTATTTCCACGTTACAGGAGAATATAGCTAGAGCTGCGAAAGCAACTGAAAGCATAAATATTCTAGATGCCGAATTATCAGGGCATGGTTTCGACGGCGAGAATGCTGTAGAAATAATATCGAACATTAGCTCTCGATTTCGTCATGCAAGGTTAGAGCTTGAACGAGCCGTGCCGGGGGAGACAGCAGATGCAGGATTCTCCAACTGGAAAAACATTCTCGACGCTCTCGTCAAGCGAATCCAACACCTGGCTAATGCGGTAACCGAGACTAAAGGGTATATCAAAAGTGTGGAAAGCCGTGAAAGTGCTTTGCGACGACAGTTCGATGCAACCCTAAGACGACTTGAAGAAGCAACGAAGAAAACGAACCAACTAGAGCAATACTCGGATAATATCGCCGAGGACATGTTAACCATGAGAATGACCCTTCAAACGGTGGAAAGGGATTTGGAACGTCAGGAATCAGATAAAACACGTCTTCAGGAAGCACTGGGTAAATACCGAGATGATATACTAATGCTTGAGAGACTGAACTCGACATTGGAGGACGATCTGGCTCTCTCTGCGAAGGAAATCAAGCACCTGGAACGATTGAATAGCCAGTTAAAAGAAAAGGGAGACTCCTCTGAAGAGAAAATCCGTGAACTCGAGATGTATCTAAAAACGGAGCGAGAGTTCAACACTTCAATACAATCCTCCATCGATGAGCGTGATGCCAAAATAGCCGACTTGAACTTTCAGATATACGAGTTGGAAGTGGAAAAGGACCAGCTGGTTGTTGCATTTGAACAAACGGCGGAGAAGCAGTCAAACGATCACCAGCGAGAGGTCGGTGCTATGAACAGCCGCCTTTCCATGATATCCACGTCTTTGAGTGAGATACGGGCGGAGAATGAGACACTGAAATCACAAAAAGCAAAACTACAGGATCGAATCAAACACATGTCGCGTTTATCACAAGAATGGCAGCGCGGAATAGAATTCCTAGCCGATGGCGCCCATGAGGATTGCACCGAAACTGTTGCCAACAAGGATTCGTTTACCGTGATTGGAGGCGAACCAATTACACCATCTACCGGGTGCAGATTTAGAAACGTGGAGTTTGAGAGAGGCACAAAACGAAGAAGAGGTGGTGATAGGCAAGTAGACGTCTTGGTGGAGGAATGGTCCGATGATGAAGAAGATACGTTATTGTCGAATTCATGCAAGCGACCATACACGGCTCCCCTCTCACCGCAGGAATAATTCACCTTCCTTTTTATAGCTATATCATGCAGCATTGAGCGAGGGAGCTGGCGATAACTTTCATTTTTTATACCATAGCTTTCCTTTGTAACATAAATTTCTACGTTAATTCAAACTTTTTTTGGTTAAATTTCTTGGTGTTTTTTGTCTCTCAATGCTCTCAATTGTTGATTCCGAAAATGGTAATTTGTTGACTGACGTCATCCTGAGGTAAGCGTGGCGTGTTTTTTGGTGGTACGAGGAACGAGGAACGTACGGAGCGTGACTCCTGATACTGAATTAACTAGTTAAGGCAAGAACGATCATCTGCCTTTTTCTCATTTGGGATGTTTGTTTTGCTGGTGAGGTTACCGAGGATACCTCCAGTAGATCTTTCTGCTCATCAGAACTAGCTATGCTTCAGTTCAGGTGAATGAAGACAGTTAAACATGGCATCGGACGAATCAACACCACGATACAAACTTCAAGTGACTGCAGGGCCAGGATATGATACCTCCTCTCATAGAATTGTTCACGTGAACGCAGACAAATCGTTGGCAATAGAAACTGAACATGCAATTGTGAATCTATGTGTGCGTATTCAGGACTTCGAAGGTACGTGACTACCTAGGTAGATAGCGTGGATATCCTAGAGCAGCCAGTTAAAAAAGCTCGTATTTCTCAATACTAGGTTTACCTCCTTCATCGCCCAACTCAACCCCGTATTTCTCCCATCCGTCTCGGCAGCATGATCAATATTCAATATCCATATCCCTTCTTCCGAAGCGGAATTTACCAGGCGCTGAAGTGGTTTTTGGAAACGATTTTGATCGCCCAATACGTGATCGATTGCCGCCAGGCTCGAACTATGCTTTTAAGTTTGTGAAATGGTGGATTGACCCTGGTTTGGAAGGTGATGCATATGCAGACAAGCCATACCTCTATGGCCCTGCCTTGTCAAGCTGGAACTATTTTCGAATCTGTGAGAAACACGGGCAGCCATTTAAAATTGAATCCGGCAATTGCGATGATGAGGACGAAAAGCAAACTGAAGAAGAAACTGGGGGGGATAGTCCCATAAGAGAAACAAAATATCGCAGCATAGAACAAGTCAGGGTATCATCTTTGGATGCCCATGACGAAGTTATTGAGGAAGGCGCTGAAGGCAGTGGAGAAGAACTCAGGGCTCTCCTAGATATACCTGCGGATTCCCACACAAGAAAGAAATTCTTTCTAGAGGCCCAGAATTTGGAATTGTTTGAATTTGAGGCGGGGAGGGTTTACAAAGCCGATTTCTGCAACCCATACATTGGATTCAATGGTGAGTCTTGACGGAATTTTCAAAATTGTGACCTTCGATGTTCATGGGTTTCATACTAGATTTCTCTATTCGGCTACCAGGAATCAATATTCCTGTCACGAAATATATTGATGAGAAGAACCATGAGCTACGTTACGTCTTGAAAAATAAGAACACCGGAGACACTTATTTCGTCTTAATGTTTACTCTCTTGCTTGCCCAGAGGGAGGAGAATAGCCAAACCGAGGCAGAGAGGGGGGATGATAATGATAACGGTGAATCCGAGGTGGACTAACCAACATGTGATATCAACCGGTTAGTTGTCATGGTATAAGGCCATGGAATGGAGACTATATGTTCCATAAATCCTTTGTAACGAGGATCTTGATGCAACTTTTGGCTATTTACAGGAAAATCAGTTTCGCAGTATCTTGTGCGTAACTCTAAATTTATATATTTTTCTATGCTTTACATACATTCTTCCCATTCCTTTCAGAATTTTCTTCTCATACTCTGGTATATTTCTAAGCTAATGACGGGGAAATTACCAATCATAGCCTGGAAAGAACATCCTCCAAAACCTGATCGGTTGTAGCATTACCGTTCAAATCAGGAGAAAGGAAATTGCCTGCGTCCAGGTTGGCATCGACAGCCGCATAGATCTTAGCAGCTGCGGCTTCCTCGCCCAAGAACTCGAGCATCAATGCTGCACTACGAATAGTAGCGATGGGATTCGCGATGCCCTTTCCTTCGATATCAGGTGCACTGCCATGGCATGGCTCTCCAATGGCGAATCCATCACCGACATTAGCACTGGGCACCAAGCCCAAGCTACCGACCAATGCAGCCGCACCATCAGACAAGATATCTCCGTACAGGTTGGGGGCCACAATAACATCATAATATGATGGCTGGCGGAACAACTTGTAAACCATCGAGTCAACAATCTGTTCCTCGATTTCAACTTTTGCGAACCGTTCTTGTCCAAGGGCCTTACGAGCGGTTTCACGGAACAATCCATCGGTCTGGCTCAGAACATTGCTCTTGTGAGTAATGGTAACCTGGGGACTTGATCGTTCCGCAGTGCCTAGCTGGGCAGCCTCTCTGATCTTTTGGCGGCGAAGAGCGATTTCTCCGGCCATTGCGGCGATGCGGAAAGATGCGTGCTCAGAAATACGCTTGATGGCTTCTGCGACCTTGCCATTCGGGCTGTCGTAGGTCTTTTCTTCCTTGACATATAAATCCTCGGTGTTTTCGCGGACAATCACGAGATCGATTGGTGAAGCTGTTTTGGCGCCCAGGGTTGTCTTAACAGGCCGAACATTGGCGTAAAGATCTAGTTTTTTGCGAAGCGCTACGATCGGCGAAGAGTAGCCTGCAACTTTGGTGCTTGGAGAGCTAGAATTTCCACCAAGTCAGAGGATAGAAAGTAACCCATAGAAATCACATATCGCGGATATACCTGACAGCTCCGAATAGAGCTCCATCACACTCCTTCTTCAAGGTCTCCACGGTCTTGTCTGGAAGCGCTGATTTGGTGCGCTTAAAAGTATCATATCCAGCTTCGAGGTCAACGAACGAGAATTTCAGGTTCAATGAAGCGGGCAAAGCTTCAAGAATGCGTCTACCAGCCTACTTGTTGATTAAACCGGCCAAAAGGGCGCAGGTTCATTGGTTACTACATGTTTGGTCGGAGGGTGCAAATTTTTGTGAAAACACGCATGCTTACGGGGATGACTTCTCGCCCAATCCCATCACCAGGGATAAGACCTATTGCACCGAATGAGGATTAGTATTCTAACATATCGTAAAGTAATGGGGGAGTCAGAAGCAATTGACCTATTCTAAGGGTTCTTGCAGCCATCTTTGTGCCTCTCGAGAGCTCTCTGTGTATATGAACCAGCTTGAAGATTCAACTTGCACCCGCGATAGTTGTCGGCATTTCAAAAGGTGAGAGGTACACGTGACCATGGGGCATCAGAGCCAGCGTCCACAATCACAATAATAGTTATCAATATCAAAATCCCAAAGTAACACCTATGATTCGAAGAAGTAAATAAATAAATAAACCTCTTCGACTCTCGAGATTCAGACCCTTTTTGTACAAAATCTACCATCCACAGCTATATCTATTACTTTATAAACCCATCGAGAAACAGGAAGCTCTTCAATAGCTTGCAAACAGCTCAGCGCGGGACACTCTCGGTATGAATGGATTAATCAATGCAAGATAAGATAACTACTGTGTCTATCATGATAAACGCTATGCATTTCTCTAGCTGAATCTGTTCAAGAAGCCCAAAATGATCAAGAAGCACCTGGTAGCAGAAAGTACAGGGTGCATGGGAACCAAGTGTCAGTCAGCAGCAACTATCAATTAACTAAATCAAGCGGAGGAAGTCTATGGCCAAACACAAATGATATACCTGATTAGGAGCAACCATGCCTGAGTTGAAGTACAGGCTCAATTACTGTCTACAATGCTCTCATTCACACCGAAATAACCCGATAAATGCCACAAAAGGGATCTCTTGGGAGCACACTCTTGACAAGTTTGTGCTCTATCACAGAATATCTTTGTCAACCGGTAAAATATCTTCCCATTTATTGTTTCAGAGGTCTACACAAAGTCACAATCCAAAAATATTTAAGGCTACGGAGGAGGGCGATTAAAAAAACCCGACAATTTGGAGACTACTAAGGCGACTCTGCCTTCTTAAACCAACATACAGGGATGGACCTAAGAAATTGAGCTTGACCACTTTGTTTTATTTAAATTGGTATTAAATAAACGCAATACTTCGTAGTTAACTACTTTGTACGGAGTACTAGGTTATTTTAATATAAATCATTAAACATGAGGAGAAGAAAGGGGCGCCCTTGGCTGGTTTAAAGAACCGTGGAGCATCCCAGACGCTAGAGTAAATAAATCCCAAGCTAAAACTCCTGACTGGTACCACTTTAAGAGCAAGGGTTCAGTTCATTCATTGACGATAAATAATTTAACATTGGCTCTTTGTTTATTTATTCCTCCCTCTCGCGCCCTGTTGATGTTGACATATCGTTGGTCAAGCTGGCGACACCATCGCATTGTCTCCCCTACTCATACCAGATAACGCGTTTCTCGTGGCTGCTCTTGTCCAAGGCCCCTTGTTCAAGACTCCTCTGTAGTCTGGGTTGATCTCGAAAGGTGCACGGTGTATCCAACAACCCCGTTTCATAATCTTGCCCGTTCCCGTGGCTACTGATTCAAATAACCCACTGCGAGGTATGATCTAAGATTGCCCAAGAAGACACCGTGTCGGACTTCCTGCTCTTTGTTACCTATCTCGCATCTCCAAATCCCTCTAGCTAGTTAGTGTTGGCTGCCTTTTTTGCTGATAATCAGATAACGAAACAGATCACATTCCCAACGTGCTGCTATGTCGGCTCCTACTGGCGTTCGTGGCCTTCTGGCAAAATTTGAGAATAACAATGCCAGTAATACCACCACTTCTCCGCCGCCTAGAGGCCGATCTCAGATGGGATCGGATCCCTCTTCTCCTCGCCCCCTATCGAAAGTACGCGCAAGTTTTGTCGCCGTTGAACGTGCCAGATCCCCGTTGAGCAGAGGCGATATACCAAGCATGCCTAGCTCTCCTCGCGAGTTTGGAGGCCGCGAATTCGGAGGCCCCCTTGTCAACAGAAATCTCAGCCGGTCGCCGAGCGGAAAAAGCTCTCCTGTGCATTGGGGGATAACATCTTCCCCACACCAAAATACTCTAGATCGTATGGTAGCCTCGCGTTCTACGCCCTCAGACCCTCATCCTACTAGAACAAGTCAACCGGCAGAGACTGGGTTAAAGGATGGATTAGGCTCTATTCTGAAGGGGTCACCGTTTGAAGACCCAGTCATTGCAGCTCCGTCCGAAAAAGCTGTGCTGGAGCCAAAAAAGCAACTACAGCCAACAACAAGAAGGAGGAACGAGGATATCAAGGATTCCGAGCCGAAACCATCTTCTATTAAACAACAACCTGCGGACACTTCAAAGGCTACTACTATATCTCGTCCCTCCAATATCATCATATCCAAAAACAATAGCCGACCCGCAAAATCACCAACCGATCCAAAAACCCCGAAGACGCCAGTCACCCCAAACATCCAGAAGAGAGGAATAGTCACACCTGCAAATAACAGCACCCCTTCAACCGAACCCCGCAAAGTAGAAGCGAAGGCAGCATCCAAGAAGCCTAGCAGGGCCATACTAAACCCGGCGAACAAGCCGGATACAAAACACCAAAAACCAGAACTTAAGAAAAGTAACCCTGTCACCAAACCCCCGGCACCAAGGTCCCCTACCCGGCCAGTACGCCTTACTGCTTCATTGTCCGCCCAAACGGCAGCCTCTGCCGCAAGAACAAACAATACGTTGGCCCCTCGTCCCTCAAGCCGAACAGGGGCAGGAAACAACAATAATGCTAAACTCAATCGCAAGCCTTCCTCGTTAAGAAGTGAGCGACCCACGGTTGCTAAACCACCCGCCTCCATGACTGCCGCCAGCGCAACCACGGTTCGCAAGCAACCTTCTCGAGCCTCCCTTTCCTCATCGCAACCAGATCGACCTACCTCGCGTACCAGCAACCTGAATCTGAGGCCTGGTGAATCCGCGTCGCTAGCCAGACTAATGCGGCCCACCGCCAGCTCGGAGAATAAAAGACACGAGAAACTTGATATCAGAAGCCCTCCCCGAGCCGCCCCCGGTACCAAAAACCCCAATAAAACCGTGCCCCAATCCTCTGGAGGTAGTCCATCGCGACTCAAGACGGCTCGACCTTCGCTCACAAATGGTAATGCACCTTCCCATGCTGAGGACCAGGAGGTGGTTACCCCAGCGGACCCAGTGGTGGCCGACATCATCCCAGAACAGCGAGCGGAACCTATTATTGAAGAAGTTGAACCTCCTGTCCCTATCCCTCCCTCGGTTGAAGAGCCTCTGAAGACGAATACGTAAATCTCGTTTTCCTACTGGCTCTGCAACTTTTCTTCTTAGCCCTTCAATGAATGATTTGGCCAAAGAAACACTCTTTTTTTTTGGCACTATGAGATCTTTCTAGCATATACATTTACAAATTGCCACTCTACTCAATGGTCTGTTGGTCTCGATTTTTTTATTTTTTATTTTTTTGATAAATTCATTTCTCATTCTTGACATGTTTTATCTTCTAGTCTAGTTTTGGTTTTTGTTCCCATTATGTTTTGTTCTATTTTTTTGTTGTCTAATCCAAGTTCTTGCCCGGCATTTCGTTGTAGAGCCCTGTTTTAACTTCCATTGTTATGTTTTATTCCCACATTCTCCAAATGTATTGTTTTATTTATTTTTATTTTTTCCATCAGCGACTGCAAGTTAAAACCAATAGAGATATTAATTGAAATATCAATCCCACAACTTATTTTTCTTTGGCATTATTTCAACATCGGGTGAAGGGGAAGATCCCCCCGTCTTTACCCGACGTGACCTCGGAGCAACGAAAAAAACAATCCCCATTGCACACTCGCCAGGATTTTTGAATTCCCTTTTTATCTTGCTTTTTTTATTCATGGCTCATAGTAAATTATCATGACATGACATCCCAATACAACGCATCAGATCGAAATCGAAAGAAAGTACACAAGACGCAAAGTGGGGGAAATCAATCTTTGGTTGGAAAATCAACCCTCGATGCCGATTTACGCAGAATAACAAATGGAAAGTCGAGAAGTTAAGATATTCGCTCCAAGGGTGAGCACAATCCAACCATCGCGACCCAACAGTTGGATAAGAAATGGTGCGCAGAAACTAGAAGAAAGAGACCACCAGATCAGTGGAGATGGCATCACAATCAAGGCTTTTCTTTGTCTTGTTGCTTTAACCCTCACTTTTTAACCTGTTACACTCTTTGAAATCTCGTTTTAGATACCTCCACCTTGGCTAGGGTAGGGTAGGGTAAAAAAGGGTTCATTCTTTAGCTCCTATCAAGGCCCAAATGGTTTGGTTCGGCGGGGACAACGCGAATGGTATTCGTGTGACCCATTCCACCACGCCAGCCCTGGACGCATACCACGGAATCTCCTCGGGAGATTATTTCGAGCTCGATACCCTGCGAGATACCCCACTTGAGACGGCGATCGACATCCTCTTGCCAGCTAGTGGCGTTGAAGTCTGGTTTATCTTCCCCAAAAACGAACGGATACACGCCACGGTAGAGGTGCGAGTACTAGACGATATGATGAGTTAGTTGACCGCTAAAACCGGAACTGTTATCCACAAGGTGCTGGAGACTTACCCGAGCTGCAGTGGGGTTCCGGGTAACCATGATAATAGGGCAGACCGGGCGATACTTGGAAAGAAGTCGAGCGGTAAGACCACTAGTGATTTGTTAGTTGGAGGACATCGATATCTAGGCAGAGAAAATCCTCGATGGACAAACTCACGAAGTAGTCAGAACCAAGATTGCGCCGGCGTTCAACTCAAGACTTGCAGACACAGCTGCCATGGCGATCGATTCGACAGTATCGGCTGGCCTAGGAGCCAGATTGCGCAACTCATCAAAAACGCTAACGTATGGAACAGCAACTTCTGCCAGGAGACATGTTTCGTGCATCATGCTCACGGCTTCCCTGGGATAGTTCCCCTTCGCCGTCTCACCGGACAACATGACACAATCGGCACCATCGAGTACAGCATTGGCTACGTCGGATACTTCGGCACGAGTAGGACGGGGATTATATGTCATTGACTCCAGCATCTGAGTCGCGCAAATGACGGGTTTCCCCTTGATGTTGCATTTGGCGATCATCATCTTCTGGGCAATGAACACTCTTTCGGCAGGGATTTCAATTCCCAAGTCTCCACGAGCAACCATCACACCATCTGTTTCTTGCAGGATTTCGTCGAAGTTGTTCATACCCTGCTGGTTCTCAATTTTGGCAATAATTTGGATCTCTTTACCCTCGACGCCGAGAACTTCACGAATATGTTTGATATCGCTTCCGCGACGGATGAACGACGCGAAGACCATGTCTACCTTATTCTTAACTCCGAAGCGCAAATCTTCCATATCCTTGTCGGAGAGAGCGGGAAGGTCGACATCGGTTCCTGGCAGGTTCACACCTTTCTTGGAGGATATGTTTCCGTTGTTCAAGCACTTTACACGGAGGGTCTTGTCATCAACGATCTCAAGGACCTCGAATGAGAGGACGCCATCATCGACATATACCAATTTACCCTTCTGGATAACCTTGGTTATATTCTTGTAGTCGACGTACCTAGAAAAGAGGGGGGGAATAAATGGTGAGTACGTCATGAACTTTTAGGAGCTATATAACGGTAGGCGGGAACGAACATATTCTTGTCATCGCTTGCAGTGGCATATCGATCATCTGTGGTGATGTTCAACTCGGTTCCCTGCTTAATTGGAATATCGGCATCGCCGGGAGTGTTTCCAGTACGAATCTCTGGTCCTTTCTATTGGAGTTAAGAAATGTTTGGTCAATCTACCGCCGCAAATTGAATGGGATGACCGCGTGAGGAACGGGGGGAGGAAACTTACAGTATCAAGTGCAATTGCAACTGGGCGGCCTTTTTGCACTTTCTCTGCTTCTCTTGCATTATCGATGACTGATTTGTGGTACTAAAAATCAGAGCTGGGATTAGTTACATTCTTTTATTATTGTGCTTTGATAGAATTGGGACCAGTTACCTCATAGCTACCATGAGAGAAATTCATACGAACAACATTAAGACCAGCTTTAGCAGAGAATTGTCAGAAAGTGTCACAGATAATCAAGTCAAGTAACTATTGTTTGATCATGATCATCGCATACCTTTTCGGAGGATGTTGATTTTCTCAACTGAGTTTGTTTTGGGACCTGTTAATTGGATGAAATGTAGTGTTAGCAAGTTAGTCTGCCCTCAGCAAGAAACAGGCTATGATGCTCACCAATGGTGCAGATGATGGAAGTGCGTCGATAGTTCTTTGTTGGCTGGTAATCAGTATTGAGCTTGGATGTCCACTCCAGCTTCATCCTGTTCGTAAGATGGTCCAACGAGTTCGCCATGGTGGAAGCTATTCACAATAGTAAACAGGTGATTTAACTGGTTACTAGATCCTAAACGTCTGAAGAAGGTTGTATGAGCTGCTCCTTTGGGTTCCTGTAGGTGTTAGGAGGAACAGTGAAGAGAGATGGGGAAATAGAAAGTGAAGTGAGACGAGACAAGGTGAATTGGAGAAAGAAAGTGGATTGTCAGAGTTGGGTTAGTAAACAGTTAACGTTATTAGCTCTGTGGTGTCTGTTATCAGTTGGTTACTTCTCTGAGTTAATAAGTTAGTTGGTGAGGGGCAAGCAACCATGGATAGTTAAATAAAAAAAGAAAAGGGAAAAAAGAACCAGAATCCCTGCAACAACGCCTTTGAAATGGAAGTTTTGGTTGGTTCGTTGGCTGCTTTTGGCTTGTTTTGTTGGGCGTTGAGTGACTTTTTTTTTTTAGTTTTTCCCTTGTTCTCTTAGATTTCATTTACAAAGGAGTCAATATTTATTTTATCCCACTAAAATAATTAATTGAGAGAGAAGCTCTGTTAAAATTTTGAAAAAGGCTTTCTCTAGAGTAACTAAGCTCTGAATTGCTTCGATCTTCCACTCTGGACCGAAAGCATGTTACGTCACCATAAATATAGGAAACTTAGGTACCTAGGTACCTATGTAACTATGGTAGCTACTGAGAGAGAGAGAGAGTAACTCCATAAAGGAGAGAGTAGTAAAATGCAGCATGTAACCCAAACAAGCAACCAGCCAGTGGATTACCCACACATATCATGCATAATCTTTTGATCTGGTTACTCATAGCCTTCTGAACCCACATAGCAAGACACTAGTTATTTACCCATCTATTTAAACCGCCTACTGTCTCTCCAAGCCCTTCCACCATGAAAGGGTTTCATGTTGATATCCACCTCATCAAATTACTCCCTACCACCGCAATAATTGGCTGACCCGGCCATATACAGGTCTCCAACCTCTCACCAACGCACATCTATTCCTACATACAAGCAAGGCTTGCTTCTCGGTAAGTTTGAAGATCTTAACCCATCACCCGAGCGAGGGAACATAATATATCCCCAGGTATCTTCTGCATGAGTGATGGCAACCGGTTTATGGGGATTCAACAGGTTCACGTATCGACTCTCGTGGTAGCAAGGAAATTGCATTACCGTTCAATGAAACTTGCTAATATTGATTCTAGAGAGTACCTTCCAAGGATATCGCCATTCTTCTTGTCATGAAATAGATCTGAAAAGGAGTTGGGCTGAGATATCTATCTAGTTCTATTTCCAGAGCAATGTCATACCAGGAGAGATCGAGAGATCTAAATAGTTAACTAACTACATTGTAAACCAGATGACAAACGAATGACTATAATTAGTTATGTAGTTACCTAGGTAGGATAAGGCTTGTGTGTGTATTTAATTTTTAGTTCGTTCTCCGTGTTGATCGACCATATCATTTTTTGTTCCTCACTTGATTTTTGCTACCCTAACATTATCAACAATGCACCTGTTTAGCTTGTCCCCAGAGCTCCTACTTCAGGTGATCGAGTGTTTAGGTTCATCATTATTTCGCCGCGATCTACGGCTTTTAACTCTTATGCAAACTCTGGTATTCTCTTGCAAAGTCTTTTTTGAGAAACATTCTGCTATCTCCTGAAAATACCTTCCGGTTTGTCATCGGCCCAATCAAACAAGCAGCCCACAAACCTGGATTTAAAATGCCTACTACGATTGTTAAGCTTCTCTGGGAGGAACCAGCTTATTACCAATCCGGATCTATGTGGGAGGATGCTATGGATCACTATTCCGAAATCGCTCTCTTTATTCGAGACAATACCTCTATTCAGACCCTCATTGCTCACGCTGTCTGTCCAGAAAGGCGCTTTATTGAAGCAGAAAACCCGCAACTTTGTTTCGACCCGGATTCCTTATCACCCATCCTATCACTAACTAGACTGACGAACTTGGTTCTATTTATATGCGGGGCTGATACTGGGTGGTTGGAGAACACTCATTTCTGTCCTGCTATCAGACCTCTTCTTTCCCAGCTGCACCGGCTCCGGCTATCTGCATGTGTCATCTGTCCCGATACATTACGCTCTTTCAAAAATGGCAATCCGTAACCTTAAAGGAAGTTGTTATTATTCTCTGTTTCAACCCACACAGAGGATTTCTCGAATGCACCGATCGACACCAGTCTGAATCGCTTTCGCTTGATGATAAATGGGGAAATCCCAGCAAATTCCATTGGATATGAAACGGCAGGCAAATTATTAGCGGCACAAATGGACAATCTACAAAAATTTGTGATTTTCGCCTCTTGGGGTGGTGGAAGGCGGGTTTTCGATGTTTTGGCTGAAACATTCGATGGAACGGGTTGAAGATTCGATATTATGGATGATTTTGTTAGAGAGCCATTAGGTTTGCTGTTCTTTAACAGACAAAGGAAGAGAGCCTCCATGAAGAGACCTGTTGTACTCCGTACACTAATTTTTAAGTAATTGATTAGTGAAATTTCCATTGTTTTCTTAGTTTAACTAACTACCTCAGGTTGTAATATTATGTTTTGTTTAGATTCAGTGTCAGGTGTTCGCCAAGCCCCGAATGCCAGCAACCCAACCACCGTCATTTCTGTGCATCAACAACCATCAGTGAAGACATTGTCTTGAAAAAGAGCTGCCTGGAGACCGAGACACCATTCCGACTCCACGACGAAGTACTACCACAATTCAAAAAACCCTCCCTCCTCGATCACAATTCTTTCTCATATCCTTCATCATGGTGGTATGCATCCTGCGGCTATTGTTATGCTTTCCATGTGTAGTTACTCCACACTAACATCAATTTCACAGCTGGGGCGACTAACTCACTATGCCTTTGATGCCGTTCTATGTAAGTCGCATCTTTGAAAAAAACCTCTGCCAGCGCGTCATAGAACTAACCCTTCTTTTCTTGAATCTAGTCTCCGCCTTTCTAGCCGGAATCAAGCGGTCAACGGGTCTCACGTAAAGCCCCTCCCTCCCCTCTCATCCTGACATATTACCTCGTCTACCACTATGTTGTCTTTTTTTACCGCACCCAACTGCCATCTTAGGACTATCCAGCTAACGTGCTTGTCCTGCCGCCCCCCGCCCATGCGATACCTCTACCCCCGCTCCGCTGTTCTACTTCCACTTCTGCCCCAAACGACCTGAAGGATAGATTACAGAGTCGATGAAGTACAGCGCTGTGTGGGTAGATGGTACTCTAATCGCATGGTGTTCGTGGGTCTGCCTCTTGCCCTTAGCCCTAGCCTAAATTCAGATAAAGTCACGGAAAACCAGGAAGTCAAGCGTTGGGTGGAAAAGTACCTCGGTGTTGGCGAGTGGGTGATGGACCAGAGTGTTGCTGTGCTAGGGTCGACTAGCTGGTTTGAAAGGAAACGATGATCTCCACCCTTAATCTACTGCTATTTTTGACCGCCCTGTCTCCTATCGTCTTGGTCCGCATCGGTGTTAATTTGGTTGTTGGTATTATTTTGATTTCCGTTAGAGCGTGGTGTGCATGATTGTGGAGCAGGCAACATGAAGCAGTTACAGTTGGCCCTGTGGCGACACAATGGCATCTGTGGTGCCTTTTTGCCATATGGACTTAATGCATATCGTTACCTCTTTGCGCTTGGACCTCTTCGCTTTTCTTCATCACTCGAAAGGCTACCAACAGATTCTCCTAGCTTTTTATGTCCCAAACCTAGGATTCTCTATTACGATCGCCCTATCATTTCTATCCGTGCAATAACAATAACGGATAGTTTTGCACGCTGAACTATTCTATTCTCATTCATCCATATCCTGTTTATTCGAATCACACTTCACTAAAGGCGACTTTGATGTAATGTAATTGCCCATAAATGAGCCTTCTTCTTAGGGATTTCATCCAGACACCCATGACTTCCTCAGGGACACCCATAACTTTCCCTTGTTGGAATAGCTTGGTAATAACTATACATAGTAATTTATATGTAAAATAATGTTTGAAAATGACTATTTTCCACAACAATAAACTTACTAAACCTCCTACTAGTAGGGAGGCTAGTAGGGGGTAGTAGGGGGGTTAGTTAGGGGGATTAGGAGTATTAGAATCTGTCTCTAGTAGTCTTCTAGTAGTCTTAGTCAGATTCTAATACTCCTAATCCCCCTAACTAACCTCCCTACTAGGTGGCTGGCTGGCTGGCTAGCTAGTCACTAGTTAGTAGTATAGGTACCTAGGTAGTATAATATAGTTAACTAACTAGTCATTTAAAAACATTTTCACGGGTAAATTAGTGTCCATATGAAGTACTTTCATCCCAGGAGTCTATAACTCACGTGATGCATATCACTCATTGACGGATATATGTACAGGGCACACAGAGAAAGGATTCATAGTATTTTGAAGGCCTAGATATCCCTAGTCCCAACAACTCAAGGTGTAAGAAATAGATACAAAGTATATAGCTCACATCTTACTCATTGAGAGCTTGATCAATATCCACTCGCCTGAAATATGCTACATGACCCAGCATACACCAATAATGGGCAACTAAATCATGCGATATCAAGATGAGTTCGGAGTCGATGAATTTATCTAGAACAAGTTAGTTTCGGTTTTTCTTCTTCTTCTTCTTCTTTCATTTCTCTCCCAGTTTATCGAAAAGATTTTTCGGGACTAACCATCTCGAAAATTTAGAGACGCAACATGGCCCTTGCTACGAACAACTCGAGCTCCCCTGAACGGCTCCTCGTCTGCTGTCCGAATAAGTCCACGAGGCCCAAGATCTTCTGCGATAAACGATATCTCGCCTCTAGGAATGTTCGGATCGCCAGTAAGTTTTATGGCCTCCAATGGCCCGCGTAAAGATGTTGTTTGGCTCTGAGAGTCAGTTGGTGATGCTGTAGCAGGCGTTGTACCAGGAGCTATTCGTGGCTCATCCCGTTGTAGGAAGATTAAGAACTCAGGTCCATGTCCGGAATAATCGCCCACCCAAATTCCTTGGTACGGCTTTTCGGGAGTTGGGGTATACAGCTCAGGACGTATTGTAGCATATGTAGAGAGACCATCCGTGAAAGCTCCAATTTCGTAGTTTGGTAGACGACCCCCAAACTGAAGCCATCTGCGGATTCTAAACGCAGACTGGCAAATATCATCCAGTCTATCGGGCGCTTCACATATATGATCGAAAGTATTAAAATCCGTCCCAGACGTGCTAATCACCCTCTCATCTGAAGGAAAGTGTGCTGGCGGCCACAACGGTTTCTGGCTACTATTGATCCAGCTCTGCATTTCTTGTTGAACTGCCCTGATTAGTTTTGAATCATCGTCCTCATTTTGTATCGCATCTGCCGCCACCCGCGCATTCTTGATAAGGTTTAACATGCTGTACACATTCTGCGACTCGAGTGTCATTGGCATCCTGATCTCTCCATCCCAGGGTCGTTTAAGCTGGGTATCCGAAGGCGTGAACATCTCCAACTTCATCACGGGGTCATCTAGCCAGAGGCTCACTCGCGGCTCAAACGAAGCGATCAGCACATTGGGATTTTTCTCCCAGCGCGTGAACTGGCGAAAGCTTTGTCGCGCAACCAGGCGATAGGCTTCGATACATCCCCGCCCCGGGTCATAGCGGGCAAGAATCAGTTTCCCGGAATTTTCCACGTCAGAGAACCAGATCTTGTTGCGTACGAGGAACCATAGCGGGTGATGCGCGGTGTACAGCGATTTGAAGTTGCTGAATGGAGAGGGGTTGGTGAGCGGGGTGGGCAGGTTTGCATTCACCAGTCTGGACCAGACCTGATCATCGTTTGCGAGGTCGTAGAGGACATGGCATGTGCTTGAGAGAGAGACGGTTTCTACACAAGAGAGGTAGGAGATAATTTGGTAGACGAGTTCGACGGGTAGGGAGAGCAACGATGGTATCTCTGGTGGTGGCGTGGGGACAACATCAGGATTCCTCGCCTCGATGTGTAAAATGTTTTTTCTACGCAAAGAAGCGTTCAAAATATTGTCCTTCATGGTAATTCTCCTAGTCACTTAAGTATGAATAAATATATCGTACTATAGATGACAGCCGGATAGATTGTTTGTTCTTATTTAGATGACACGAAAGAGGTCTGGGCTGGGCGAGTTTGTTATTCAGTTCATTGCTATTCATTAATTTAACCAAGTTACCTAGGTAATAACTACTCAGCCTGCAGCTAGTCATTTCTTCACATATTTAATTCCTCGCTAAGGACGACGGCGACATGCATTATTCCCTAAAGATAGATATATACCGAGTATTTGTCAAATGCGCTGCTTGATTGCTAGAACTCCCACGGCGTCACAGGCGTCTTAACTCCATTACATTCAGTAACGATGAAGATACCCTGTCTTAAGCAAATGCAGCCTTCAGCGTGTTCCATGCCTTTTTATTGTTGTATACTTTAATTTCGAGTTTCCTCTGCTTCTCTGGACGTGGCAGCCAACCCTCTGGTCGCAAAGAACCAATAAGATGCCAGCACTCAGTTGACTTGTGTTGTTTCGAGCCACAGATACACGGGATTCGCCTCGGGGAGGTGAATTCAAGCGATGATTCTGCTATACTGGCTGGGCTTTCTGCAGATTTTTCCATAGATCTTTCATTGTGGCTGTTATTCCAACCCAGATCCGAGAGTGGGTCTGAAAAGGCATTCACAGCCAGATAGTTCGTCTTTTGGTCATCAACCGAGGGGATGATAGCAATAGGCGTCGTCGTTGCCGCCATCGCTTCGGAGCTATTGATGCTACTATTACGACGGCCGCGGCAGGATTGCTTCCATCGACCAACAAGCGCACGTAGCTTAAGGTCAGGGTTCGTCTCTAGCATCGCAGTCGCAAGAACCGCCCAGCTAGAATCTAGTTTGGAAGCCGCCGCGATGAAATCTCCACATATGATTTTCTCACTCAATGATGGGCTCTCCGTCTCCATGACCTCACCATGTATTTCAGAATCTTCAGCATCTGACGTACGCTTTGCTCATGCCGGACTGGATAATATATGTCCTTAGAAACTGTCGTACGGAAATATTCACGAATTTTCGTTACTCCAGTTAAACAGCGCTTGTATTCATATACCGATAATCCATACTTCGACACTGCAAGCTCAAACTTGAGCTTATCCATGTCACATACTTCGCTCTGTTTCGGTGGAGTGGGTGGTATTGGGTAGGAGATTGAAGCTGTCGGGCTGGTGAGAGTAGGATCAATGAAGTCCCATATGCGGTAAGAGAGGGCGATGGATTTAACTTCACTGAGCCATTCGTCCCAATGGTACTCGTGGGCAAGCATGGGACGGTTGCTGGTGTCCTTGTGGGTATCATAATTGTCCAGCTGTAAAAGGTTCAATAAGGTATTCACTTCCTCCGTATGGGTATCCCTGAGAAAATTCTCCATTGTAATGCTGAGATGAGAATCTTCAGTATGTCTATATCTTGACTAGAGGCAAAAAAAAATCCTAAATAACCAAGAAGACGATTTTTGGACGGGAACCAACCCTATAAATGTATCTCATGGAAAGCCAAAGAATTAAGCGAAGTGGATCACACCACCAGACATATAGTTTTGGCAAGAAAAGTATAGCAAGCATGCATACTTCGTAGATGATGTACTTCCAACCCTAGACTTAAAATAAAGAATATAGAAATTTTATGTGACTAGTGGTTGAGATTACAAGGATGTTTTACGGACAGACCCAGACTCAGACTCGTGGTTGGTACATTACATGCAAACTGATATATTACTTGCTAGCATTTATCCATGCTTGGTTCAGGAACAGACGTATCATGGAAAATTATGGTTTGATGATTGCTCGTTCTCAACATATCAAAACAGTTGTGTATGATGTAACCTGGACTCCGATTCCATTCTAAACGCCTAGGATTGGAAAGAAAAAAAAAAAACATGGTACGCTGGAAATACAAAAAAATAAACATTAAATGTGAACCTAGGTCTCAGTCGCACATTTGTGAACAATGGTCATAATGCTCAATAAGGGGTAATCATTTGTTTTTGTAGGTATGGTATGTTAGTTCGGGGAAATTTTTTAGACTTGTCGATAGGGCTCATAAGCGGTTTCACGATTGGGAGCCATCGAAGTGAGTGGGACCGAGGAAGGATGCTGAGGAGCACCACCATATGGGGTGGTAACGCGCTCGTATGTGTATGGAGTCTTTTCGGCGGTCACACCTCGTCGCTTTCCCTTTCCTTCTCCGTGGCTGTATGGAGAGCGTCCAGAACAGCAGCATACGCTGAAAAGCCAGAATAGTCCGCTTGCCAACGAAAATACGACACCAATCCACATGATCGACAACATGCGGGTGCCCATGCTAGCCTTGATGTCGAATGGCTTCAAACTGACCTTGACAGCACCCACTAGTGTAGCATAGATAGCTGTAGCTGTACCAGCGGCACCGATGAAGAAGAGAGTAGAAACCTAAACAATAAGAATAAGAATGATGCCACATGGAACAGAAACCAAAAAAAAATGTGCGGATGAAATACTTACACATGAAATGAGTGTAGTTGCGAAACTACCCCAACGACTGAAAATAGCAGAAATGCCAACCAAGAGCTGGAGGGCAGTAGCGGCGACAGCAACAGCGTATGCGATAAAAAGCCAGGCAGCAGCGGATTTGTAAACCTTGAGACCGTCCTTCAGTTTTCCAGGTAGCACGTCATCAGCTTCGTTGTCGAGATTCCAGACGTCAATTGGGTTGAACCAGAACTTTGTCTTCCTCTCGGTACACTTGAGATTCCCCATCTTCCCATTAACTTCTTCTCCGTAGCAATAGTTCCATAGGCCCACGAGGTAGTAATCATGGAGGTCGCCCTTTGCGTCGGCTTGATCAAGACCGTGAGCGATAGGTCGCAAACTAGAATCCTTCCCAATAGAGTCTGGGTCAAACTCCGATGCGTCCACCTAGAATCAAACAACAAAGAGGTTAACTAACTAAACCGGTGAATCGGTTGGAATGTCTGGTTGTACACACCTTGGCAAAATATATGCTTGAGAGAGTACCGTCTGGCTTTGTGCACCCGAGCCCTACTAGGACCAAACAGACCAATGCTCCGATCGTGAGGGCATATGGTGTAAGGATGCACGCGAATCTCCCGCCTTTACCCATGGTTGAAGGCTGATGTCGACGTTGTTATGTACTGTTGCTGTTGTTTTTGTGATGTTGATCGTTGTTGATGCTGATCTTGATGTTGATGTTGGTGGTGCTGCTATTATTGGAAGGTAGTGTAGCGATCGAGAGAAGGCTTTTAAATGAAGGAAAGAAACAAACAACGAAGGTGAGTTGAAGAATGAGAGCGAAGGTGAATGTCAAAATTGAAGTTGAGGGAAATGGGGATCTTTAAGAACTGGCGCAGGATGTGTTTGTGCCAAGCACTCATCATGCCGTCGGGTGTGAGAGAGTGGGAGAGCAACGACATCGCCAGGGCTGAGCGCCAGGAGGGACCAGGAAGAAGCGTGGCCGTTTGTTGGAGTTGGCGTGGTTGCCAGCTGAGAGACTAGAAGGACTAGCCGCATGGAGGCATATTCGACTGGTTCTTCTCCACTATGAGGCGCCCCCTGGTTAACTCTGTTACGCGGAAACATGATGCTACTTGCTTCTAACTTTGCTTGTTTGTTCCTCCTGTTGGTATGGAGTTCCCTGTTGTTATTCTTAGCTCTCAGCCTAGTCCTGTTTCGATGTAGTGGCTTTGGGCGTGGCTGTGTCCCTCAACCTCCAACTTTATTAATAACCCAAGAGTTTACGCGGTCTCCATTTCATCCTGTGGGATGCAAGCATTTGACCGCTTTGGGCCAAACCCTGACCCTCAACATCCTGATGGAGCCAATTATACTACCCAAACCTTCACAGGGCGAATCCCTCACTTCACCACCCTTCTCACTTCTCACTTCCCATCGCCCAACCCTAACTAACTACCTGTAAGTCTAGGTACCCTGACTTCATCTCGTCCCGTCTTATCTCATCTTCTCTCGTTTCAACATAGAACTGCCCTCAATTCACAGCACGCTCGCGAGGGTCTGATTGCTCACTTTTTATTGAAATTAATTGACTTCCCCAATTCTTCCCCATGGCCTTATCTTCTCTCAACCTGCGGGCTCTGGTTGCCAAAATCCGATGGAGTAACCCGAAAAGGTTATATTTATGCATAATTGTTCGGTGTTTCATGACAGACTGGAAGAAATTTGCCTGTACTTTTAATCATCTCTTTGCTGACGATCTCCAAGCCCAGGGGTTTCCAGATGGTACCGACTTTCGTCGTCTATACTCACAATGGCGGGACATGCAAAAGCACCGGCATCCTATCTACCTAGAGGTAGCAGCAGAACCTACTAGCTATGCAATACACGTCCTTCAGATACAGAAGGCTTGTCGATCTCTAGACCTCCATCTAGCGCCGCAGGATAATGTCAATATCGGTGGCTTGGTTGCAGAGGCCAAGCAGTTATGCCCAGAGTATATCAAGATCATCAGAATGAAAGGCAGAGAACTGATTCAACCGGACCCAGTAATAACTAGCAATCTTCCGTTTGTACAACCAGACCCAATAGAGACTCCCAGGACTCTTCACACAGACCCAGTACCAACTCCCAGTGTCTATAGAAATCTTCCACCAGCAACGGAGCTACAATTGTCTAGGCAAGGAAATATTCCGCCATTACTCTTTAGGGCATGGAATCATGAGTCAAATGGCCTTAATTCGTCAACATGTTTTGCTGGTGGGCTATGGGCCACCTGTCCGCCCCCTCAACTATCAGCAATTGAGCCTGGTATTATTTGTCGTCTCACTTTCTGCTAGTCCCCTAGCTGCCATTTTCCGGGCCCTTAAAATAGAGATATCTTTTATCTCAATTATCAATACTTCCAAACTCCCTGATACCATCTTTAGTGCAGTGGAAACATTTAAAGACCAGCCTATCATATACAATAATGGACGTGGAGTATACACTGGACAAGGAGAGTACCTTGTATGGGGAGAAGTTCCTAGGGTAGCGATTGTAGCCACCTTTTCCACCACCTTACTTATGACAACCTCTACTCGTCTGGGAAATATTCTTCAATTACAAACAGTCAAAAATGCGAATGCTAATAGAACGAGATTAGCGAAAAAATTAGCAAATTATTGCCGTCAAGGAAATAGGGCAACTTGACAACGTATTGGCAGGCTTTTCCAGCAATTGGATATTCCAGTGGAGATATCTAATGGCCTTGCACTACTTATTGCACAAAAATGGTCGTTTCGTTCACCAAGAGATAAATTTGCGAGTTATCTACGAGGCGTTAACTCTGTATATAGACGTACACAGAGCATGACATCTCCGGCCTCCCAGTTGATCCCAGCACCTCAATCAAACCCTATGAGCAATTCATCCGAACCACAAACTTCAAACTGTTGCCTTGCTTCTCCAACACGTTTCATACATGATAGGCAGCGAGTAAATCGGATGATGGGATATGCAACATCCTAACAATTAATTGGTATCTTCGATCCATCTGTGGTTTATACTGGGGTGGTTATTTGGTTTTTGCTCTGAGAGAGTCTTAAGGTTGACAGGAAGCTCTTGGGTGCTAAACATTTTTTACCATTTGATCTCAAGGCTCGATTTACTCTGTATCTTGTTCTTATGTCCTGCGTGGAATAAGTGGATTTTTTTTTTGGCAGAGGCGACTCAAAACTCCAGATCAGAAAAACTTGGAAAAAGGGGAAGATTTAAAAAGAAGTTGCCCATGCCATGCATTGATTTTAGTAGTTTTTTGTTTGTTTGAAACCTGGAATACACGAGGACAAAACTGAAGAGGTAACTGGATCTACCCTCGTTCCTAATCATTAACAGTTGTATGTCCATTAAATTCAATTTCTCTTGCAAATCCCAAGCACCAGTATCCTCATGTGTATCCCATCATGTAACGCAATATCGGCCGGTAGGCTAACAGAAATGATATCATGCTAACATTTTACGATTTAAAATTTGCTGAACTGCTTGACAGCCTTGCCAGTTCGGGGAAGGACACGGAGAACGTTAAATCGGACCTAAACAAACAAGTCGGGGTTAGTCACGAACCAACTGGCGATCAAATTTCCTCCCCTCTATGTCTGGTGTGTATTGGGGGGACGTACGGTCTTGCTAAGTGGTCGGCATTGTCCAACGGTAACCTGGTCGCCGTCTTCGAGACGGAAGGCGGGTGAAACGTGTACAGCGAGGTTCTTGTGTCGCTTCTCGTAACGGGAGTATTTGGGGATGTAGTGGAGGTATTCACGTCGGATGATGGCGGTACGGTGCATCTTAGTAGAGACAACGGTTCCGGTCAAGATACGGCCACGGATGGAGACCTGGCCGGTGAATGGGCACTTCTTGTCTAAACAAAGCCAACAAGCCACACATTAGAACTTTTCCACAATATTCGATATATAATCCTCAGTTGGAGCTATACGTATAGCTTTCTTGTAGCGAATGTTGCTCGAGTATTAAATGATATGCTTCAGAGACAAAAAACCGCAGGGAATTCGACGGTAAACGATCTGCAAATAAAAATTGTATATTTTTCCCACGCGTCATGAATTGACCATCGAATTCCTTTGGTCGCTGTTTTTCGATCTCCTTCGCAATCCTAAATCTCTTTGCGCAACAATTCGCCGGAAAAAAGGACCAGGGGCAAAAATAAACGAAGAGTCGGCCTCCATACCAATGTAGCTGCCCTCAATAGCGGCCTTTGGTGTCCTGAATCCAAGGCCTACGTCCTTATACCATCTTCGTCCTCCCTTTCCGACGCTCTTGCTCTTCGATTTTACCTTGGAGTTGAGGAAGATATGTGGCTGCTTCTGGAACGCACGCTCCGACTGGACGGTCAACTCGGTCGCCATGGTTGCTCGGGTATATAACGAGGGAGCTCGGGTGCTGTTGGGAAGGTAGGCGGTTGTCGAGATCGAGATGGCAGCTGGTCGTCGATATCTTGTCGAAATTCGCAGCTGCTGGTCGACCCTCGCTAATTCCTAGTGTGGGATACAGGAGGATGACTAAGCGCTTTTCTTTTTTGGAAGTTAAGGTTTCTTGGCTAGGGCTTTCTGCATTGTTTACAGCGCTAGGCCCGATTGGGTTATTTGGTACTCAAGACTGTTGTCATCGCGTCAACCAACGATCATTTAATCAATTGGAGTCGCATCTCACCCCAGCTACGCATAGGGTTATTCAAAAGGCGTGTTGGGGCGATCGGAAACTTCTTATATACTAGATCTGCTCCTTTGGAGTTTCGGTCCGTCCATGATCCCCCATGTCTTCACTCAAACGGGAACCAGGCAATGCTGCCCGCATCAGAGCTCGACGCTCACTCGCCCAGATACCACATCGCAGTGCTGTCGGCATTGACAAGGAGAATATGACCACTGATCTCAATGCTGTTCTTAAGCAAACTACCGGAGCTCACGGCAATTACGGGAAGGATAAAAGGTCACGGAGCAAGAGTCTTGGTCCCGGCGGGTTGGATGCCTTGAAAGATGGCGGAGGGAATAGAAGGAAGTCTACTGCGGTTGCGCCGTTAAAGTCCATTCTTAAGCCAACAATTCCTGTATCGCCGATCAGCCATATCCCAACCTTTGCGGAAACGCGTAGAAAAATCCCAAAGCGTGGCGCATTTGGAATTCCTCGGAATACTTCCAATAGCAACGAACTTCTTATCGATTTTTCCGTCCCTTCCTCCGCCCCGGTATCTGGAATGAACAACCTAGCCAATCCATTTGAAACCTCCAATGCTATATCAGGGTCGCGCGTCGAAATTGTCTCAGATGCCGCAATAAGGGAGAAGCAAGAAAGAGAACGGCGTGAGAAGGAGAAGAAGACTATCCTGGAACAACGGGCGGCTCGCAGGAAATCTATGGGTAAGAAGATCCTATCCCAGCTGCTATATACCGTACTAAATTTTTGTTCGTAGCCAACCGTCGAGTGTCATTTGCTCCTGAGGCCACTTTGCATACCTGGAATGTGGTTGAGTTGATTGAAGATTCAACTTCACCTGCATCTGCAAATTCGACACGACGAGCATCCCCACTTACTGCAGCTGCCATGGAACCTCACTCTGTATCCGATCCTTCCAATAAGCGGCCTGATTCACATAAACCCTCAAGATCGGAACTAGAGGATACTGGCGATGAAATTTTTTCCTCCAGCCCGTTTAGCGGAAGTGAAGTGGCAGAGAATGACGATATAGGAATTCTAAGCGGCAACCCGGATGATGACGATGAGTCTATGAGTTCGGATCTAGACGGTGACAACACTGCGATGAGCCTAGAAAATATAACCGAGCGGTCTATTTCTCTTAGTCCCGGCTCAACAACTAGTTCGAACGGAAGGCTTGATCGGTCCTTGAGACTGGCTGCGGAAATTGCTGGTACTAGAGGCATTGACCATGATGAAAACGCCAATCTTTCTCTAGAATTCACAAATCACGAGATTGTTGGAGCCTTTCAGCCCTGGCTAAAAAAAGGAGCTAGTGCGGATTTTGATGCCGACAATCTAAGCTCACGATTGGATCAAGAAAACGCTGCTCCGGCTAACAGGAGCCGCCAGAGCCCATCTGATACGGTCAGCGATGACGGTGGGGATATGAGTATGGAAATAACGAAATCTACTGGTGGCATTGTTCAGCGGGGGGGAGGTATTCCTCTTGCTCAGAACAACAACTCTGATTACATGGACTCTCGTGAGCGCTTCGATAGACTTCGTAGAACTTCAACTGTTACCTCGAACTATGGAGACCAAACCATGGAGTTTACAAATGTTGTTGGCGGCATCGGTACACCGGAATCTCCTTCGAAGCTGTCTGATTTAGAAAGTGACGATAATAATGACGAGGATATGACCATGGAATTCACAACTGTTTTGGGTGATGTTATTAGCAACCCGAATCATGAGGGTGCCAATCCTCATCGTCACAACTACCAAGAATCGGCGAGCTATAATAATGACTTTGGAAATGAAGAAATGGATGAGTTTGAAGAGGAAGAGATGGAAATGACTGGAGCATTTGGAAGGATACTAGCACCAATTGAGGAGCAAACAGAACCACCCGAGGATGGAACAATGGGAATGGAAATGACACATGCCCTAGGAAAGATATTAGCGCCTTTCCATGCAAGCCAGCAACGGGCCGACGATGACGAACCCCCAAGTTCTCCTTTCCAGGAAAATATCGTTGCCTCACCCCCAAAACCACCATCATCACCAACCAGGGTTGCCGCATCCGAGAATGGGAGCCCCGTGAGATCTAGGACAAGACGAAGCATGGATTCGCGGCAGTCCATGTCGCCAATTAAACCGCATTCTCGCCAACCCCCTCCTCTTATAGTCCCTTCAACACCGCCAAAATCACGACGGCCTAGGTCTTCCGGATCATCAGCTCCCGTTACGCCAACTGGAAGCCCTGTTAGACAGTTAAGAAGTTTGTCCCCGAAAAAGACATCCCCATCTAAGAAAACACCTGTCTCTTTATTCCACAAAAATACCCAAAATGGCCAGACAACCCCTGTTTTTGTTTTTGAAGCATCACGATCCTCCTCTGGTGTTGGAATAAACAGAGAGGGCCTTGGCTCGCCACGAGTCGCCGAGATTCTTGACAGACGGCGTTCAATTGGTGAAGATGCGCAGGCCTTCGTACTTCAACCATCCACTGCCCGGGGTGTCAGGTTTGAAGATCCACGTAAACTGAACCAAGAAATTGAGCAAGAAATTAGGTCTGGCTCGCGAGAAGCAAATCAACAGGATCGTGAAACGGATGTATCGTTGAACATAAGAGATATAATTTCCAGTTTGACTCCCAAGAAAAACAAACTCAGGGGTCGCAAAAGCCTCCACGTTGGGGCAGCCAGAGGACTTCTGGGGAAACGGCCCATTGAACTTGACGAGGAATACGAAGAAGACCAGACCCCGAAACGCCTAAAGGGTAGAGAGCGTAGCCCGGTTAAAAGCATTAAGCTTCCAGCTCCTCCATCAAAGGCGGAAACTGTTGGTAGAGCTAGCCACTTATCCATGCGTCCTGTTGCCACTCCATCACCATTAAACCAAACTATCAGTACACCAAAACAGGCCAATCAGAATACTGAATTTGTCAAATATCCATCCCTTGAACCCAATCCTGGGGATGGGCAACCCCAAAAATTATTGGAGAAGAAACAGAATTCCGAACCAATTAAACTATCAAAATTTCTTGAGATGACAAACATACACTTTATGGAGTTAACTACAACGAAAAGAAGACATACCTTAGCCCCTGGTAGTGGCAACAAGACTGGCGAAGATAGACTCGATACGAAGAAAATCTTCAATTTCGAAGATCGGGTTGTGGCAGGGTTTTGCACAGTGCCCATGCTTGAGTTGTACCAGCATGTAAGTTTATTTTTTGGGGTATTGAACGTACCTGGATAATAGTAATAAGAGACTAACAAATTTGCAGTCATGCCGAGAGCTTAAATCTTACATATCGGAAGGCCGAAGTATCATCCGTTCGATTGAAGCAGAGACATACACTGAGAATCCGCCACTATTCCAGGAATACATCAAAGCTAGTCCGGATATCAAACTATTGATGGACAACCAGTTTCGAAATGTCAAAACTCATGCACGGCTGTTAAGCAAGTCGATGTGGTATGAATGGCGAATGAAACTTTTAGAAGGTTTAAAGCAAGGCTTGGAATCCCATGTTGACGAGATGAAAGAGGATGAGCTTATCCTGTTGAAAAAACAGGATTTGCTTGCCGGTGTGGTACCTGGTCTAGTAGACAGGCATGCCGAACTAGAGGCCGAATCCATCAATTTGCAGAAGGTGGTAGAAGATATTGAACGTTGTGATCAAGATGAACTCCGCCGCGCAAGAGAGAAATTATCCAACGTTGAAACCGAGCTCGCAACGCAACAACAACAGCTTGAACAAGCTCAAGAAGACCTTTCACAAAGTAACAAGGCCTTTGATGTTGGACTGGCACATAAAGATGCATTATTACAGCAGATAGCTGAAGCCGAGAGTATCAGGGAAGAGTGCCATGGATGGACCAGAAAGGAAATCTGCAAACTACAGAGTAAGGCAGTCCACCATACCATTTACTTTTTACTAGTATAATAACATTCTGACTAAATAAAATAGATTCCGTCCATTCGTTAGAACAACAAACTGGGTGGGCAATTGTTTCGGCACCACACGCTCCAAATTCTAAGAGACCCGATGTTTCTATTTTAAGATATGCTGAAGAACTCCAAGTTGAATTCCAACACAGCATTTTACATGGTCAAAAGTCAAAGCCGACGAATTTTCTTCCAGTAGCAGTGAGATATTCGCCGGGCCGCTGTGGATCTGTGACTTCGCCTTCCAAACAGCCTCCAGAAATCGCATTATTCCTTCACGCCATGCGCGCCCGACTTTCACAACTTACATGCATTCCAGATTCGCCAAAGCCAATCCTTCATAGTATAGCATCAACATGGAAAAGGTCTCAATTATTACGAGAAGAGATTCGACTCTTGGGTTATTGTGGAGTGACTCACTCACAGGCTATCGAGCCTAATATATCCGAACCTACATTGCTTAAAGTCCGTTGTATGCTGCTTGGACATATGAACAATACAGCCTCTCCATCAAGTGGAAGCGGTATGCATCAAAAATTCGAGGAAAAGATGAAGGCACAGGCCAGGGTGGATGTTGAATTTAATATCAAACTTAAAATGATGAATGTTACCGCTGACGACGCAAGTAATCTTGGTATCGATGTCGATGTTGATGTCGATGTTTCGGCGATCAGCATATACGGCTTTGGAAACACCAAGAGTGTTAAAATGTCTGATTCGCAAATGAGTGACTTTTTGGCCAATTCAATACATCAGAAAAGTCAACTTCAGGTTACATTTGGGAGGGGTCTTTGGAAATCTGCGGTCAACGCCTTGGAAAAAAACATTTTTGGTTAGGTTGGCTAGGGAGAGACTGACTGCCCTTACTCATTGTTGATTGTCTCTTACACTCTAGGTTTTATTTTTTGTTTCTTGCATGGGATAAAGAAATTTCATGATTTATGACAGCGTTTCCGGGGTTGCGATTTGGGGGATACTTTGGATTGAGGTTTGGAATTTTGGGATATATCCTCCTCTTCTCGTTTTCGGACTGGAGTTTTGGGAGACTAGTCTATGAATCCCCCAGTTTTCGTTTGTTATTTTTTTTTGGCATCACACATATGATGGATATATGATAACTTGGAGAGTTTTGGGATGTACGTTATCAATTGCCTGTTACATATCAACTACCTTTAATTTCGCAGTTGAAAAGCAGCAGTTTAAAGAGCTTTTTAATTCCAAGGCAGCAGGAGTAGGCGAACGTTGAAAATTATAGATATCAATTTCGAAACAATCATAATAATTTTTTGGTGGAAAAGGACATAATTTTAAATCTCTGCTTTCCGATACCATAAGCCTTTGACAACCTTATGAAATGAATAATACCTGGTAATGATCAAGTGGGATCAATAACTCCTATAACCCCTTCAAGGGAGCAAGCCCACGGTAATCCATAATCGGCCAAACCAAAATTAGAAACAAACGAATAAAAATAAAAAGATATACAACACGGAAATTTCCATTTAACAACAGGATATTAGCAGAATTTGGTGTGAAGAAAAAGGGAACCAACGATCAAGCGAATTAAGTATTAAGCGTAGAAATTTTTAGGCAGGAATCGCAGTCCTTTCGTCCTCTTGTACATCACCGTTGGCCTGAATGATTTCTTCTTCTTCCTCATAGATTTCCTCCTCTCCGTCTTGTGATTGGGCGTAGGTTGGGTGCTGATCTGCTGGAACCCATGAATCACGGTCCTGCGACGAGAGGTCAATGCCATCACCACGGGTCCTGGAGATATTGTTTCGTCGTCGCTGAGATAGAGTTCGCGAGCGAGTTGAGAGCTTCGAGCTCACGGCAGCATTAGAGGAGACCCAGTTGGTCAATGCGTCCTCACAGTCTTGTATTATGGCCTTACTAGCGTCGTATCCATCGTAGGCGGCTCGGGTCTCTCCGGGGGTGACCGGGGTATCATCAATAAGTTCGATGAGATGCTTTCCGTAACCAGCAATGATAGCTAGTTTTTCGCAATGCTCCCTTAGAGAATCAAAGTGGTAAGTGAAGGCGGATTTGACCTTCTCACGGGTGATATTGGAGAGCTGGGCCTCAGCGACGAGGGATTCTGCCTCAGCGCGGACCAATTCTTGCTCTAAAACCACAAGCTGGGGCGAGTTTGGATCCTTATATTTGAGCCGAGCAATCTGGTCTGTGATTTTTTGTTTCCCTAAAGCGACGGTTTAGTTTTGAAGCATTTTGCAAGACAGAACTGGCTCGGGCGAAAACTCACGGTCTCTGCTCGGCTGCACGGAGGCTTCGATATTACGGATGCTCTTTATGGTTAAGCGATATTGATCATATCGATCGACGAAATGGTCCTCCAACTCTCCTATTTCGTATATTAAAACACCCAATTTATCTGTAATATCAGAAACATCTTCATCACAACCTTCTCCCCAAAGCGAGAGTTGTTGCTAAATGATATGTTAGCGGGTGCTTAATAGGAATAGCGATCAATATATCTGCAATGGCCTGTGATATAACATACCGCGACTTCCATTCTCTCCCTCCCAACCAGTTCCATGCTGCGCATCACATTTTTCTCCATTTTTACCAACTGTGAGAGCTTCTTCGCCAAATCAGGACCAAAGGTCCCTGCAGCTGACTTTCGGAAAGCATGGCCTAATGAACAAAACATAGGGAATATTAGCAGCTGGGCCAATATTATGACTCGTTCGGCAAAAAGGGAATTATCTCACCGAAGCTGGTGCCTCCAAACAACCTATTTGATTTTGTTGAAGAGACTGGTGGGGGAGGACTCTCTAAGTGAGATGCAGTAGGGGCCCGAGTCTGGCGTAGGGAATAAGTTCGGTGCATAGTTAAGGATATTGATACCTCGCTGGAACTATATCACGGATAACAGAGGGAATTATAGGAAACATATATTGCTATTTGCCGGGTTTCCCGATGAGTACTGAACCTGCTTCCCAGTTCTTTGAATGTAATTGCAACAGATCCGTGAGGTTGACTGAGTGAATGGAGCTCCAAGCAAGGATTAAATATCCCACAGCCGTCTCAGCAAGTAGAATTGCCACGTATTCGGGTATCAACTGGTAGGATGTTGCGGTGTTGAGGACGGCGTTGGTGGGAAAGGGAAGGAAGGTGGAAGGTCACAGCAACCAAACTGGAATTGACCTGGGGGAATGACGTTGTGGCTGACTCAGCACTTTCTTTCTTTCTTCTTTTTCTTCCAAGTTAAGTACCTAGATAGTTTAATAATGAGTTGAGGGTGGTCAAATTAAGCTTGATTGGATTAATTATTAGACTAAGGAGGCGAGGCGAGAGGAATTCCTTTAAAAATATACCCTTGCATCCTCATGGCGACAGGGAGTTGAGTTCCACAGTCTGGAGATGAAGCCTTTATTTTGGCAGCAACGGAGCTGGGCGGAAAGTATCTCCTTCTGAACGTCATAGAACCTCCACCACAACCAACGGACTTAACCTACCAAGCTAATATTCCCATAATCTAGAACCTGGAGATTGCTCTCCACTTGGCAATGATTCTCTTGGTACGGAGCATCCTTCGAGCTTAGCGTCTGATATGTAGTCATTCCTCAAGTTCACTGATATTAGAGATATATACAAAGTACCCTAGATCTAAGAAAACCTATTATGCGTAACTCATTAATCAGAGGCGCTTCTTTGCCTTGCTTCGTTTGCGAGCAGGTGCATCAAGTCGGTCTTGGTTTGTAGAGGTAGCTCCATCAGCAAGAGACTGATCTGAATTTGACCTTCGGCGCCGCCCGCTTTTTTTGGGGGGCTCTTTGACGCCTGTAGAAGCCTCAGCTACCGCCGGTCGCGAAGAATTATTAGCTTCGGTAGAGGACTGTCGGGTCTTCTGTTTATCTGCAGCTTCATTCCTTAATCTTCCAAACGCCTTCTCCATACGGCTTTTCCCATCTGGGCGCCGGCGGGGTGCGAACGCTCCGGCGCCTTGAGGACCCTGGAAAAATCCTGTGATATTTGATTGCGTGCCCTCCTGCTCCCTGCGGTTCACATCTCGTATTACTGGGACGAGGACCTCGTCTGTACGCTCTGGAGACCAGCCCACTGTCGCCATGAGGAAGTGCCGGACAGCATGCAAGTCAGGAACCCCCCATTGGAATTGAGAGGGGTCGGAATCCACCTCCGGGACCTGGTATGCTTCATCAACTCGTTCATCAGGAAAACTCGGTGGTAGAAACAACTTGGAGATACTTTTCTTAAACTTCTTTCGAAATGCAGCGTGGGGGTCATCAGGTATCTTTTCCCCACGTTGCACCTGCGACCACCAGTGTCGGAAGTCTTTCAGGCTAGGGAATTCCGAGAGAATTTCTAATGCTGTTACAGGACCAATGCCTGGAATGCCTTCTGTATAGTCACTCCCCAATAAGTGAGCGAGGCTGATGAGTTTCTTTCTATCCAATGCATATTCCTTTTCCAAGTCGCTTGTGAGATAGCATTCAACGTATTTTGCCTGATTGAACATGTTTTTGTAAACACGAGTACCTCCAAATAGAAATGTATCACTGTCATCGGTTACAATGCCATCAACTAAACCCAAAGATACTAACTCTGCGCACTGCGCCTCAGCTTCCATTGGGGCAGTAATATACGGCAGCCCAAATAATTTTAATAGCTGCTGGCATTCTGTGACCATGATTTGGTTGACTTCATCAGCATCTCTTCTGTCTTTTTTCTGCTGGGAGCGAAGTTGTTTCAATTCCTGGTCAAAATCATGTGCATTCTGAGCTTGGCTCTTGTCATTGAGGGTAGAAGCAAACCGAGCATGTTCTTCTGCTTCAGCGGCAAGTTGATGCAGTAATTCGTCATCTTCGGGATCCGAATAATCGGCGATATCATTAACCAGCTCCATTTCATTGACCAGTTCCGGTTTCTCATTGTCAGGCAAGTGTGTGGCAGCAGATAGCTTCGAGACTTCCACGTCCTCGAATTCAGGACTCGCCGATGTTTCTTCGCGAAAGGATGTATTCGCATTCCTCTGAGATATCCGTTCGTTACTAGAAATATGCTGATCATGGGATTCCCTCGATTCCTTATTACCACCGTCACCTGTAACCACTGGAAGACTTTTTGTCGGGCTTGGGGGTGTAACCTCCACATTAGTAGCTGTAGCCTTGGTATTTTGTAGCAACGTATTTCCACCAATTTCTGCAAGGGGCTCAGTTTGAACAGCTTGCCCCAAAAAACTTTCCTCATCCGAATCAACGTTTATCACTTCGACTGGTTCCGGAGCGGCGGATATTTCGTTGGTTATATTTCGCCTGTGGGGATCAGCCCCATCATAGAGATCATCGTCCTCCTCAGGTATAAATTGCTTCTTTTCAGAAGTACCAGTAAACCACGGCGGAAGCGGCTGGGGCTTTTCAGGCGCCTTTGATAATTTTTCAAAACCACCAGCAGTATCGTCAATCGAATCTTTCCTAAGTTGCATAGGTTCCCCCGACGCTTTTATGACCCTCAGAGTTTCAAACGGCAAGGGGCCACTGAAATTCGTAACAGTAATAGCATTTTTATTTACTTGTTTCGAAACCTTTGACTGTGCAAGCGCCGAGAACAGATCCATATCGTCGTCGTCGTCTGAATGACTGGGAGCTTCTGCTGTGTCTGCTCCGGGGCGTGGAGGACTGTCCTCGGAAGATATGCCGATTACTTTGTCAACGTCCATTTCGTTGTCAGATGGGTACTCTAGCGATAATTGGATTGCTCGGGCAAGGTCGCCGTCTTCGTCCTCATTTTTGTTCTGGGATGGCTCAAATAATTCGTCCAGCCCAGCATCATTACCGACGAACAATCCATCTTCGGCTGCCATGGTATCAGATGCCATGCGCTTGCGAGAGTCGTAGAGGGCTTGCCGTTGATGCACGATATCTTGCCTGATGGATTCGTCGAATGCCCCTTCATCAAAAATCGGTAGTTTTGGGAGGCGATTAAGGCCCTCTATAGGCACATCTTCAAACCCTTCGGCTTCGTCTTCCGATCCATCATCATCAGATGCAATCTGCTTTCCGTATCGATCAATGTCTATCGGTTTATTTACGTCGCTTCCTTCTTTATTCCCCAAAACACCCAAGGCCCATCCTCCTTCTACTGAATTATCTTTCACTAATATATATTCTTTATTCCGTTCACCGGCAATTCGAGATGTGGCTGTACTGCCATGAATGGCATCAGCGCCGTTCATACCACTTAAACTCATTAATCGCTGTGTAAGGTCGTTACGTTCGGCGACGCGTTCAATCTGAAATCTTGAAAAGGCCATACGATTGGGAAACATCGTATCGAGTTGCTCCTTAGAGTATCCCATTCTCAATCTACTTCTTAATCTTGCTGCATTTAGGATATTGTACCTGTCACTAGGCGGTAGACTCAGGAAGAACGGACTATCAAAATCAATTTTGGAAAAGTCATAAAGATTAACATTTTCACCAGTATGAAAATGCCGAGCATATTCTTCGAGTTCCTCGTGGGACATAATTCTAGGATCATTTGGTGCGCCCATGGCCTCAAGGGAGATATCCATATCTGGTAGATGATACGCATCTTTTTTTCGAAACTGTCGATTCTCTTTCCGTTCCCCCGCAGACATCAGAACCTCATCCGCATAAACGAATTCTTCGGGCAATTTTTCCGCTTGTTCTTCATTCTGGGCGTTTCCTTTCCGTTTTGCAGTCTCCTCTTCGGCGAGTTTCTTAAGTTGGACAGCCAAAAGTCTAGTAGCGGTTCTGGTAGCATCCTCTCTCCTCCCTTCTCTGTGTTTGCGGCGATTCGCGATGGTTTGTCGCTTTAGGATAGGCGCACCCCCATCGAAAACAAAAACCGGTTTGATGCCAAAGTAGAGTAGTTTGCATATTCGCCGAAAAAAGCCCACGATATGAGCATTCCGTAACGCGTTACCTTCCTTATCACGGACAGCCTTTAAAAACTGATATATCCAGATAGACGCATCTATCGCGAGCCGCCTTCGATTGAGAGTCTCGAGTTTGATAGGACGGGCGCAGGGCTTCAACACTGTCCAGAGGCCTGACACACCCATAACTGGGTTGTGAATCGCTAGGCTCCTCAAGGCGGATAGTAAAACGTAACAGGCATAGTAATACAGAAAAGGATCCGAGTGCTCCCTATACTGCGATGAATTTGGTGAACTCGGTGGTCTTAAGTTGTCATTCATCAGAGGTTCTTGTCAGCTCGTCGTGGCGCAATTGGATCGCGTGGTCACGTGATTCTTCCTATTTTGGCGATATACTTCCAACGAGCAATTTCTTCAGGGCAGCCCCGGAGCGCAAACCAATGGAGGAGAAAATGTTTTAAGGATGGATTCAGCTGATGATTTGTGGTCATACAGAGCTGAGGTTCGTTTTTCTACCAGAAAAGA
This sequence comes from Myotisia sp. PD_48, assembly GCA_032988175.1. Classification (NCBI taxonomy): domain Eukaryota; kingdom Fungi; phylum Ascomycota; class Eurotiomycetes; order Onygenales; genus Myotisia; species Myotisia sp. PD_48. The sequence continues at coordinate 278,917 of JANTQB010000005.1, read as the reverse complement.
ATGCCAGATTTTCTCCCAGGCTAACATGTGAATATAGGTTCAGAGCAATGTTTCGAGACTGCCAATAACGGCAATAAAAGTTATTAGTTTACCCAACCAAAATCTTCTTTTGGCTGGAAATGGTCCTCATCTCGTCCTGCTTGAGGAGGCCAACGGCAGTTTCTTAGCCGATTTTCGTGTGTTTAAAACGAATGCTATCCACGGAATCCAAGTTATCACAGAATCTTACGATGTGAGCGGTTACAGCTCGACTGTTTTAGTCTGGGGTGGCCCTTCTCTCCGGGTACTGAATCTACATGCGCGTTTACCTATTACTATTGAAGGTATATCCTTGTCCGCATTATGTCTCGAGTACTCCTCTCCAGATTGGATCTTAGATGTGGCGTTCTGTCGCCATCCTGTTACTGAAGGAAGATCGGTATCAAACATCAGAGGCTGCTTAATCACTGCTCATAATGTAGTTTTCTCCTTAAAAGTCGAGAATCGTTCCGACCAAGAGAATAGTGCCACTATTAAGGTGGATGAGTTGGGGTCTAAATTGAGACCTATTTTATATTCTGCGGACATTACTTGGGTTTCGCCCACTCACATTCTGGCAGCCGCTGGAACTGTGTTCGGTGAGCTGATTGTTTGGTCTTGCTACCTGCCGCCAGAATCTAGACCGTGCATAATAGCCAATCCTTCTATATGCATTCATCATTTTTTTACAGGCCATGAGGGATCGATATTTGGGGTGGATATATCTCCAGATGTTCAAATAGACGGCAAACAACTGACCAAACGATTTGTGGCAAGCTGTAGCGATGATAGGACGATTAGGATCTGGGATATATCGTCGTGTAGCTCAGCTCATGCCGACGAGAGTAACCAAGTAACACTTGAGCGAGATTCAACAGCACGTGGAACTGGCTTTCACGTAGTTGCCACCAATGATTTGGGCTCCGATCGAGATACTTACCTTGCGAAGGAATGGGGCCACGAATCTCGAATATGGGGGATTTCGTTCCTGGATTATGTGCTGTCCGATGAGTTTATCTCATTTAACCTTATGTCCAGAGCCGAAGATTGCTCTTGTACGCCCTGGAATTTTAAAGTACGCTATGAACCACGAAGCTCAGGTGCTTGTCGACTCCAACCACACGATGCTATACTGAAACCTATAGCAGCACCCTCCACTTATCATGTGGGAAAGAGCATTTGGTCAATGGAACTATTCAAGAATTCGGACTCTTTTAACATTTACACTGGGGGAGCTGATGGAAACCTCGTCCAGTTCAAGGTCCCGCTGCAGACTGGCATGAATTCAACAATAGCAGGTTATTCTTCTGAAGATATTTATAATCAGTTGACTCTTTCGGGCAGTATCGAAGCACCAGATATGTCAGCGCAGCCCAAAAAACGGTATGGGAGAATAACTCGGTTTAGTTTTATTTCAGACAGCTGCTTCATTGCCTCGTTGTCAACAGGGACCCTACTACTCGGTAGTCTTGGCCTCGAGCGGAGTACTAAATGCTCAAATAGCAAACAGATCGTGGAATGGACCAAAATTACCGAATTGAAAGGGATTGGTACCATTGAGGTGGTATCAGGTATTTCACAAAGGGGCATAGCGTTAATCGGAACGACAACAGGGCAAATTTGGTGGTATGCCCATGATACGAATCGTGTCGGCCATTTAGCGACAACAGAACAAAAGGTTTCCGATATACATTTTATCGACCTACCCAATACTTATAGCACGGTTTCTTGTGATCGCATTGCATTTATTTCGAGCTCGAGGGGCCTAACCTCCGCCACTTTTTTTATCGTGAGTGTCCAGCCGATGATGGTTGTGGCTCAGAAGAAATTGGAATTACCACAAGGATTTGAAGTCTCTAGTGCTATGTCCACTTCTATCTCATCTATACTAGTGCTTGGCTCAAGGTTAGGAGGTTTATCAATTTTTTCTATCGATCGGGTTGTCGGACTAGGTCATATCGAGCCCCTTAAATACCTAGAGAACGTCCACGATCGTGATGCGGTTACATCCATTCTGTGTTTAAACGAAGACACGAGCAACGATTTAATAAACCTGGATGTTGTCACTGTTGGAAGAGACGGGTTCTATCGTATCCACCACATTTCGAATTCAACCTCCCAGCCTTCCCAGTTGTCGGTCAATGTCGTTCACGAGGGTAATCCTCCAATAGGATCGTACCTTGGGGGGGCGATGTTAAAGCCAGAAAACAAAGATTTACTTATTTGGGGCTTTCGCGGCCAACATTTCACGGTGTGGAACGAAACAGCTCAAATTCAAGTGTTGACAATTGAGTGCCCTGGTGATCATAAGAAATGGGTGTACCACTATAGCCAGGCTGGCCATATATTTTTATGGATTAAAGCCGCTGTTTTCAACATTGCTTCTGAAATATCTCCATGCTGTCGCCGAATTTGGCCCGGAGGGCATGGTAGGGAAATCAAAACTATAGCTGGATCTGGACTAGACCATACGTTTGGAGTTGATCGTGCTAGAGTTCTTGCAACTGGTGCCGAGGATACCGAAATCCGTTTATATAATGTCTGGGGGTCGAAAAAGGAACGTTCGGATTTCCAATGTGTCCGAACCCTCAAAGGACATGTCGCGGGGCTCCAACATCTCCAATGGGACCCTGATGGCAAATTTTTATTCAGCAGCGCAGGTAAAGAAGAGTTTTACGTTTGGAATATCGGCTACATACCGAACTTTGGAATTAGTGCTGTCAGGGAGAGCAGCGCTCCCACGGGGCGGCTTATTTCAGATCTAAGAATCACCCATTTCCACGTGCTAAGAGTCAAGTCAGAGCATACAGAGCAGCATAATTTTTTAATAGCTGTGGTATATTCTAACTCTGAGGTCAAGGTAATCTGCCCAATAGCTTCGATATTCTAGATAATATGCTAATATTTTTTGTTTAGGTGTTGTGGTATTCTTCTTCTACAGCAGCGAAAATTTTCACGACGCTAGCTCAAGGGCAATATATGGACAAGTGTCTGACTCAAATTGAAATCTGTGTCACAAAATCAAACTTATATCTCATCACTGGTTCAACAGATGGCTACCTTGTCATCTGGGACTTACGTGAACTTGTTGGATCATATTTCACACTTGTTGATGGCAATATTCAGCTCAAATCTAATGATTTGAATCCCGTGGCAACAATATCTCTCAAGTGGCAAGACCGACGGTCTGTACACCAAAGCAGCATTAAGGCCATGTGCATATATTCAGTCTCACGCACAGAGATCTTCATCATCACCGGTGGCGATGACAATTGCCTTTCGTTTTCCACACTAAACTTTTCAGATATCCCAAGAGCATCGAACTCTGTGCAGTCCTTTTCCTCGTCATCCTACCCAGAAGCTCATGCGTCGGCAATCAACGACGTCAGCTTGATAAAAAGCAATGAGCGGGATGGCACGCTTCAGCTAACGGTCGCCTCATCAGGAAATGACCAGCGGGCTAAGATTTGGAATGTGTCCTTAAACCCTAAATCGGAAGATGATGACAAGAGTTCTGTTCAGATCTCTCTATTACATGATGTTTATACAGCAGTATCAGATTTATCCGCCATGGAACTCTACAGAACAAACCGATCTGGGCTCCAGCAGAACCATCTGGCGCTCTGTGGAGTTGGAATGGAAATCTTGGACATAGGGGCTTGTGCTGAAGTGCTATAGAGCTAGAAAACAAAAGTATTGACTATTCTATCTTTGACAGAGAGAAATTGTATACATTGAGTAGACTTAACTTGTACCAGGGGGTACTCCATTATCACGTGAATCGTTCGTTTGTCCAATATCGAGAACTGAAGAGATCTCAACCAATTACTCCGCATTACATACGTCCATTGCCTCAGCCATGGACAAGCAACAGTCACAGAAGTATCTTGAGGATCTCCTCAACAAGACTCTTCGAGTCCAAACATCAGACAGACGACTCTTTGTGGGGTCGTTCCAGTGTACGGATAACGTAGGCTTGATCAATCAAATAACATTCCTTGATGGCTGGAGTCACTACTAACCTAAATGGAAAACGGGAATAGGAACGGAATATAATCCTTGCCAACACACACGAATATCGCTACCCGAACCTTCCCTCGATTCAGGCTGCTGCAGCCCAACAGCAGCTCGATACGGCAAGGCCTAGCGACATGGTGAAAATGAACATGACTAGCCGCTTTATCGGACTTGTGGTGGTTCCTGGCCAACACATTATGAGAATCGAAGTTGATGCATCTGCGAATCCTGGCTGAAATCGTGTCCGATTGGTCGTTGGATCCCATATTTTCTTTTTCACCATCCCCGCTTGTCATCCCGCATCCTCGTTGATGGACGTATGTTATCACGAGACCAGACGAGGCGACCGAATCAGCAAGCATGAAAAGTAAAAAAATACACGAAAATATCGGCCCACAGATCTCGAAAGTATGCGAGATACGGATCAGCAGGAATCAAAACCCGAGGACCATATGGTCTGGACCGAAAAAGCATCGACGACTTAGGATTTTCTTTATTTGGCCAGGACCCTGAGTATCTTTTGAGTGCTGGTTATAATTTACGGAGTACATATTGTGGCCTATTATCTTATCTCCTCGAAGGATGTTCCTATACCCCGCCCTGTCATCCCATCTGTACAAAGGAGTACGGTGTACTGGTGGCTTGTATTGTCATATTTGAAAACGAACAAAGAATGAACAAACAACAGTGGTGTGAATATTAAACGGACAAAATCACTTAATAATAACAGTTATTCCTTTGAATTGCAGTGGCAGAAACTTTTAGCGACTCCTCCCTTATCCTAGAACAACTGCGAACAAGGAAAGCCTTTGTTGTATGGGGTAGAGTGAAACGACGGGTGCCTCTTCCGTTTTTCGTGAGGGCTGGTTGAAGCCGATGCAGATCCCCCACGAGAATTGGACTAGAAGCCAGCCCTGACCAAAATCCAACATTTAAGCATATCACGGAACACTTCATGCCTGTCATCGACGCCATTAGTTGCTATTAATACAAAACGTGTCTCGGGATTGGTGGAAAATCTAATATTTCAGTTTCGAGTAGATCGATTTTCGTAATAGTTGTTTGTTAAGTTCCGACCGATCCTTCAAAGAGGCGTGAGGGTAGCAACGAATGGAAATTGGCCACAGAAAGAACCAGTCACAGCTCGTCAACTTGATTCCAGCCAGGTGAGATTGGGTAACAGTCTGTCACACCCACGCTGTCTAGGCGCGGTGGTGTACCTACATTGTAGGCGTCCGACATGTGGCAAGCACTATTGTGAGACGCACAAGGCTTGCGGCTACTCGGGTTGGTGTATAAAACACCGAACAGGCTCTCTCGTCCCATCTCCCCTCTTCATCTGGGTAGTTATAGGTAATAGTTATCAGTAAACTTCACTCCTTCACAAGCTTATACAAGGGCCAGACGAGCCCTTCCTCTTAGGGACCGGCAGACGGGGCAACTAAACTCCGCGCTTGGCCGGCGGTTCGAGGCTCCACTTCTTGCATCTCCAGATTGGGCCAGATTCAGTTCAGTTCTCAGCCAGCATCATCTTCGTTGTTGTCGTCTTCCTCGTCTTCATCTTCATCTTTATCTGCTTCGTCGTCCTCGTCTTCCCCTCATCCCCTCTGTACAGGACTAGTACTAGCCGTAGCCCCTCGTCGATGCTCCATCCCGCTCTCCTAACGCATCCTCACTCCTCTCTTCCCCTCTCCCAACACAATCTAGCAGAGATCGCTCTTTGAGACAAGGTCCGTCTTTGCGCCACCGCTCCGTCCTTCTCCAGCCGCCTCCCCTCCCTCGCAGCTTTACCGACTCGCCAATCGCCTGCATAAACGCACTAGCGACCTGTCGTCTTCTCTCTTCACCATAAAACTAACTTGCCACTGTTTATCGCCAGCTCCCCAGATACCACCACCACTTATGTGTACCATTTGTGTCTCCTAGTAGCAGCCATCTCCGGTATATCCGCTTCTACCCCCGGGTTTCATTATACCTACTTGCTCAGCAAGAGCAACAAATCAACGAATCTGGAGCCATTTCAACGACGTCGTGTTCCGCCCGCTCCTTCCCCCCATAGTAAACCAGACTATCGACTTGGTGTATCTGTGACCAAAACTGCAAAGACACTCTCACACTCAACATCTTTTGTTGAAGCTAGTTTCCTCTGCTTCATCTCAACCCTTTTTGAACCGCCTTAACTAAGGCTGGCATTATCATCTTTCTTGTGCCGTTTGGATTCTTGATCTGCCGTGTGCTGTGAAGGTTGAACACGGGGTAGTCCGATCTGCCTCCGAGTTCCCTCCCACAGTATGGGTCAGCAACAATCTAAAAGCGCCGGACGGACGAATGGAGTAGGATCGGAAAAATCGGCGGCTGAAACGCTGCAATCGTACCCCTCGTTTTCGAAATCAGACACCAAAGACTCTACGCGCTCGTTTCGTGGATCGATTCGGTCGAAGATCCCTGGTACTGGCAAGATCGACAGCCCAAGAGCCTCCAACGGAACACTATCTCGTATTGATACCACAAACACCGGTGACGGTTCAGATACCGCCAGCACGAAGTCCGCTCTCTCTCGACATGCTCGATCCTCGTCCAACCCTTCGACACAAGACCAATCTACCAACTCTCCCGATGAAGATAATCAACTTTTGTCGCCCACCCCACCAAACATCCCGCCCTCTCCTCCTCAATCCGCATCCTTAGGCAAAGGACACACAGGCGTTGATGCAGCCCAACAATCAGGAGAAGTCGATCAAGTGTCAGACGCTCCCCCCTCTTCAGGTGCTAGGCCATCGCCTCTCTACCAACGGCCTAGTGAGTCTATACTAGTTAAGAGAGATACCTTGACTAGTCCTGTTTTACAAGACCTTAGTGCTTCTATATTATCAGAGCAAAGTGGATCAAATGGATCACCAGGGATGAGCATCGGCGCCCTAAAATCCATCGATGTCGACGATATGATCACACGGCTACTTGATGCTGGATATTCTACCAAGGTCACCAAAGCGGTATGCCTGAAAAATGCTGAAATCACTGCTATCTGCACCGCTGTCCGAGAAGTATTTTTATCTCAACCTGCTCTGCTTGAACTTTCAGCTCCCGTCAAAATAGTTGGCGATGTTCACGGGCAATATACCGATTTGATTCGACTCTTTGAGATGTGTGGCTTTCCTCCAAATTCCAATTATCTTTTCCTTGGTGATTACGTCGATCGTGGCAAACAGAGCTTAGAAACCATCCTCCTTCTCTTCTGTTACAAACTAAAACACCCCGAAAACTTTTTCTTATTACGAGGTAACCATGAATGCGCTAATGTTACACGTGTTTATGGGTTTTATGATGAATGCAAACGCAGATGCAACATCAAGATCTGGAAAACTTTTGTTGATACTTTCAACTGCCTTCCCATCGCAGCCATAGTCGCCGGGAAAATCTTCTGTGTCCATGGCGGATTATCTCCCAGCCTGGCACATATGGACGACATTCGTGGCATCGCCCGGCCAACTGATGTTCCCGATTATGGCCTGCTTAACGATCTCTTGTGGAGCGACCCAGCTGAAATGGACGAGGACTGGGAGCCCAATGAAAGAGGCGTTAGCTATTGCTTTGGGAAAAAGGTGATCATGGAATTTCTACAGAGACACGATTTCGATCTTGTCTGTCGCGCTCACATGGTCGTGGAGGATGGATACGAGTTTTTCAACGATCGTGTGCTTGTTACCGTTTTTTCAGCTCCTAACGTAAGTCCTCTCTTTCTTCTCCAGCCACACAGCACACCAAGATCTAATATCTAACCTGTAAATTTTAGTATTGCGGCGAATTTGATAATTGGGGCGCTGTCATGTCCGTCTCTGGCGAGCTCCTTTGTAGTTTTGAACTACTTAAACCCTTGGATTCGAGCGCACTAAAGAGCCACATAAAGAAAGGCAGAAATAAGCGAAATAGTATTGTGAACAGTCCAGTAAGTTCAAGCTTCGGCCCACACAATTATGAATTACAGAATATCTAATCTGTATCTACGTATAGCCTGCTGTAGTATCCGCCCAGAGTTACTAGATACTGTCCCTCTATTTTTGGACGACCATGCCTGTCTTCGAAAGATGGGCAAAAGTGTACCCATATTATATATCTATTCTATCATCTATCGCAGCCATCATTCTCCCAATTTCCTCTCCGGTGTCCCTATTGGGGGAAACATGCAGGGTTGTCATTGGATAGAAGCCAAGTTATTGCGCCAGCACAACAGGTTATCCGGTAGAATTTCCGTGCCATCCATGAAATTGGGTATCCCCGGCCAATCTACACGATTTGAGTATCACCGCCGGATCTAATCACGTTACTCGAACCTCGAACATTCGAATGGAATTCCGACGAAGCCGCACCACGGCTGCCTATTCCCAAGTAGCTCCTTAACCGCTGCACCCTTCGATCTTAGAACATAGTGCCGAAGAATCCAGATATCTTTATTCGTTTGAGTTCGCCCACCTCGGTGCTGATCTATCTCAATCAACATCAGGCTGGATTTGCATTTACTCATTCATACGATATTTCCCAGCAAAAGTCGGCATAACGAGCATGAGCTAGCCACCTTTTTATTTATTCCTCTTTACCATCATCTCCCACAATTTTGTTTCTATGTTTATTTCGCCTGCCTTTTTTGTCTAATATTTGTTTGCTGTTTATAATTCCTCACCCTTGATACTCCGTTCTTCGTTCTTGCACATACGACTTATTTTCCATAGGCTCGTTGTTTTTAAAAAATTTCAGAGTATAAACCTGATTCATTAATATTCCTGTTTTTCTATCTGCTTTGGTTCCTTTAGTCACCTTCTTTTATTCCAAAAATTTCGACATGAACAATATAGTACATTTTTTTCAACAGAAACTCATGTTATAATGTCTAGACTTTCTTTTTGGATTTCTAGACTCCTTTCATCCTCTTCATCCTTGTCAAAAGAAAAGCTAACTAACGTTGACCAGACTAACCAGCCATAACATATCCAGTAAGTAGTACCAATGTACACCCATGATCATCTCAGATACGCCCATAACTTTCCCTCTTTTGGAATAATATTCACTAATTAAAACATCTAACCTACTAAACCTCCCACTGGCCAGTTCTACCTTGTAATACAGTCATTTAAAAGCATTTTCTCACAGGTAAACTACTATTTAAACCTATCACTGAGTTATGCCAAATTCGAATGAGCTCTGAGTGTATCTAGAAGATTGATGGATCTACGTATGAATCCCAGTAGTAGTACCATTATCATTATTAAGACCAGAAAAAGTTATGTACACGTAAAAAAAAGTAAGGGAACATCCAATAATAAAGAATGGTTCCACAACGATCAGACGAAACGGTACCCGGAATTCCGCATTCAAGTCAAAACAGCTGATTATATCCAAATCGCAGTAGGATGCCGGGGGGCTAATATTGTGGAAAATATCAAAGGAGGTGAAATAAATGATACCGACCCCACATAGACAACATATGACCTGACTTTGAATGGCATCTGGAAAGGAAAGAGATATTCAAATGTTTAAACAAATGAGAAAAGCAAAGGTAATATCAATAATAATAAAAAGGATTGGCCTGGAGGTGATGAATGGGTTAGCTAGCCCAGTCAATTCCTACTTTTTATACACAGCCCAATCAACAAGAGCAAACAGATAAATAAATGAGGGAGGGAAAATCAAGGAAAAATAGGTATCACCCCAAGGCAATAAAAGACATTAACGCAGAGTAATGAATGAATAAAGTATCAAATCGTTAGTGGATCTTGACCAAGATCGCGAGTGCTTTCCAGCGCTTTTACTCGGACCATCAAAGGTTATGATGTAGGCGAGTGCTCGGTGGTGGTACCTCCAGTTTTAGGCGCCGAACTAGTAGCGGGCGTAACCAATGTTGGTACAATACGTTTCCTCTTTGGGCCTCGTTCTTGAACAACGCTGGCCTTAGTCTGTTCTTCCTGTTCGCTTTCACTAACAGCACCCAGATCACGTTTGCCGAGAACGCTGCCACTAATTGAATTCGTTGCACTGTGTGATGCGGTAGATGCTGGTGTTTCTGGTGCAATGAATGTCTGCGCGGAATTGGCGGCGGTGACTGATGGCATGGTGACGAGCGTGGGAGTTGGATTGTTTACTACTGCAGGGTTGGAGGAGACAGGAGGGGTGGATGCTCGAGCTGCGGCGGTACTCATTGGGGTGGGCGTCAAAACCGATGTATTTAATAAGGTTGCGGTGCTTATAGTTTGGCTGGAAGAAGCCATGGTGGGAGTTTGTAATGGAGTGGTGCTAGCGGATGATGGCACGGCGGTCGAAATTGAAGGATGAGCTTTTTCCATAGTGTAGATCTGCCCTAGTTCCCCCGGAGAAAAGGATAAAGTAGAGCAAAATCCGTCAGAAGAGCTCATAATGAGCGTCAGTCCGTCATTCGACCTACATGCAGTGAGGTGTTAGTGGACGAGTAAGAACAAAGCTTCCAAAAAGCCAGAGACATGATGTACATACCAAGTAAGATCGGTGAATGTGGCAAAATGTAGGTTGCTTACAACACACAGTGGCGTTTGTTGTTGTGTATCGTATACAAGAACTGCATCTTGCGTAGCGACGGCATACACGATTCGATAGGGCAATGAAAAAGCTGGACTCTGAGGGGGTGGCTGTGAGTTATTTTCGCCCTCAACTGGAGAAGGCAGAGAGCGTGAATGTTCGCTAGTAGCACTGAGAGGCGGTGGTTCCATACTGGCGGAATTGGATGGGAGGACGGGATCCGGGAGGCCGGAGAACGATTCCTCGTTAGATGAAGTGTCTAGAAAGACACGGCGCGTGGGTTTGATTCCCTGGCGCAAAGTGTAAAATAAAGGCGAACACTTGACGGCCACGGAGGGTTTTTTGTGCCCTGGAAGGTGAGCTATCGGAGGCTTATTAAATCCAGCCCGGGTATAAATGTAGACAGTATTTATTATATCTTCTGCGGCTCTTGACGAATCACCTTGGGGCGCGTGGGAAATTTTATACTGGCCGGCGGGCGTGAAAAGCAAACTCCCATCAGGAGCGAACGTTAGTCGTCGGAAAAAGGATGTGAATGCCTCATTGGCGTATATGCTGGCGTTTTTGACACCTAGCCCGCCAAAGAGGTTCGGGGAGGCGGCTTCTAGAGGTTTCACAGCAGGAAGAGGCATTGACGGCGCAGGAGAAGCGGATCTTCGAATTGAGGGAGACGAGCCAAACGAAGATCGGCGACTAAGAGTGACTGGAGGAGGATCCATGGGCAATGGGACTGTCAGTGGAGTTCCTGGAGTCGAAGGTCCAGGGGAAGAAACAGCCATGGAATTGGCAGTCGAATGACGGTTTCCAAATTCTGGAGGTGCAGGGCTGTTTGATGATACCCGTCTCGAAGGCAGATCCATTTTCAAAAATTTACCATGAGCAGTCAGGGTAAATTGGCCATCTTTTGTCTTCAGGGCGTAAATATGCACTGATCGATCAGATGACTGAGTCGCGACATATTCATTCAAGGGGTCCCAGGCCACGCCTTGCACATAATGAGAATGTTCGGCTATTTGTCGAACCATTTGGCCTAAAATATAGAAAGTTTTTGCATCAGATGTCTGTCTCGAGACCAGAAACAAAGGAGCCTGGAACATACCAGTCTGAGCATTATAGATCCGAGCAATGTTGTCCATGCTTCCCGTTATAATAAAAACGCCATCGGGGGACCAAGCCAAATCGTATATCTCAGCTCCAGATGAACGGCACATATGCTTAACTCGCCATGTTTCCTTGTCATCGTATCCTTCGACGCCAAAGCTACCTTGGGCCTGTAGCTCGGAGGGAACCCATAGAAGCACATTGCCATCATCACCGGCAGATGCCAACATCTCACCTGTTTCGTCTCCTTAGCCTCATTGTTGTTCCCATCGAAATTCTCTCTGCAATGGATAGGATATGTATGTATAGACCTACCTTTCGGGCTGAAGCGCACAACATTTACGGCTTGGGTGTGCTTCATGAGAGTGCTGAGGTAGGTAACCTTCCGTTCTTCGCCGGTGGCCTCGACCTTCCAAAGCTATCAACATTGTTAGCTTGACGGGAGTTTTGGATATGATAGAATGGAATGTGTGGATGGCGTCAAATGGGGGCGAGAGAGGAGGGTGAGCTATACTCGAACGTTGTTATCACTAAGAAAGAAACCAGTTAGTTTGACCTTCCACATATCAATGCACATATGATGTAGACACATACTTTCCAGCTGTAGCCAGACGGCCTTTGCCATGAGGATCGAAATGGACGGAATAGATAGGAGCATTGTCCTCATGCCATGCGACGAGGAGAGGGGTTGCTTTCATGATGGACGATGTATTGACGGCCACCAGGGGCCGACCAACACACGAAAGAGTACCTAGGTAAGATAAATATCGTTGATAACCTTCAAGGGGAGGTATTGACCGGCAGGTTATGATTCTGGGTTGAAGGCGAACGCCAGGGAGAGGATTCCAGCTGATTTAAAAATGAGGATGGATGTATTGATTTGAGTATATCAGGCGGTGGGAGTTCCAAACAAGAATATTTGAGTTAAACAGTTCCAGCAAAAACAACAGACTTTCTTGCATGCAAGATCAAATCCAGTTGTGAATGGTGCAGCGATGCATTGCTTGCACTTGAGATGCTACGATGGTGAAGAGAAGTTGACTGGGATGTTTTCAGTTGATTGTTTATTGTTTATTTTTGTTTATTTGTTATTCAATAGTTATTTATATCAGCCTCAACATCTTTCTTTGGCTATTTAGTTAAAACAGCACTTGTCAATAGGATCTATGAAACTTATATTTGTATTTACTCCACAATAGTTTTTCCATTAATTTATTGAACATAAACATTTACACCCTCTGGCGCCGTTTTAAATAAAGGTTGAAATATGCTCCTTGCCAAAATGCCATCCAAATATCATACAACCATAAGAGAGAAGACGATCCCAATCATAAAAAGGGAATACATATATATGGAATGCGTCACGCAAGCCATTTTCCGACGGTTTCTCCAAACCAGCTTGAAAGCTTCTCCCTTCGTTTATCTCTAGCGGATTCATCTGATTTTAATATTCCAGAGACTTCCTTGAAATACACCTCTTTCTGCACCATCTGTTGCCGGAGAGATTCTATCTCCAATTCTCGTTCATGAGGCGTCATTTCTTTCAGTGGCTTGGACGGACGCACACCTGGGGGCAACTTTCCACCGCCGGGGATTTCAAGACCAACTTCAGACGGGTTTGAAGAGGGAAAGTTTCCTGCATCAACGGTTGGTTCTGTGCGTTGTTGTGGTTTGAAGAGGGATTCTGCGGGTGGAGGCTCTCGTCCTTCAGCTTTCGCCTCTGCGACTTTGGCTTCATGATCTAGCATGCGATGGTACAGTAAGTCCGCATGCATTTGGATCCGTTCTTCCCTCGCTGCGTCCCATTCGAAAGCAGCGCCATACCCCAGAGCCTGTAAAAATTTCTGTCCCGAAGTTGTAAGTACGGTGGTGGAGGCAGCTTCTTGCTATGGATGTGTTGCATGTCAGGGAGAATGGGACAAATAACATACAGATTGCATTACATAGCACCTTGAAAACTGTTGATTCTCTGCCCGACACATTGTAAGCCTAGCCTTCATCTTATCGGAAAAGGTACCGGTTTGATAGCACAGCGTCAGGGCCTCATGCTCTCCCGAACAATTCTCCAATGCAGCTCTATTCAACACATCCTTTCGTCTCTTATATTGATCTACAACTTTTTGCCCGGGTGCCAGAGATGATCCTTCTAGCTGTTCAAGGGGTTGATAGTCCTTCCACAGATGGGCATATCGGCCATCTTGGAATAATGATGCGGCGGGGACGGAGGGCTTTGTATTCGGGTCATTTTCGCTTGTTGGATCTTGAACGGATTTTTGAGGCGTTTCCTGATGAGACGGCCTCTGTTCAGGAGGAGGTACGGCGGTGGTAGGGGTGTATTTCGCAGGCGACTCTTGCTCGAGGAACTGTCGAAGAGTAGGATCCAGCTTCTTCGTGGGATCGTTGTCTTCCCCCGACGAACCCCAAAACCAACCCATGGACGGCAATAGTGAGTAATCGTAGTTTAAAAACAATGGTGTGTTAGAAATTTGCTGTTCGTTTTAGTTAATTTAACCGGGAGCTGCTCGGGCTGAAGGGTGCTGTTGCTGTGAAAGCTTTTTTTTACTCTCAGGTTCAAGCCAAGCTCGCATCAACACATCCATTATTTACAATTTAGTCAACGATTGTTTAGAGCGCGTCGCTGGTGGAAGAGCACAACAAACATGTAGAGGTCAGTCAGCCAGACCTGTTGCAACAATGGCCACGGCAGCTAGTAAGATACGAATCTTGGATCTCAAGTTTTAGCATTGTTCTTTTCATGCTAACTGATTCTAACAGGTCGCGAGGAGCGACGCCAGATGCGTCTCCGTGGTGCCGCGTATGTTAATATCCCAACACCCTCATTGCGACGAATAGGGTACCAATCTAATTTTTCTTGTTAAATTAGAAATCGCAAGGTTAAAGATATCAATTTTGGCTTCACATTCGGCTCTCCGGGCTTCCAATCACAACCATCTCCTCCTCCCCCGCCACAACCTGTTCCCGTTCTCACTCCCAGCGCAAAACCCGCCAAATCGCCATCGCAACATGCCCCATCACCAAATAGCCAGCTCTCTATACCATCCAGAGCATCATCACGGCGCGCCAGGCTTAGTTTGCCTACAGACAACCCCGAGCAGGAGTCGGTGTATGAAATTCCCCCGGATGATGACCCAGAAACGACAAGCGTCGTGAAGAGAAGACGGATACGTATGATTGTCCCACTTTTTGCGAAGCGGACATAGTTTTATTGAATCTATATTTACGAGAACCTTTTTCTCTATGTCTTAGGAAAATTCTCAACGGTCCAAGGCGATGTACCGGAAAGTTCCCCTACCGTGCGTCGCGCTGCCTCGGACATGCTTCAGGCGTTCAAATCCAAGATAGCCGCATCACCAAACGGAATCCACCCTCCAGCCACACAAAACAACGTTGCTTCTTCCGATGTTCCGGACGCACTACCTAATGGATCCGAAATCGCACTTCGAAGCCCTCCAATAGACCAAAATTCCACAACGCCAAAACCCGCCCCTGTTCGAAAACACGGGCAAAAACCGAAAAGAAAAAGGCGGCATTCGGTCAGAGTGCTCCCCAAAAAGAAACGGAAAAGCATACCTAATGCACCGGTCCAACCTCCCGCCAGTGAGCCGATGGAAACTAGAGACGATCCACCGCAGGATATATTTGAGCATCATGGGAATAATGCTCAACGTCAGAAGGACCAGAGCCCTACGCCCGTACCAAGCCTAATAACCAATGGCGAATCCGAGGATATACCTGAAATTGCAAACTCCGGTGAAGACCAAGCGCAGCAATATAGTAAACAATCATCTGAACCAGCATCTCCACCGGCCGTACAACTGTTAACGCCCGCTGCTGAAGAAAACCAGGCACAGAATAGCCCTGAGGCCCAATCTCTACCGTCGCGATACCACAGTCCGCTGCAGGGTACAAGTATAAGTCCATCTAGTCAGCCGAAACGTGGCAGAAAGAAGGCGACCAGAAAACCTACAGAACAGCAAACCGAGAGTCGCGAACGGAAAGCCAACAAGAAGAGGGAACCACGTTCTACAGTCCCGGTAACTGTACAGCGGCTCGCCAATATCTCAGCTCTTCAGGAAGATCCAGATACAACGGCACCCCTCCAAGAGATCTCCATTCCTTCTCGAGGCGGAGTCAATGCTGCCGATGTCCTCAGCCAGATATGCCGAGAAACCCTAGACAAAACTGTCTCAACGTTACAATCTGCAATCGAACGAGAATCCAATCGCGCTCGCAGGGCCGAATGGAACTGGAAACGCAAGGCCGTCGAGGCGTTCGGGTCGGAGCTGGAAGGCAGGTTGTTCAGTATGAGTGAACTGTTAGACAGTAACTTTGTGCTTAACGTGGGGTTGAAGAAGGCGAAAAAAGACAGGTCAGCCCTTAGCAATGAGCTGCTAGACATAAGAAGGGAGCGGGAAGAAGTTGCTATCCGGATGGAGGAGGTGAGAAAGAGGTTCTCGGAGGACGAAGATGCCAAAGTGGTAGGTTTTTTCTTCCTTTTTTTATTGTTATATGCAGAAGAAGGATGTAACGCTAATCCTCACCTTCTTTTCTTCAATAGGAGCATGGAACGATCAACAATGCTCTTCACGATCTTCAACTTGCCGTCGACAGAAGCCAGAAGAATGCAGGCCAACACTCTAAAGAGGACCCTCCCAACCCATTTGTCGGTCTAGAATACCTTCTACGAACTGTATCCCAGGACGTAAGCTCCGCTGCTCCAAACTCTCGAGGCGGCCTATTGGAACAAGTTCAAGCGTTCAATGGCCGTCTTCAGCGAACTATCGAGTTCCTTGACGGACAACGCTAGGAAATAGGCTTCTCTTCTTTTTTCAATATTTCCTCCCCCAACAATTACTATACCCCAGGAAATTTTATAGATGTGGTTTTTGTATTATATATTTATTGTGATTGGAGTTCAGGACGGTTTCCAGCAAGCTATATGTATATTCCAATGTTTGAATTGCTAAGAATAACACCCTCCCCCCCCCTTTTTTTTTTGCAATGCATGATGATATGTGACGGTATCAAACTTGTTTTTTTATTCTTTCATTTTCATTTGTCTAACAATAAAACGGTGATTGTAACCATCCCCTGATCAAATAAGAGTATATTGATCCAACAGAAGGAGGAGGAGGGAGGGGAGGGGAGAGAGAGAAGGAGTAAGGGGGGTTTATACATTCTGCTCAAGTTCTTGATCATCCTCTCTCTCTCTATCGTATAACCAATGGAATGCACCAAAAAAAACCCCATGCTATCCTGATTGGCGTATGGCTTAGTATCCTGATTCAGGTGTAACTACTCTGTACGGAGGTTTGTCCCAAAAGACTTCACTCATTGTTTGATATATTTTTCTCATTTTGCGGCATGTAAGTCGCCAATATCCGCATGCAACACTTAACTACAACTTAGAAAAATGCGAGGTTTGGAGGAATATTCTACTATGTCATTGTTCGACAAAGCCACAGTTTCTTATTACTCCTGATGTTCTCGGTCAATGATACAAAAGCCCTTTAACACGAGTTTTTAAGCTTCATTCTGGGACTGCAGCTCATAGATGCCAAGTTATGTCATTGCATCAACTACTAACCAGAAGTTTTTATGGATTCCTTCATATATTAGAACTAGTTTTCTGTGGAGCGGGAGACACCACGGGTAGTTCGTCGGGCTATGTGATGAGAATGGACAGTGCAACCATCCAGAACAGCAGCATCTACCCGTGTATCCAATCTCTTAATACCCTCACTTGGTCGCGGTAGCTTCCTTGATCTTCGCTCTGTGTCCCCCCTTCTTTCTCATTTTTTCCCCTCTCAATTCCTTGTTCTCCACATAGGGCGCGTTTCAGTCTAGATTGCGTCCTGCTATATTATTGCCGTCTTATATCTCGTTTTAATCCCCGCTGTATCCGTTTCTAGATATATCAGGTATAATATCGTTCTATATCAATTTATCCCATATCATTAATTTGACGAGTGAAGGGAGAAACGCGACCCAACCAGACTATTTAGATGATCGAAATGGTTCCAGAAAAGAAACTGTCTTGCAGCTGCTCAATGCGAGATAGAGATCTTGACAAGCATATCCGCAAGCAGGAGATCGAGGTGGCAGAAGCGGCGGCTCGATATGGCTATGGACCTCTATCGAACACAAGTAGAGGCTCGTCTATCTGTAGTAGATTCCAATATACCCAACCAGCTTCATCATTACAAGGTTTCGCAAACCCTGCTCCTCTGGGATTGTCGGCGTTCGCTCTCACAACCTTTGTCCTAAGCCTGATCAACATGCAGACGAGGGGCTCTACTGCACCTAACCTCGTAGTGGCATCCGCCTTCGGCTATGGAGGTCTGGTGCAGCTATTAGCTGGGATGTGGTACGTAGCCTTCTTTTCTCTCGAATCAATTGATCTCCGCTCAATGAAAAAAAAAAATGCTAGCTGCCGAATCCATGCTGACATGACCCAGGGAAATGGCGATCGGAAACACATTTGGAGCTACAGCACTCTCGTCGTATGGAGGGTTTTGGATATCTTTTGGCATAATATACACCCCTGGTGGGTTTGGCATCTTGGAGGCAATCGATAAAGTAAACGGAAAATCAGGCATTAACAACACAGTTGGTTTCTGGCTTATGGTGAGTGCCCATACCATAGCAACGATGTATATTCCAAATTATCCGCATCGGGTACTGTTTGCTAAAAAAAATGGCCATAGGGATGGTGGATATTCACGACAATTCTCATGCTATGCACTCTCAAATCAAACTTTGCTTTCTTTTTGATGTTTTTGTCACTTGATTTGGCGTTTTTCTGTCTAGGCATAGGGCATCTCGTACAGCCAATGCCAGGATTGATGAATACATCGTTAATCAAGGCCGGTGGATTCTTCGGTCTAGTGGCAGCCTTCTTGGCTTGGTATAATGCGTTGGCTGGGATTGCGGATGAGAATAACAGCTTCATTCGGTTCCCCCTAGGCTCGTTTCCTTGGTCGGGCACACAAAAGAAGGATGAGCAGGAGACTGTGTAGCTTTTTGGAGAAATGGTGTAGGCTAGCAGTCTATCGTTGACTGGCAGATCCAGTAGCATCGATAGTTTGTCAAATTAAAAATTAAAACACCAGCCGTAAGATTGTCAGTGTAGACAAGTTCCTCGATTTCTCCAAACTGAAGTTAGTGCTAATGCTCGCAAGCCAGAAAACTGAAGAAGAGACCATGCTAGATGATATTGCTTCCGGATATTACCCTACCCAGATAGGGTTATGATCTGGGGGAGTTTCAGATATTAGAAGAAAGGTATATAAGGATCTATTTGATAACGCTAACAATTAAAGCCATGGTTTTTAAAAAAAAGTAGACTAACATCCATGCCAAAGCAAAAGGAAGAGCAAAATCAACCGCCCTTGGCCTTCCCAGTCTCCGGGACTGTGTCTCTCCTGTTTGGGGGAAGATAAAAAGGAGCAGGCATAGTAGATTCTTCCGTAGATATATTGAGTATGAAAATGTTTTGATGAGCCCAAACTCACAACGCGGATATTCCACACCTGACGCAGCCATAGACGAGAAAACCGGCAATCAATAGGCATATTTTCTACGCAGTCTGACCAGGTCTTGGAAATACAGGGACGGTTTCGATGTTTTGTATACCCCCGATGGTACCCTGCTGGCTTTGCCAACCCTGACCCGTTGTTTGGTTGACAAAAGCGCTTTGTCGGAATGGATTGGTGCTTCCAGTTGGGTTCGGGCGAAGCATCGGCGCTGGTGGGTTTTCAGTCGGCATAGGCGCAGACACGCTCCGTGCGAACGGATTCGTTCCCGTTCGCTGGGGTATTAGTGGCGTTTGCTGCTGCTGCTGTGATTGGCTGAATGGAGTTGAATTTTGTGGTTGGAATTGAGGTTGTTTAGCGAACGGGTTTGTTGATTGCCGTTTTAAAGCTGGCTGCGCGGAGGCCGAGAGAGGGGTGGAACTAAATAATAATTGAGGAGAGGAGAAACTATCCTGAGAAAGAAGCATGGATTGACGGAATGGGTTGTTAGGGCGCGGGGTTGCAGTATTAGGTCGTTGAAAGGAAGCAATTCCGTCCTGAGGGATTGAAGATAAGCCTGGCTGGAAAGAGGAGTGGAGTTGAGGTTGAGGAGTATAGCCTCCAAACCCTGCGCCTGTGGGGTTTGGCTGCACTTGCTGCTGTTGTTGTAGAGGCTGAACGTTGAGCTGAGCGAAAGGATTCGTGTGTTGCATCACAATAGGGGCACCGAACCCAGCCTGATTCTGTTGCAGCCCAGTCTGCAGAGGTTGCTGGAAACCGGTCTGATTCTGTTGTAGCCCAGTCGGCATAGTTTGTTGGAAACCGGTCTGCTGTAGTATAAAACCAGTTGGTTGAAATTGCTGTGGTTGTGGTTGTCGTTGAAAGTTTAGCTGCTGTGGCGGTGGTGCAGACTGTTGTCCAAGGGGCTGCTGATTTTGTTCAATCGCTCCAAAAAAGTCAATCAAATCGGGGGCGGGAGCTGCTTTAGGAGGAAGCTGAGGAGCTGAGCTACTAGCCTTAGCGTTCGAAGGCCGTTGCTGAGATGCTGCCTTTTGCCCAGTGGAGGTAGTGGCCACCTTTGCAGAGCCTGTTTGAGCCTTGCCGGATTTCTGTGCACGGTATTCTTTTCGTCGAAGGGCAAAATCTGGATCGTTCAGGTCATCTTCGAGCAACTTTGTTAGATCTGTAGATGCGTGTTTCAAATTGGGGATTTCAAGACGAGTCGCATTTTCGAATCGCCTCGCGACTCTCAAGAAGTTCACCACATCTTTTGTTAGTTCGCTGAAAGTCTTGTATACAATGAAAGCTCGTTCACTATCGGGCCGAGACATCTCGAAGTAGTGCTCTAACATGGAAACATTTAGTCTCAGCTGTTCTTTAGAAAGTAAAAGAGTTGATTACCAACCTAAAACATTGATCACCCCCTCATTCATAACCGAATACAGAGTGAGGAGGTCTAGCGTTATTAGTCGAAACGCAGTTAGTGTGATCTCATTTTCCGGTTCGTCGCACAGAAGCTGTCGCTAAATTAGCCTACCACAGTATATAAACGTGAAGAAGAACACATACATCACATTGCAAAAGGGCTTTAATTTGCTTCTGCACAACCTCAGTCTCACGCAACAGGCCCTTGGAAACACTTAAAGCCTTCAGCTTGCCCTGGCCTCCGCGAACGTAGTCCGTTTTGGTCTCATAAAATGCTACAGATCTCGCGAGTATGTACTCCGAGTATCTCCAAATATTTGCTCCTTGTAACTGATCTATGGGGGGGTTCAATCAGTCAACTAGTACAGTTGGATAATACAACAGGAAACCTAATTGCCCAAAGCAAGAAAACAGAATAGGAAAGCTTTATTCAGGCAGCGGTGTTTTTGGAAAAGGTACATACAGTCGGAGATGCTTGTGATAGCCATCTTGCTAGGGTTTTGCGACAAGTACCTCAAGGCTAGTCCGGGTGACCCCTCTCTTATCATCATGTGTATAACGATGAGCGATTTGAAGACTATGGTCCATGCTGACTCGCGCAATCGAATTTGAAGAATGCGAAAGAGATCCGCAATTCCGGCATCGGTATAGGTTGCGGTGAGAATATGTTCGATGTATTTCGATTTCGGGGCGGCATTCTGAGTTCCCACGTTCAAATTAGCGACAAAATGGAATATGATGTGCAAAAGAAACAATGTATCCCACCTTGGATTTGGTAGCGCCTTTGACAGACTTTTCGAAGCTTGAGGCCCCCATTTCTGACGGGATGGGCGGAGAAATGGCTAAAGAATGGATAGTAGGCGGTGAGATATCGGAAATCAAGGCTAATTATGGGCGATCAAAGTATTTATTATATTTCACGCCGGATGTTAATCGCTTCTGATTTGGAATGTGTTGGCTCCAAAAGCAGTCTGCTTAGAGCATGATCGATGACCTCTGGGAAGAAGCTTAATGCCTGAGAGATTTGAGTGCTACTTTATCGAACTATTCACTTGTCGGATCATTTGCTGCTGAGGGACCGTTAAAGGGCAATTGGCTGTTATTTAAGACATTGAAGCGGGTTCTTTGATGCTGGCAACGGGGGGCAGGAAGGAGGTTCTTCTCGGCGCTGCAAACAACGAAATTATGGCAAACCCTCAGTCTCGTGGTTCATGCAGGTTGTGGCTGAGTCAGCGCCTTATTTTTAGAGTTGTAGGATCAGGTGACCTGTCTCCTCACTTGAGTTGTTATTCAGGTCAACTAATAGAGCTTAATAAACCTAATTTAACTTACTTAGTTCTCTGAAATACTCCGCACGATGTATGTGATAGTACATCCGTAGCTATGATGAGCTCCCCCTCCTCTCTCTCCACTTGCCGATATAAAAAATTAAGTTGTGGACAAACGCCGCGCAAGCAACAAGCGAAAACAAACGCCAAACTCTCCAATCCAAAATGTGAAAACAAGTAAACCACCACCCAAAGAACATTGGAACAATAGGAGGAATTAATAGGGCATATGGTCGGAATGGGGCACACCATCTTCATGAACCTATCACATCCAGCCAATCCCGCCAACCCAAGTTTTTTCCTGGCAAAATGAAGAATTTGTGCTAGGAGAAGAGGAATCAACGTCCATCTGCATATCGATATCGGTTTCTATACCCCCAGATCCAGAATCGGAACACATCGACGAATTAGCATTAGAGACGATGTTTCTTGGAACTAGGGTGTGTTGACAAGTGCTCTCTTGGGATTGCCGAGAAGGCTGGAAGAAATGTAATAATGTCTTCTGAGACGAGTCTGGTTTAGAATCCGAGAAAGGTGGGGAGATAAAATCTTCAGACATCGTCGTTGGTTCAACCTCGTTTTGGATCAATACTTGGGACCGGCCCTCATTGTTGGCAGTTTTCTGTGCGGAGAAGAGCCAGCGGAGTGTGTTATCTGCAATGATTGTCATTCTGTTTTAGTATTAAGAATGACACGATGGGAATGATGGGTTTGGGAGAAGGAATCACTAACCATAAACCACCTGGTCTTCTGGTCGGTCGTTTCTGAACCGCTTCCGAGTACGGGAATGAAGATGACGAGGGGTTTCATCCATTATTACAGCATCGTTAAACATGCATGGAACCGGAGACACTCCATTGAATTGTGATGAGGAACTCCGGGGGGATATTATGGTCGAGAAAGAGGCTTTGCGCTTGAGAGTCATGGTCTTTGATATAGATGTAGAGTTGGTATTGAAAGAGACTGTAGGAAGTGAAGAGTAGGAAAAGAAAAGTTCTACTCTGTAGTCTGTGTTGATTCGTTCTGAGTTAATATGAATGTAGTCTGGAGAGTCAAATGAAGAAATAAGGAGCTGAGGGATTGGTCTTCTGCAACAAGCAGAGGTTGGGTTCTGGCGCGTCAACCCTGGTATCTTAACGCGGCGACAGCTGTAAATTACAGATGTGGTTGTACCGGAGATAACTTGATTGGTTTTCGCAGTGAGCACTAAGCTTGATTAGGTTTAGCGGTCTCTTTCAGCTCTGCAACCACTTTAAGTAGAATAATAGAGTTTAGGAACCCGCGATGTCTTTGAGTCGAGATTGAGTTGAAAGACAACTGGATAATTACAAATGTTCTGCTGTAGAAGACAAGTGGGAGAATTTTCTGGGTCAAGCTGTAGCCCAATACTCTATAGATGTTAGCTAATGGAATTATCGCTAATTAGTTAGTTATCCATATCGAGATCTGTAAACCTGGAGAACGGCACCAACATAAGGCACTCCCGGAGCAACGGGGGAGGATCCGGCATTCCACTTAGTATCCCAGTTAGTTAACAATTCTAGACTCTAACAAGATCGCTCAGAAAACAACATTGTTTCTAAATCAAAGAAGATGGGAACGAGTTTAATAAATCGGAACTGTTCATAACCAACGATGATAACCACGGACGAATGAATACAGGAAGTCAATCAAGACTTGGAAAATATACACATGGTGTCTCTTAGATAGACTGCTTAAAACATTTTCCACAAGCAAGTCTCTGTGGCGCAATCGGCTAGCGCGTTCGACTGTTAATCGAGAGGTTGGAAGTTCGAGCCTTCCCAGGGACGCTTCTTTTTTTTGGATCTTGGAGTGAGTCTCACGTGACCATGCCTATCTCTGGGTGGCCCAAGCGGGAGGCTAAACTCTATTGGGCATATCGACTTGATAGATGTTCCTCAGCTTTTAATCGTATGTATACTGTACTGATTTACCGTGTTGCTCTGTCTTGACCAGATTGGGGGTTTTTTAAATTCTATTACAACCAATAATCAACTACCTAGGTAGTTACTGAACCATTTGTAATCATTGGCACTATGTATATCTATTAGGACTATTACGTGGTTAGATGGCCTAATACTCGGCATACATACACCATCAATGGTGCCTGCCCTACGGAGTACTACTTGCCCCTCCCTTCCCCACCTCCTAACCAGCTTAGTTACTTAGTCCTCACTACAGCCCCAACCCCATCTCGCTTCAACCTCCTCTACATTTCTCGCCAGGCAATATATCATATCCCATCCTACGCACACGCTAAAATTTAAAGGAATAAAAGACACCCTCTGCTATGTCTGTGCGTCAACCAACTCATGCAGGAACTTGGTATTCCGATGATGGGGATATCCTTCGAGGTCAGCTTGACCACTGGTTAGATCAAGTGCCGGATCATATTGAGGGCTTAGGAACCTTGCCTATCCAAGGCTCAAGGATAATCATTGCGCCGTGAGTATCGAACCGTTTTCTACTCGCTTCTCAGCTATTATAGTAGTTCGCTAATATATGCTCGTTTTCAATTTACTTATTATAGTCATGCTGGCTACGCGTACTCGGGCCCTTGTGCCGCATTTGCATATAAAAGCCTCGATTTGAGTCTAGCGTAAGAGCTTCAGTATCTTGAATCTGCTTTATAATTTCCTTCAACTATTTAGTATCTCTATCGGGGGAGGTTTTTTTTATTGTGTTGTTTGCCAACAAATTTCAATACAGGAAGCGGATCTTCCTGATTGGGCCCTCGCACCATGAATACATGCGCCACATCGCCCTGTCAGAATTCGATGCATATGCAACTCCTCTCTCCGACGAACCTCTGCGTCTTGATACCGAGCTTATCGCTCACCTAAAGACCACTAGGTCTGCTACACAGCCACAGGCACGATTCGAAAGCATGTCTCATTCGGTTGATGAAGCAGAACACAGTCTTGAACTTCATCTTCCATATATCCATCGAATGCTTCAACGTCACCTCCCATCGGCCCCGGTGTCGTCGTACCCGCCGCTAGTCCCCATGATAGTAGGCAGTACCTCCGCCGCTGCAGAGCAGGCTTTGGGCAGCATCATAGCGCCGTATCTGGATGACCCGGGAAGCATATTCAT
Organism: Myotisia sp. PD_48; assembly: GCA_032988175.1. NCBI lineage: Eukaryota > Fungi > Ascomycota > Eurotiomycetes > Onygenales > Myotisia > Myotisia sp. PD_48. The sequence continues at coordinate 253,833 of JANTQB010000005.1, read as the reverse complement.
AATCTCCTCTGACTTCTGTCACTGGGGAACAAGATTTTCGTACACATATTACCTTCCACACACTCCTTTCCCAAAGCCAGCCCTTCCACTCTCGTATGACAAGCTACCACAGCCAGCTGTGAATATGTCTGAAGATTCGGTCAAGCAAGAAATCGCGTCGGTTTCTTCAGGTCGCCCAGTCCGTCACACCGATACTTTTGACCAAGGGGGATTAACGCCAGAAATACACGACAGCATCTCGGCCTGTGATGTAGCATGCATGAAGGCCATTGCGTATGGAGACAGTAAACTGTTTCTTCAGGTGTTGCAGAATACCGGAAATACTGTCTGCGGCCGACATCCGATAGGGGTGATATTGTCTGCGTTAGAACAGGTTCTGAGGGTTCAAAAACCAGTGGAAGATGAGGGAGATATCCCTACAGGAAGATTCTACTTTATAAGATATGAGAGAAGCTCGGAGGTGACCGTTCCTGCGGAAAGTTCAGTCAGCTATGTGTCTGCGTTTGCTACTCTCTAAACCTGAGTGTTTCTCGTTCCACTGGTCTCTAGTTGATGGGGTGTGCCAGTTAACCGTCACCGCTAGAAAGTGCAGCAGGTTAAACACTAGTTTCTATGATAGTGTTGTAGTTTGTTATTTGAAATTATTATGGAAAAATTCTCCGCAATATTGTATGCCGTATCCTCCAACCGCAGGCCTGCGTTTGGTGGGCTGCATAATATTTGTTTGACTTCGTTGCATTGAGAGATAAAGGATTCCAAAACCGACTTGTGTTATTTACTACCTAGGCTACGGTTACGTTAGTCAGGTAATTATAATACTACAATCTGACGAAGCTTTAACGTGAAAGTGGTTTTCCCGATTCTACCCATCTCCATATGCGGAAATGACATGTGGGATAGATTGCATTTACTGTCACGCCTAGATGGATGGACTAGGAACGGGCTCGTGACTGCAAGATGCGGGGTGAAGTTTTTTCCCATCAACATCTTCCACAATCGGCAAAAAAAAGTTCGCCCATGCGACGAAACTCGACCAGCCGATTTATCCGATAACCGAAGGAAACGACGGGCCGCTATCCACAGAGAAAGACAGTGAATAAAATCCCGCTCACAAGTTTCCCAACCTATCCCAAATTGTATCAACGGATCGAGGGGCCAGGGGGAGGAGGGTGGGAGCAGAAGGTTAGTGGGACACGCGTCCCGGGGACAACAAATCAAGGCAATGGTCAAGGGGAGGGGTTGGTATCCTGCAACAAGTGAACCTACTTCCCCCTCTACAACTCATGGCGAGGGTCTTAAAAATTGGATATATCGAGAGCGGTGTGCAACGTCACACTGGAGACGGCCATAACCTAACATTCTGATGTACTTACGCAAGTGGAAGCGCCATCTTGACTGGAGAAGTGTGAGTGTCCGTCCGTCGAGGAGGTAACGATATGTGTACCGATTGTAAGGTTCTGGTCATCCGGACATGTTGACGCGTCGGATGGGGTAATTGACAATATATCTAGGCAGAGAAATTAATTTGGCGAAATTGTCGCGTCGTCAACGAAGGAAGAAAGGTAGATAAGAGATGACGTTCATTCAGGGCTATTGTCGTCTTTCTGCTTGATTGATGAGTTAATCAGAGCAATTATATCCTCCGTACGTAGCCATCCTTCGTCGGACATTCGCATGTATAATAGCAGATTGGGCAATGCGGCGTAAGATCGACTCCACGTGGCGACGACTAGTTAGACAAGGCAGCGATGAACAGCGGGGAGATAAAGCAATCGGATTGCAATTGGCCAATCAGGGCACCTGTGTTTCCTCTCTGTATTTGCTTTTTGCTCGCAGGCAGTAAGAGGAGAGAGGATGGACAATAAGTAAGTTAGTGAAGCTAGGATACAGGCTACCTTCCGGGAGGATTGGATTGGATTCTCGATGTTAGATATTATATTGAAATGTTGGGTTGCCGAAAGGCGAGAGAGAGGTGAAAGGGGGGTGGGAGGGGCGCTAGTCCGGAAGCAGACTAGCGCAGTTATTTTTATCTCAGACGAAATCGAGCCGCGTAATCGCCAACGATTATTGGCTAGACCCGCGGTGACGATCGTTTTGTGATCGCCACGAACGAACCGCTTTGCCTTACAGAGGGCATGACTCGCGGTATCAATTAACAAATAGATGAAGTAGTTGTGTCTCTAACTAAGTAAATTATATTGATGAGCGGATGACATGGGATAGAGAGTCAAAGCGTTACGTATGGATTCGTCTTCAAGATGACCAAGAGAGACTGGAAGAAAAGAGGAACAAGAAGTTGAACTGAAAGAGAGTGTGTGAAGAGAGAAAAAGAGTGTGAGAGAGTTAGAGAGGCTGACGACGCGCCCAAGCCCAGGCCGTGTGTTGGGTGCCGTACCAGGCCTAGCGCCACTAGGGACTCGTCAGCCCCCCTTGCGTATTAGCTGCGTATTATTGGTATTGTTTGCCGTCGTTGCTGATTTTTCTATACCAAGCTGTGCGCCTGTTTGGGCCTGTTTGGGCTTGGTCTTGGCCTGACCCTGCCAACTGCTGCGTAATCCCTCCGTACCACCTGCCCCTTGGCAGTACCAGTACTGTGTTTTACGTCCCCGTTTGCCCTTCTCTGGTTGCCTGTTGTGCCGCCTGTAGGTGTAACGCTCCCGTGTAATTCGTATACCAACCAGTCACCTTCATACGTCAACTTCTTTCCCCCCCCAACTTTGGCCTCATCTGTCTTCTCTCTCTTCTCTTCTCTCTTTTTCTCACTCCTTGCATGAACTCTTCTTCCTATTCTTCTTCTTAGTCGTCGTCGCTGTCGTCGTCGCCCTCGCCTTCATGTCCATCTGTTCCTCCCGTTCTTATATTCTATAGTTGTCCTTCCTTCCGACGTTTTGAATCAAATTCCGTGGGTTTGATTTGATTCTGGATTAGCGCGAAACATCATAAAGGCTGGGCTGTGCTATTTGCTGCGCATCCCCTTCCAAAACCAACCCAGACCTCTCTGTGCCCTTCTCTCTCTCTCTCTCTCTCTCTCTCTCTCTCTTTCAACTAACTCCCCTCCATATCTCTTTTTCTCAATCTCAATTCCTCTCAACTGTCTTTCTCTCTCTTATCGACTATCTTCTCTTTCTCGCTTCTTGCAGCCTTCCAACCCACGAGCTCACCCGGAATCATTCTCCGTTGACTAGATCATTCAGTTGATCAGACGACTCTAACAAACACCATAATCCCAATCTCTATATAACCCTCTATTACAATCAAGCGGGTATTGGCAGTCATCGTCGTTGGCTGGCAGCCTGCCCTCTCAACTCTACCTACCATCATCATGGCAGACCGCCGTGCGCCGTTTCCACCCTCCTCTTCCTCCTCTCCTTTCGACTCCAATGGCACACTCGACACTTCTGGCCTCACAAAACAATTCGAAGAATTACTCAAGACCAGGAGATTTAACACCTTACATGAACAATCTCGATCGCGGACAACCTCACCTGCACCAAACTATCCTCCCCCTCCTCCGCCACCAGCTGTAACAGCCTCCTCTTCTTCACACCAACTCTACCACGAACAACAACGAGCAAGACCATCTTCTTCTCGTTCCCAACAACAACCACCATCATATTCTTCCATTCGAAGCCTCCCACTCTTCCCGACTCCGCCACAAGATTCCTCGTCTCTCAAGTTTCGTAATCTCCTACATGTCCTCTCCGTTACCCCCATGAAGTACGAGAATCCCGGTCTATTAGATGAAGCCTTATCACAAATTCCACTCGACCGATTGTACCAAGAAGCAGAGGAAGAATGTCAGATTCTCCAGGCTGAGGCTGCCAGTATGGGTGACAACGTCAAACCCAAGTGGGGCTATCAAGATTGTGTTATAAAAGCATTATTACGGTATGTTTTACCTACAATAAAAGAAAATCAACATGCAAAAGGAAGAACCGACATGAGTACTAACAACCTCGTTCTATCTTAGATGGTTCAAACGCTCATTTTTCCAATTTGTTAACAATCCACTTTGCGGCACATGCTACAGCCCCACTATTGGGCAAGGCATGACTCCACCCACTCCAGACGAAACCGCTCGCAGTGCAACCAGAGTCGAACTCTATCGTTGTTCAGAGCCCAGTTGTGGCCGCCACGAAAGATTCCCCCGGTATTCAGATGTCTGGGCCCTTTTGCAGGCGAAACGGGGAAGAGTAGGTGAATGGGCCAATTGCTTCAGTATGCTCTGCCGCGCGGTCGGTGGAAGAGTCCGTTGGGTTTGGAACTCAGAGGACTATGTGTGGACTGAAGTGTATTCCGAACACCAGCGGCGCTGGATTCATGTTGACGCTTGTGAAGAATCCTGGGATAACCCCCGCCTTTACACTGAAGGTAAATTCGAACTCTTAAATCCGATTCATATTCTTATTCTTCCATTCCTAACGTTATATCTTTCTTTCAGGCTGGAATCGAAAAATGGCATACTGCATTGCCTTCTCAATTGACGGAGCTACCGATGTCACCCGACGTTATGTCCGAAATCCCGTAAAACACGGCATGGACCGATCCCGTGCACCAGAAGAAGTCCTCTTGTGGGTAATACATGAAATCCGACGAATGCGAAGAGAAAACCTTTCCAAAGAAGAAGGTCGACGACTGATGAAGGAGGATGAACGTGAAGAGAAAGAACTCCGGGGATACATGGCTCAAGCACTTGCAACCGAAATCAGTAACCTTCTACCCAACGCTTCCCAAATTTCCACTTCCGATGAGTTAAAAATACCCATGGCTGGCCAAAATGGAGCTATCGAATGGGTTACCCCAACACGTGGCTCTACCGGACAAGCAAACCCTGACCGTTCGGGCAATCGATGACAGCCATCACGCGATCCTAGTTACGTTGCTATGCCTTTTCTTTATATTTCTTCTCTCGACGCCGCTATGTGATGACCCAAGTTACCCGATCCCTCCCTTCCATCGATCACTTCATAAACTCCGACTCGACACGTTCCCATTCTGACGACATCTTAAACCTCCTCACTCTTCTCCATTGGGTCTAACATCTTTTTACTCGCCAACCCCCCTCTTTTTTTCTATCTGTTTGGATTCTGCATCATATACCATGGCGTTCCGTGCTGGCTAACTATAATAACTGGTAGAGCCTGCGTTTGTATTCCTTCATATTCTCACTATACCATCTTCCTAATTTTCCTATGCATGAAACTTTTTAGCATCTTTCATCTTTTCCGTTTTGTTTAATTTTGGTCCAGAGAGGGGAAGAAATTACATATCGCTATCGCTCGCTCGCTATTCTCTTTCTCCTCTCATTGTCATTATATTCAGTTCTTTGATCAGTGACTTCCTCTTAGTGTTCCCTATGTTACCCTCACTCATATATGTGTAATGCATAGTCAATCCCTCCCAGAGTCCATACTCTGCTGCCACATCGGCATCCAAAAACCTCTTCTTAACCTCAATACCCCCCTTCTTTTTCTAGTAAAAGCTTTGTTACTATCTTCTTTCCGTCCGTTTTCTAGTTCGTCTTGTCATACATACGGGGCTATGTTTTTGTCCTTATTTTCTTGCCTCGTCTTTTTTTTCTTTCTATTGTCCTCATCTTACTTCCTGGTGGACCATATATTCCTTTGACTTTGTTAACCGTGGCGTTCTTTGGCAAGGGACTGTTTGAGCTAGTCCTGAACATGTCTAAGCATTTGGTTATTTCTTCCTTTCTTTTACTTATTTTCGATGTTTTTATCCATGCTTTTTTTCTCCTTGTGTCTCCAGGGGTAGTCAACTGATTGGATGGATCTTATGAACCATTTCATTCTTAATTGCTATTATTAGCTTTTACTTCATTTACAAATTAAGCAATTGATCGTTATAAGTTCTCTTTCCAAAATCCCTTTTTTGTAGTATCTTGTTATCCCGCCAGTCTACCTCGAGATGGGCCATAGAGTACGTACTTGTTTTCAACCCAGCTGTTCCGATATGACCCCAAGTCCAACTAGATGAGAGGCATACTAAATCACATACAATAACATAAGTTAGTACTGGGGTGCCTCCCTTTAAATTCCATATTTAGAGGGTGGATGGGGTTACATACCACTCTCCCGTATATTCCTGTGATTGTATGACCAGGCAAAAGTTGAAACTTCTTTTTCCGTGGTCGGGGAACTGGCGGCGTCAGCGGCATCGAAATCTGTGGAAGCGAATTCGCACCAAACATCAACGATCGTCCTCGATTGGTCAGTATCTAGCAAATCCCATAACAAGTTAGCTATTTATTTCATACACAAAAGAGAATCGCAGAGCACTGACCTCTAAAGCCGAAACCACACTCAACGCTCTCCCATCCCTACCCTCACAAAACTCATCATCCTTCAGTCTCATATTCACCACCCTCTCACCTCCCGGTCCATCTATATTACATGACTTCTTCGTTATGGTTCCAGTGGGTTCAGCCAAAGTATCCACAGGCATATAATGCCGAGTCCTAGAATATATAGCGGTCCGCTTCACGGGGGCATTGGAATTATCGTAGTGGAAACTAATCGTGCATAAGAAACGCCCAGCCATGGTCACTGAGATACGAGTAAGGTGTTGTAGGTATTCGCCATGTTCTCCGCCAAACATAGCAGGGCGGAGCGGTTCCCAGGGATTTTGGCTATTTCGATCTATCCTGTTCAAGTCATGGAACAGTTTATCCCCAGCTGGAATAAAGGGGAACCATAATGCAGCCTTCTGTATAGGAATGAGGGGAGGGTTCTCGGTAGTAATTTGCTTTTCTTCGGGGACGGAAAGGGAATACATCCTGAAGCCCTGCGTTGTATATCAGTAGCTGAGATGCGCATTTGTTTTCGACCGGACTGGGGGAATTGATAACATACATCGAACCTAGCCTTAAAATGCGTGATCGGCTCGTCCATGCACAGAAGCTGCGTGAGAGATACATTTTCATGATCTCCAGCCCATTGAGAAATGTGGTCTCCTGCTAAAACTTGAATGCCACGAATACCAAGCCCATCAATGCCAAGTTTAAAACCTGTGATAGGTAGCAAAGAACCGGATTCGTCACATGGAATATCTAGAATCACTCGATGTCCACCATGGGCATAACCGATCATAATTGCCTCCTGGTTCTTTGGGTATATCCTGATTCCAGATACGTACTGGAGGCCCCTGAAAGAGATTATCAATATGGAAATCTGAGTAAGGGCACCGGGAAGACGCATTGCATAGTTTTTATGAAATGGTTCTTTCCCAAAACTTGGCGGATATGTCTTCGTTTGATCCCGATATTCCGCAGTTCGCCATATGATATGGTTATGCTCTTTCATCTCGTCAGAGTATACATCGCCCTTCTCGATTTGAGAGGTTAATAAACTTGCTAGAGGTTCATTCATTTCCCAGATCCCCTTCCGAAATCTCAATCCGAAAACGCCAGGCCCCAACTTATTGGTTCGATCATATAAGAGCTTCCAATCGTAACGCCGTGAACCACCACCTTCCCTCATCCGAGGTTCGAAAATATGATGCTTTTCAAAACCTGCGGAAAATCGAGAGCGCCAAAATTTTTGCGGGAGTTTTATGCTAGCAAATGACCTAGATGCTAGTCTTATATTGACAACATCATCGGATTTTAGGAGGCACAGAATCTCCTCGCGAAGTTCCACTGGTAGGATAACAAAAGTATCCTCTTTTGATCTGAATACCCCACTCACGACGGCGGCTTTTCCATGCTCCGGTAGATATTCAAGTACTTCTGCCTCACGTAAAATGCTCTGCAGTTCGGGAATATTTGCTGGGTTGCGTCTGCGGCTGCGGTACGAGATATCTAACCTACGTGACGGCGTGAACAGAGGATAGTACAAGGAAAGAGCTCCGACTGAGTGATAGATAAAGGATGAGCATATGGCATAGAATCGCCCTAAAGGTATCTCGTGCGGGTATACAAGGCCTTGCAACACTTTCCAACAGGCATCATGAACAACGAAGCCTGGAGGCGAGGTCTGTGGTCCCTGGGGAAGAAACTCATCGTCATTAGTTGGTCGGTAATCAGGATCATCGTATCGCTGAGTTGAATCCGAGGGGGCTGAGAAATGACCATAACGGTATTCAATAGATCCCACGCCGGTTAAGAACGCTCGGAATTTTGTAGTATCTACATCTACATTTGCTCGAACTGTAGCAGAATTGTTTAGACAATGTCTAACCCCCAGGTATTGGACATAAGAGGGATGGAGACTGATCTAGAGAAAAAAAACTTTTCCGTTCACATACCAGCTCGGAACTCACGGAGATAGTAGTACTCTTGTTCAAGTTGGCCGCTACAGACTTCTAGCATCTCCTCGCATAGAACGCACGACGTCGTGCGGTGGGCCATTGGATCGTATTAGCCGCTGGAGTACTCTGTATAGGATGGTAGCAATTACCGCTCAATCGAGCAGCGGATATATAAGATTTGGATTTGTATATATTGTGCTAATGTTACTCCGTATAATGGATAGTGGTCAGGTAGAAATATGAACCTCTCATGTCTCACATCCTGGGCGGCCTAATTATTTGTGTATGTGAACTTGAGAAGCCATCACCATAAAACTTTGGGAGTCTTGCTAGAACACTTGGCATGACTCGCTGTATGATTTCATTTGCTTATTCTATTCGGCTCAAAATTCTGTGGGATAGGAAACGAACTTCCATTTTAATATAAACACTTAATGCATGAAAGATTTCTAAACATAAATATCCAGATCGTGGGAATCACTGTACAAGCTATTACTCGTAGTCTCGGATATATCGACCTGGCAGCTCCAGGTCCCATATCGGCCTCTCTACTACAACGACCTCTAGAGGAGCTGTCTCCCTCGTCGAAGATTTCGCATTCTGGACGCTGTGCTGGGATTTCTGACTCAATGGGACTATGCCTAGTATTTCACGGTATTTGAAGGTAGACCACCACTGGCGTTTGTGGTCAGGATTCTGGTCTGAATCTGGCTCGGGCGAGAAAAGTTTTGCTAAAGTAAGGGTAAAAGTATATTAGCGCTTGTATATCAATATGTAGGATCATAGGAGAGAAAATCGCTTACCATTTTCAAGTCTCGTCTGCTTGGAACCATCTCGTCGGATAGCAGCAAGATTGGATTCATTCCTACTTGCTGGACCATCGTTAACGTCAAAATGATCATCATCGCCATCATCGAGTGAACTCTGTTCCCTAGACTTTCGTGTATCAAGCGATACCCATTCGCCATCAATAGCTTTGTCTCCCACTACTTTGCGCATTTTCTTTCCAAACCCTACGCCTGTCTCTGATAACGGTATTCGATCCCCGGCGCCGGTGTTTTGTTTTCTTTTCTTCCCGTCGTCTTCTCGACCCTCTTCATCCTGGCGCCGTTTTCGTTTCTTCTCTGGCATGGATTTGGGGGCTTCGAGTGCCTTCGTGTCATCCCCCTCAGGATAAGGCTGTGGAAAGTCCTGCGACAAGTCAAACATCCATAGCCAGGTTGCTCCATATAGCCAAAGGCGGTTTCGGCCATTCATAAAATCCCAAATTGCACCCATGGCTCTATCTTTAATCATGGTAAATTCATCTGGCAAATAGGCCTTTGGGTTTCTTCGAGACCAATCGGAGTATTTCCCTTGTAGCACGTTGAATTCGGATAAGTGATGCTCAGCATTTACTGCCATCAGTTGATATTTATCGGAAGCAACACTGGATGAGCCGGATCCCGGTTCAGATGCGGAAGTAGAATTGGAGACTGGGCGGAATGATAGGAATAAGGGTGCCGAATTTAAACGCGGAAGTGGAGATTCTTTGGATACCCGTCGCCATCGCCCACTAGCGTATCTATCGTCGACATCTTCCTCATCTGAATCTTCGTCGCTGGACGACGCATCGCTGTCGGTGGCATCATCTGCCTCAACAGCATGGCCGCTATCTTGCAGTATCCAGGTATCAATAAAACCGAGCATATCTCCACATGCGACAACCTTGCTATCACCAGAAAAGGCTATGCAACGAACCGTCCTATCATACCCACCTAGAGTACCGTGAAGGATCTTTTCGGATCGAATGGCTCTTTGGACACGGGCTACTTTTTGAAGCTTCTGTGCAACATGGATATTCCCTGAAGCGTCTGGAGCTCCGACTAAATTTGCTAGATAAACCTCATTATTGGGCCTTACCAAACAAAGCCATTGGCCATTGGGCGAGATTGCAAGTTCCCTCGCGCCGTCTGACGATACCTTGGACGGTAGGTCGATTTTTCGAACTTTTAGTTCATCTCCGAGGGGTGTAAGGGAAAACATCTTGACTTCTAAAACTGTCGATGCTATCAGGATAGTTCCGTCCTGCGATAAAATTGCCGACGTTAAATGTTCATCTCCTTGGAAAAGGACCTTAGCAATTAATTTGTGCTGAGTTTCAGCATCAACCGATGAGGATCCAGATACACGCCAAATATTGACCTCGCGATCCCACCAGCTCATTATCAATCGAGAGGCTCCTGACGAGCAGAGCTGGGGTACCTGCGGCAAATTTGGAAGCTTTCGATGATGTTCTCTTCCGTATTCTCGTAAGGGAATGACAATCGGGATTGTATCAAGTCCTAAAATCTGCTGTGAGCAATATGTCTACCTGGTATCGACTTTAAAAGGAACGTAAACTGACCTCCTGATACAGCAATACTTATATCGAGAGTTTCATAAACTGCTAGGGCTTTGACGTCATGTGTGTGATATCTTCGATGCATTATCTCTGCCCATCTTCTCGTGTTCACCCCCTTTTCCCGGCGCTTCAATCTATAAACTACAGTTCTTTGATCGGCACCTCCACTCATCACGGATTCGCCATCACCGCTAATGGCAATATCCAAAACATCTGCCTGGTGACCCTGTAGCCGCTGTACAAGGGAGTAGTTTTTTCCATCCCAGAATCGTATTTCGCCCGCCGAGTCGCCCGATACAATTGATCCATCGGGCAGGCACTTGATGGACCAAACTAATAGCTCCTTGACATCTTTTGTCTGGCCTTTACCCAAGGATATAGTCCTCAGTAGCTTCCCATTGCGGATATCGAACACCCGTATGGAGCTGTCAGCGTAACCGGCCACAACAGTGTGACGGTTTTGAAAGGCGATGCTAAGCACTCTAGCCCTCTTGGTAGACGGTCGGAGAGTTTTTAAGTATTTGAGATCCCCATCCTCCGTAGACAGTATTATGATAGCCCCATCTGCGCATCCAGCTACTAGATACTGTCCTGTATATTCTCCATCCGCAGCAGGCAACGGTTTACCATCAATTCCTTTCTTTGTAGCTTTCCAGCGTGGTTGCGCAGCCAGGCACCATATTTCCCCATAGTTCCCGCTCGAATGTCTTGCCGGTCGACCCTGCTCTAAATCCCATTCAGTGACAACGCTTGAGTAGCCGATGCTGAAAAGGCGTAATTTTCCCGGAACTTCCTTGTCACCAATGCGCTCGCTGGGATCGAGTGTCCATGCTAGTCCCTCAATGCTGCGGTCTTTTCCTCCACGGAGGATTGTTTCTTGAAACCAGGTGCCGCGAAGCGGATTCCAAATCTCGATATCACCATTTGCCCGGCCTACTGCAAGGCGCAGTGTGGGAGATCCGCGACCCTGAAGATGAATAGACGAAGGATGCGAAAATGCTAGAGCATTGATTGACTGGGGTTTGTAGGGTACAAAACGGCAACGATGAATATCCATGGTGCTTGTTGTTGAAGGAAGGAGAAACCGGTGAATGTAAGCCCTAGCGGTGTCTCAAGGCAGTATCCTGCAATTGAATACATGTAATACCCGTGCTCTTAAGATAATAGCAGATTATTGAGAGGCCATCGCTCTTTGTTCCCCTTGACTTTTGCTTGGGCTTCGACAGCTTCAATTCTGAGCTTCAAAATTTATTTTCTGACCTACCACTGAGGGTAATTTTTCGCGGCCAGATAAAAGTCACGTGATAATTAACCGGGTAAACTTTCCTTCCCAGGCATTCTATCACTTCCAGTCTTGACGGACTTCATCAGAGAACATCATTGATTTAGCCCTAATAGAGATTACTGAGACCACCAATGCTAAATATATCAGCCACCGTGATATCAGGACTTTTGTAATACTTGTAATACCCAAGGCTGGGGGGAATACTACGGAACCCAAAGGAGTATCAAACAAGCCAGTCAAACTGAGTAACATTGATCGAATTCAAATTCTCCAACACCAAGTAAAACCTAGCATTGTCCTGTGTTTATCTTTCATGCTGGATTTGAATACCAACTAGGTTTCCAATGCTTTTTGTCGGCTGACCTAGCCTACGTGTTGTGACGGACATCATCCCCTGCGCACATCCTGTTTGTTGATAAAAAAACAACCCCAGATCTCCTTAAACTGGCTAGAACAGAACACTATTCCCACGCAGCAAGTCCTTGCGGCTTAGCATGAACAGAGAATTTTGCAGTCCTTTAGAAGTGTTTACTGGACGTGGCTTTGTGCTAACTTTTTTTCGATCCCTTGAAAAATATCAAGCATAACGATATATTCATCGATGATTGAATGGCCGATGGCTCTGTTAAAAGGTCTCAGCGAGGTAGAGAAGGAATGAATGATTGTGAAACGTCTACTCCTCTACTTCGGGGATGGTCTAGGTTGATTGGTTTCGTGGAACACTTCACGATCGTGCTCGATGGTGTGACCTTGTTTCTCCTATGGCCCGCCGACAAGCTCACAGCAACTTACCCAAGGCGGCCCTTTTTAATGCTTTAGGACGTCAATGAGCCCTGACCTCAGGAAGGATCGCGGTCAAGGACTCTCTTCAATGTCCTTGGCTCCGGTAACTTGAATCTCTTTCGAAGCCAAATGGGGAGAAGTGGAAAGCTCAAGAGTCCATAATTTGCCGTGCACGAAGTACAATAAGCGAAAGTAAGGCTGTTGTTCGTTCAGCCGATTGGTAGAAGGAATTTTGGAATGAAGATCATCGCGCTATAACTATCCTCTGTTTTAGCGTGCTTCGAGCAATTAGCCTAGAGTTGCAAACACAAAAAACTCTTCAATTCCCAGTTAGCGAGCGGTATTGTAGAAGGCTTAATGAATAATTATTGGGAGATCGTGTCCTCTGAAAGAAGTTGTCATGGATTTACGTCGTGGTATTTTGCTGTCACGCGAAAAAAAGGGTGATGTTGAAATACGAGTAATATAGCAGATTTTTGACAGGGAAGAGAGCCAAATTTTTAGGAGTGAATCTCTGAGCTGCTGTGGTTCGATGTTGATTTGCTCGCTTCTGAGCCATCACCGTATTTCTTTTCTTTTCTTTTTTGGCGTTCTTGGTCCGATGAGCTTGTGCACCTCAGAGTATTTAGGCGTTCTCGCAAGACATGCCACGTCAGAGGTTTGTGCATGCCCTCAAGCCACCACCAATGGACTCACCAAACAGCAGGTAACCAAGGAGAACCTTGCATGAGCCACTCCCATTTTTGGGACAGATGCACTATATCTAATAGTGACTTGGGCATGATGCTGTCAATATGAAGAGAGCGCGAACCACGGATAGTAGTCCGTACTCCTCCGTAAGGTATTTACCGTTAATAGTTTCAGGTGGTAACATCAGGGAGAGAATGGAGTAGAAATGGAGTAGAAACTATATTTTCTTTCACTCTTGCATTAACTAACCAGTTAATAGTTATCCCTTGTTTTCTCGCCTCGGAGAAGAAATGAGAGCAATAGGTTATAAGGATCTTGGAGGTTCCAGCCAACGCAAAAGGGAGCGGGTGAACTGAGTATGAGATTACAAAACTGTAAAATACGAAAAAACGCGACAGGATTCGAGGTGCTTGTACCAATACGTATGTATGAGGGTATGGATGAAGACGACGCCATACCAAACAGAGCTGGGAAGCTACTTTTCTCAGCTTTTCCTTTTCCGGTTAAGCCGAATGGATCTGCAAAAATAAACGCGCAGGAAGCGACCAGGGTCCCATCCAATCACTACGCGTCGAAACACGTGGAGGGTTTCATTCTAATTTCAATAAAAAAACACTTAGATTCCTGGCCAGGGTTTTCGCGTGGGCTATAGTTACAGAGTAACTATGGATCGAGTACTCCATACGTGACATACCAAGAACCGTGAAAGAGCGAGAAAGAAGCAAAATGTTTTTCAAAAAAAAAAAAATTCAAAAATTCGATTCTGTTCTCCGGAGAAGACGACATAAGCCCGATAAACCCCACGAAAAAGAGTTTTTAATTTTACTCTCCATTTTCGTCTCTTTCCGTGTTTTCTTGAGGCCGAACCAGTTCGTTCCTCGAAAGAGGTGGGTTTACCATTCTGAGACACCACCACATTTCCCACTCCACCCAAAACTCGAATTTTTTTTGTTGAGACGTCAAAATTTTCATATTGAGGGTGTTTTGCGGGTTATCGCATCGCACAAATGAAACAACCAACGGAAGGGTATCCCCGTACGGAGTACTTTGGATCTGTTCCCAATTTTGTCGTGTTCATTAAAATTTTATCGTCAAAGGTTCGATTTAATATTGTAAACACACAAAAACATCATACGCGTTTCTATTGGCTGAAGTGGCGCCGGCTTCCGCGCTTAGTAAAAATTAACTTTTGCGGCTCGGCAGAATAGTGATTTACTTTACTACCGTATGACATAAGATCCGGTACAATGGAACCGTAAAATTACTGGAGCAGAGACAAGATGCTCACAACTTTCATTGAGTAAACAAACATTCTGCGCTCTTCAAAACACTATAGGCACCATTTGTACAGCTCGAAAAGCATGTCATCAAAAGAAAATTCAGCTGGTCGGAAGCGCTAGGCAACATGAAAACTCCGAGCCATGGAATGCTGGCGGAAAATGTGTTCCTGACAATTGAGAACAATACCAATAATTTACGGTTTCTTACTCCGTACTCGGATGGAGTTCAACCATCGATCTGTTCGGGGAACGCCGTGTCGCAGGTCGTTAGTTACAAAACAAAGCATCTCTATGGATTAGAAGCCTTGGTTCTCTAACAGCTTGGTAGCTGTATTAAAGATAATTTCCAAGTTGAAATCGCCGGTCTCGAAGCACGCGATTAAGCAATGACCGACTTGATCACACCCCCAAATTGAAAACATACCCGTTCGTCGTCAATTGGAATAGCGTGTATAATAGTCGATCGGTCATCGATCAATTCTGAGGGCCTTGGAAGCCCCCCAGTCAGGGAGGGTAACATTATTATTTCCAACCCGGTATCCAGTGGACATGAAGCTGTATTGGGGAGGGGGAAACGAATATGAAAAAGAGCAGCATCCTGGGTGGAAACGTCTGATATATATTAGGGTGGTAAGGGACGATATTAGACAATGAATCGATAAAATTTCATTCATTGCCTTATCTGGCTTTATTGCTTCGAGCAACATGGTGTGGCTCGCTGCTGCGCCGTTGCACCGCACCGTTGTGAAGCCATGTCTCATTAAATAGCCAAGCATTATTGACGACTGGATACGCTGCTCTGTTTCATACTCCACCTCCGCTATCTAATAATTATGATTTGACTTGAGCGAGCTTTCTTTATTCTGATATTACGTGGTGGTCTGTCAAGAGCTTCGGATCTGGTGGTTTTGTTATAGAGAGGTCTCTCATTTTGTGTCTCCTCAGGTAGGTCGCCATTTGACTTTTTCCTGCCCTCACAACTCGCGTTTCCGCCAAGTGAGAGGATTGAGTTGAAACAGGATGAACAAAAAGAGGATTAAAAACCAGGGTATTAATAAAAGAGTATTTTTTGCGCCGTTGAACCTTTCTGAAGAATCTTCTCGTGTTTAATCCTTTCCCTAGCTCCCAACATGTATAAAAAGGTTCTCAGGTTGTCCCCAAGTCGGGCAAAAAATACCGATTTGGAAATCCAGAACACAGAATCGCGGGACTAAAAAAAACGAAATATCCTCTTCGATGCGTGGAGTCTTGCCTTGTTCCGTGTGCATTCACACATTCGTTTCGAGATATTACACCAAGGAGGTAACTAGCTAGCAAATTTGGGGCAAAGTCGGCGCTTTGTCACGATGATGGTTCGGGTTACCCCATAATCATAATCTCCCCGTGCATGAGTTGTCCGAACGGGTCGAGAACCAACAGATTAATTTCGTCAGGTTTGTTCTCAAACCTGGACAACATGGTAAGTGCTCTTGAAGGAATGAGAGAGGGCCAAGCTCTGGGAAAGGGCTGAAGCGAGATTTGTTTCACGCAGAGTTTTGTACCAGGGTAATATAAGTGGTGTGGGACGTGCTTTTTTTGGAAGATGTCGGCAACACCCCATAAGCCAGAAGCCAGAGCACAAAGCTTTGACTGGAGGAGATGAATTCTTTCTTCTAGCTATTGAGCAGGGCTATCCTGGAGTTGGGCCATGTACGGAGTAGCTTACTTTTGTGCACGGTGAAGATACGTTATGGCACGCAGTGGGGAGTCTGCAGGAGTTCTCCAGCAAAGATGAACAACCTGGCAAACTATCTAGGTAGCTAACTTGCAGCGATTCGCTCAGAAAAAAGTGATTTACGCGTAACTACTCCGTATGGTGTATGGGTCGAATAACCCCACTCGGGATTTCTGGAACGCGATTTCTAGTCAAACCTCAAGGAAGATTTTTTAAGTTGGTGCATGCGTTCTTGATTCAACGACTATCATAATCCGTACCTCCGTCATGTTTCACAGGATTGGGTTGTTTGTAGGCGTGCAGCATACAAAGTCGCTAGGAAGGTCCGGTTGGGTAACGCGATACAAAGGAACAAGGAACGACAATCAATAATTGATTCTCCAATGCCGATCCCTCAGGCGATATACGGAATTTTCGTGCTTCATTCTCTGTGTACAGGAGACTTGGTACAAAATACAATACATATAACTCCTTAGTTTCGATAGTTCATATGACAACAACAAGTTTCTTGAGGATTACTTAGATGTGACCTGAATGGCGCTGGGGAAAAGAAATATATGATCCTCAACCGGGAATGAGAGGGTGATCATTTCGCGCTCTTGTTGAGGTCAGTGGGTAGGAATTGGCAAAGGAAAAAAGAAAAGAAAAACCAATTAAAACCGCGTATCCCGCGTATCTCTTCCAAACATGGAATTCCGTGATCAGCACTTGAATCCAGGATATGCGTTCAGGAATGTCCAAGGAGGAAAAAAGAGTGTGGGGAGATGGGGCATAGGGCCCATGAGCCATGGTAAGGAAAGAGAGATTGGTACGGAGTAAGGTTTCAGGGATCTTTTGGTGCATACCGAGAAACTGGAATGTTGTTGCTCATGGCACACCAAGTCATAGGATACCACTTACTGCAAGACGCGACTTGCCGTCTTTCACGGTGGCCTTCTGCATAACTCCCTGATCAGGTACCGAAATTTTGGGATCGGTGGAGGCGACTTGATAGGAGTAAGAATTTTACATAGCCTAAATGGGAATAAAATCCGGTTTGAAGAAAGATATCTATACGATTCAACCTGAGTGTTTAGTTGACGATCAATTAGCATTCCCATATCATACGTAGTACGAGTACTCCGTAGTAGAGCTTCTTTCCCGTGGCCATGTGCCAGAGCATTGTTGGCTAGTTCGCCATTGAGTAGTGAGAATGGCGTTATGCCAGGACATAGCTAAGTCAATTGATGCTTGACCAAAAAAAAGTAGCGAATGGATAAGGCATCAGCCAGCCACCACAAGGGTATGTATTGAATTGAGTATTTGACAGAAGTTGCGGTCGTACTCGTTGTAGCGGCTGAAAGGCAAATGCGATGCGCTGTGGTTGCCAGCAATTCTCCATCACCCATTGCCCCCTCCCCGTCCCGTTCTGATTGCCATTGTAGCGGAGTTATTTCATCAAATATCTCGGCTGTGATCAGCCCTTTGTCCAGCTCAGACTAGTTTCATAATAAACATCAAGGGTTCAGAGCTTGTGAGCCAATGGAGGGCCGGTAGAGTGATCAAGATCAGGATGCATGGTGGAAGCGGGGGAAAGGTGGCAAAAGATCAGGGATACCCGACGCTATCAACTTACAGGGCTGGCGAATTCACTTCTCTCTCTCTCTTCCATCCAATCCCCCGCCTCCCAGATTCAGTCTATTAGGTGAATCGAACTGAACTGAGTTAGTTGAGTTACTTTGTCACTTGTGAAAAATATTGAATCTGCAAGGAACAGTTGTCTGAACCCACGGTCCTGGATAAAACCTTGAGTTTGCTCGCTGCTTGTACCTTGTGTGTCACCAAGTTTGGTACCATCCCGTTCTGGTTCCGGGGAGCATGATAACTCTTTTTTGTGTTCAAACTTTCAAGTCTGGTCGACTTGGGAGACTTGTAGACAACTAACTTCCTTGCGGTCGGTCGGATGGTTTCCAGGTTCAATGTTGAAATTAGTGAGTCGATCCCCAGTCCCTATTATAGCGCCTTTTGCTTTTTTGCCCAACAACAAAATATTGGATAGGTATCAAACTGGAATTAGTGTACTCCGTTTAAAAATTACAGCTCCTTTTCTCCAACTGGAAGACTGTGTAAAACTAATATTTCCTTCCTTGGTCGTGTATGCAGCCAGACAGGTACAGGTACAAGACAGATACGGAGGGCGATGGACGAACTCCGCCTTGATGACAGGCTCCAAGGCTGGATTTTGATCCCATCGTGACTGACTGTACATATACGGAGTTACAAGGTTACTCCCCTGTGAGAATCGCGTCCATGTTCTCTGATACTGATACTAAGACTCGAACCCGTAAGATATATGCACCAACTGGTTCATGAAACTAAATTCAAGCGTCAAAGGACTTGAATTCGAACCGTCTTGTTTTCCTTTTCTTCTCTTTGTACGGAATCGAGAGTCAAAGAAAAGGAATAATTAATTAATTTTTGTATGGGTGGGACTTCATCATTTCAACTCCGGAAGCAATTTGAAGGAAAAAAAACCACCACAAAGAAGACTGGTAAATACCGTTAAGTTCACCCAGCATTTGGAAACGGAAAAATACCTCGCGTTTAACCAGAGGCAGAGTACTCCGTATTAACTCTCTGCAATCACGCCGAGACTGTACAATGCTACGGCGAGATATTAGTTTAGTGAACCAACAGGTATGTACTCCGTATTATGGGGCTGGGTTACGGAGACTATATACGTGATACTTCGTCTCGGGTATTATTTACGAAGTACTCGCTCTTGTAACGATACATTCATACCAGCTTTGCTTCTTCGAGAGAAGACAATAAATAAATAAGAACGAACTAAAGGGTTTAGCTGGCTGAATGGTTCAATATAAATCCTGAATTCGGGGTTTACTCTTCGATCGACCCTCAGTAAAGCATGCTCACAGTCCGGATTCCAGAAAGAAAGATTTCTTTTTTGAGCTGGTAAATTCAAGGTTTTTAAGATCTAGGGTTACACGTCAGAAACACACCCGCTTCCGTCGGTACCATCAAACGAAGCGGACATCGTACCGGCGGTTCGAACGATACAGAGAATCGGGTACCAAAAATTTAACTAATAGTTAACGGTTAAAAATTAGAAAAGGATTTTGTTTCCGCAAGGGATGTTTTAGATATTAAACATTGCATACGTACTTGTTAGATAGGAATAGAAAGGTAAAGAAAAGAAATACTAAATAAGAACAAGAAGAATAATAACTCATCTTCAGAATATAATTAATAGTTTCAGAGGTTGGGAGCCTATGAACTGACATCTCCAGGAGCGGTCTGACGCAAGAAGAAGACAGGGTTTGCTGTAACGCGAGTAAGAAACCAAACGGTAAGAGAAACGTAAGAGAAACGTAAGAGAAGGGCTTCCCAAACACGCTGCGTAATGGAATGGAAAAGGGTGTAATGGCTGTAATGGCCCGTCAGCCAATCAGTCCTGTGAGCCACTCGGTGGGCAAAACCTGAAAGCCTCCTGCTTCCTTCTTCCCCATTCGACTAGTCTGGAGCCTTACCAACTGCATTCACTCCTTACGTCTGCCATTCGTTCGTTCGTTTTCCCTTCTTCTCCTTCTCCTTCTCCCTCTTCTTCCTCTTCTACTCTCAACCCCCCCTCCAGGAGTGATTTTTTCCTCCTTCAACCTCCCTCTCCCTCCTCTTCTCCCTCTCTCTCCCCTTTCAATCACTCGTTTCCACCCCTTCCCTCTCTCTCCGCTCCTCTCCTCCTCTCGTTTCTCTGACTACAGAGACTGGGGGGTTGTATCGTTCCATGGTAGAGCCGCCTCGTCGACTTCCTTTAAAGAGGGTTGGCTTGCTCGTCTCCCACCTATTTTCTCATCTTTCAAATCTCCATTTCGAGCTTTAATTTTTTTTCTTCTTCTCGCCTTTTTTGTTTTAACACTTTTGCCCGGGCTGTATTTCCCTCCTCGAGTGACCTCCTCCCTCGTCCTTCCCACCTCCTAATCTTTGTCCTCCGAAAAAAAAAAAAAATTTTGGTTCTGTCGAGAACAAAAATTCTTCTTCCTTTTATCAACATCGATTCGTTTCAATCCATTGTCTCAGGATACTCGGCAGTCTTCGAGGTTATAATACCAAGCGGATAAAGAAAGTGTGTAGAAGGAATTGGTTGTCTTCACTGGTCCTTCAACCCCATGCAGACCAGTCTGGCCCCTTGAATGTGTAAGGTGAGAGAGAAGTGATTTGCTTAATCGATTGCCACATTCACCGCCGTCTCACTTCGAGATATTCCTATTCATGCCAATAGTCCCTCATGAGCTCTCACTACCTACTCAATTAATGTGGTGACCTAATTGCTGTCGATCGTGGATGGGCTTAACTATAAAATTCCTTCCAATTCTCATCAATTGCAGTAGATGAGACAATATGCCTATATTACTACTTGGCCATACCTCGAGTGTATAGCTCGTCCCGGTATTTTCGGGTTTATAGGTTGATTGGTCGAATACCTTGCTGCACACTTGAAATTTGCTTTTCCCTCCTGATCCAACCCCTATGTTCTCCCCGAGCACTCACATATTATATCAATCATACTCTCGTGTTTGCTTTCAATTTTTATATTTTTATCATCACTAACAGTTTTTCGTACGTATTCACAGAACGCTTACCTCGAAACCTAAACCCCTTATTTGGCCTTTGCTTAGACAGAACAGACAGACAGTCACTACACTACATCGATACCATTCTATCCTCTGGCATAAAGTGGAGACGTTAGCTCGTCATTCACCAAACCTCTAGTGAATCTACGTCTCGTGTACAGCACGCGTGTTTATTCACTGAGGCCCATCTGAGAACAATTGCTTCCCGTCGACTCCGTGTAGACGCCAAACTGGGTAAGCTCGTCATTCTTGCCGGGAAGTTCATCTCATTAATACCACCATGGGCTAACCTAACTGCTCACTTAGCTCTTGTGCAGACATCACTTCTCGGTCCTCGACCGCTTTTGGTGGCACAGATAAATCTCTGTGCCTGACTTTCTTTAATATTCCAACTAATTTTCACTCTTTTAATTTATTAATTGACGACTGTCCTTCCTTTGTGCTATCCGTCGTACCCACAGTCTATCGAGATCACAAATCAAACATTCACTCATTAGAAGTCACGCCGAGCGTCTTCGACCTTCTATCCTGATCTATATCACACCGCCTCAAACTCAGGAACCATGGCTTACCAACATTGTCAAACTTCATCCTTCCAGCCTTGTGATACCTTCTTCGTCGAGACATACGATGATGATTACGCACCTGCACGACCTGGATCTAGAGAGCACGCAAAAATTATGGCACGGGAACGTCAGCTCGATATGGCGGAACAAATGTCAAGGGCCGTGACCGATGAATATCAAGCAGACATTCTTGCTCACATGCACATGATGGATGTTAGTGGCAATCTTTCCCAATACTTTTTGATTCTCGCAGAAGTGCTGACCTAACCCCCCCTTTTTTCTGCATATAGTCTGCCACGGTACCTGATGTTGATGCCATTGACATGCAAACCGAGATCAAATGGTTCATGCGACCTTATCTTCTCGACTTCCTCGTCGAAGCCCATGCAGCCTTTCAACTCCTTCCAGCCACCCTCTTCCTCACCGTCAACCTCCTAGATCGCTACTGCTCGAAAAGGGTCGTGTATAAGAGACACTATCAACTTGTAGGATGTGCAGCGTTGTTAATAGCAGCCAAGTATGGAGATAAAAAGGATCGCGTGCCTACAATCAAGGAGCTGAAGACTATGTGTTGTTCGCTCTACGACGACGATATGTTCGTCCAGATGGAATGGCACGTCTTACAGACCCTTGGTTGGTCGGTTGGCCATCCGACTGTGGATAGTTTCCTGCAAATTGCAGTGGTTGATACGCATTATGATCCCGAGGTCGAGCATCTCGCCCAGTACATTGCAGAAGTTGCTCTTTTCCACAGAGAGTTTGTTTCCAAACTTGCCTCCGATCTCGCCCGGGCGTCTCTAGCTTTAGCCCGTTGCATCCTCTCGAGGCCTCAACCTTCGCAGTCCGACTGGGCTTCAAACTATGATTCACTGACACTAGTCAGCCTATCACAATATGTGCAAAAGCCCTCTCTGATTCTTTCCAAGAAGTATTCGTCGGCACATTATTCCAGAGTGTCAAAAACTTTAGAACACTTTCTAGCTCGCCAGGAGGCTGCCAAACATTATGAGCCTCCTACGCCACCAACAATCGATCGTGTGTGCGAACCGAAGCCTTACGAGAATGAAATTGGTCTTTCCACTCCCCAGAAGGGACAGTATCCTGCCGCGTCCCATGGCTATATCACACCACCCATCACTCCTGAAAACGAAGGATTCGGGGCTCCCGGTAATGTCAGCATGGTGGCAAAGGATGTAGATATGGTATATGGTTGTCCATCGTCACCCTCTCCGGCACCACCTATTCAGTATTCCGCTCAGCACTATCCAGCACATGATGCTACCGGTTATTCACATACTCACCTTCACCCACAGCATCACCATCATCACGTGATACCTCAACCGTCCTCAACATCCTTCAACGCTGTCTTTTGATGACAACTAGTTCTTGTCGCTCATGTTTTCCCACGGACGTCCAACGTCGACAGACTGGCCGTTTTTTCTACAATTTTTCCGTTGAGAATACTGCGATAGACGCGAAAGATGTTTTTAGGTGACTGCCTTCGTTAGCGTTGCCTTGGATATCGCACACTCCGGAAAATCAGCCTTGGTGTATTCACAGGCACCGAGCCATCTTTATAACCAGCCCCCCCTCCCAACATTCTAATTTACTCGATCTCGAATAGCCTATGGGCAAACTGGATCTGCCATCATTGGACCACAGTTCCTCGGTTTGCTTATTATAAGTATAGTATTATCTCGTTTTTTTCTCGATTTACTTTCTAGTATCCAAAAATGGACCTTTGAGTATTTGCCAACACATTTCCTATGTCTTGCCTGCAATTTTCATTTCCTGCATTACTCTTTTTCTATTTATTTACTTTTATTTCCAGTTTAGCATTGCAAGCGAGATCCATCTGAGAATTCAAATATCAGCTGTTTCCTGTTCTGTATCATCTTCCTTTCACTTTTTATACCTTTTTTTTTTAATCTTTTTGCAGCGTTCCGCATCGTCTCTGATTTTGCCACATATCAGCTTCTCTATCTACTACCCTTTTCATTCCTCCCGTCCACAGATCAAGCTGATTTAGTTCTCTCTCCCATCCCCCAAATTTTTTTTTTCCAAAATTGCTAACTCGCATTGAGCTTGTTCGAGTACGTGTACCCTTTTTTTTCCTTTGTCATGCGATCCTCGAAGTTTTTTTTTGTTGCATTCTTAATAACTGCTCTTTGAATCCCCCCTATATACCCCGTTGCTCCGGCCATGTTTTTATTGCCTCTTGTTTTTTGAGCTGAGGAATTTCCGTGGTGGGACAAAAGGCGGTGAGGAGGGAGTCTATTTTGCGAAGAATCACCAAAAAAACGAAACTGAGTTGTTGGAGAATGTTTTCCCTAGTGGTGGCATTTCTCTAGTCTTATTCTCTCGTAAAGAAACAGCTAAAAAAATACCCCCTAATTAATCTTGACTTGCTGTGAACGAGAGAGAAATACCAATCAAGCCAAAAAAAATTCATTTCTCGCCTCCAAATAACTAACTTATCCAATAAATAGCCTATTCATTAGTCTAATTACTGTGTTATTATGCCCAATTCCCTGTTGATGATTGTTTTATTGAATGACATCAACGTTTCTGCTTTACGTGTCAATAATGACTCGTGTTGAGGACAGTCAGGTGACGGTGCCTAGAGGCCCTAAAAGCCTTGGCAACTTGGCCACAATTAGCGATGTCCCTAGCCACATTTAGGTCAGCATCGCCAAGCGCCGCCATCCCTGATTCGGTGACCCGTGTCACTAGCCGAGGTTGTGTGACGCCCCCCTTTTTCCGTTCTGGGCGTGGCTTGGAGCGCGAGAACCATGTAACTCCTTCCAACATCCCTTCATCCCCTATTATCCCTATCATGGGCGTCCCTGCGCTTGTACCACTGGTCTTCCGCAGACCCCGGCTCTAGTGGGGTTTCGTCTCAAGGGCACCATTTCCAAATACGATAATATGGAGGTCGATCTCTTGTCTGAAGAACCACTGACCCTCTGACCCTCTCTGGCCCTCCATTTCGCTGTTGACAAGCCCGTAACCACCGTCCCCCACAGACTTTCCTCTTTCCAGCTTTGTTGGTTGGGTTGGGTTTCAGTTCAAACAAACGGTTTAAGAACCAGCTGAGTTGAGTGAAAGTCTTCTTCCGGAGGCTTGGAAAATCTTAACTAATTATAGCGTCGCCAGGCGTTTCCTTGCCTTGAATAAAAGAAGTTCCTTTCTGCCCTGTCTTGAGTTGACAAAGGGTCAGCATTGGGGCCCCACCCACAAGAGGAGCTCGCCAAGTGCGCCATGCATCGTTCGTCGGGTCTGTTGCCCAGTAGAATAATCACAAGTTGGTGGAGCTTCCCACTATGGTCTCCAGCTTGCACAAAAGAAGAAATGTCATTTGTGCTCCAGCAAGTTTTTTTTTTCATTTGCGGAGAACGGATAATTGCTGAGAGTTGCTCCCGAACCCTTTCTCTCTCCCTCCTAAGCCAGATATCGCCATGTGTCCAGTGAGACGGACGACATCTTTTGTGTCTCACCACCGAACGTACTCTCGCCAGCTAGACACTCGCTTTCATCGTCATTCCTCTCTGTCGTTTCCTGGGTCTCTTCTTCTTGGTCCTTTCGCTTTGCATGAGGTTTGAATGACACAGTCTTTACCTTCCATTCTTTCCCTCCCATCCTACCTATAATTATATATATACTCCTACTCTCTCTTTTCTTAACCTGATTTTTTTTAACCTCCTGAGACATTCTCCGGTCGGTCTCTCGCTACCTATCTAATCCAGGGGACGTCTTAAATCCCTTTCTATACTGTATTTCGGTTTGCACCATTATCATCGTCGTTCGAATCACGGTTGACTTCGGATTCATCACCCTCGCTACCCTTTGGATGACCTCGGGTTTCTTTCTATTCGTATTGTCGGCATACTGCTGTTGGATGTAATTTGGTTTTCTCGTGGGAATAATCGCCGGCGATGTTTCTTCGCTTCATACTTGCACTTTGGCGAAGTGCCTTCCCCCCTCCATGTGGCAATCCAGGCAGAGAAAATGCCCGAAACGTCAAGTGGCTAGACGTAAGTATTTCTATGGACTAGTTTTATTTGTTTGTGCTGACCCTTTTTGCGAATTCATCCATAACTGACTGATTTTTCTTTTCTTGGGGCGGTTATAGGGTCTCCGCGGAATTGCTTCTTTTCTTGTTATCCTCACGCACTTGGCGCGAGCATGGGACTACGATCTTTTTAATTCAAAGACTCACGAACACCTACCACCCCGTATCCTACAGCTACCTATTCTTCGTCTACCATGGCAGGGCCGGCTTGGGGTCACCATATTTGCGTTTCTGACCGGTTATGTTTGCGCTTTGAAACCGCTGAAGTTATCCCGCGGGGGGAATTATATGGCCGCCTACACTTCCATAACGAAAAGTGCCTTCCGCCGACCTCCACGCTTGATATTTCCTGCGACCATTGCTATGGCAATTGCTTGGGTATTGGCTCAATTCGGTGCCTTCAAAGTCGGTAATAGATGCGATTCAGGTTGGATTAGATATTCTAGCGTCCAAACAAAAGATACCTTGTGGGGGGAAGTCATGCATTTCTTTCATGAGTTTTTTAGTGTCTGGTCCAATGGGCAAATGGATTATGATGACCACCAATGGGCTCTCCGGCCCTTGCTCCGTGTTTCCATGGCGGTTTACGTTACACTATGTGCCACCATGTACGTCAAGTTTCACTACCGGATACTTATCTACACAGGCATGATCTTATTTTTCCATCAAAACCCGGCTCCAGATTCTGGTAAGTTTTTTTTTCGTTTTCTTTTTGGTCCCCTTTCGTACCACATTTTCACTAACTAGAACAACTAGAAACCTTTGGTCAACAAGCATTCTATGGCATGCTCCTGTGTGACCTGGCGAACCATCAACCTAGCCAATCTTTTATCTCCTCATTTCGCTGGACCCGTCGTCTGTTCTGCTTCTTCGTCATTTTCACGGGACTCTTCGTTGCCTCTTTCCCTGCCCACAAACCTGAATGGTGTGGTTGGTCAAACTACCTTCTTCATGTATCTCAATACATCTTTCCGCCGAACGTGAGTTTGCCCAAGCGCTGGTCGGCCCTCGGCGTCGACATGGTCATTCTTGGCATCTTCATATCCCCGGGTATCAAGAACGTTCTGTCGAACCGCTTCTTCCTTTATTTTGGTCGAAATAGCTTTGCCGTCTATCTTACCCATGGAACTTTACTTCGCACTGTGCTCACATGGATGTTACACGGTAGCATCACAGGAGAGCCATGGGTAGTCACCAAGAATGAGAAGGGGGAATTCGTCAACCCTCCATTCTTTCCTGCTGGAAGTCGTCTCAGATTCACCATCTGCATTCCTATCTGGATCGGATTGGTCTACATTGTGGCGCACCTATGGACAAACCACGTTGATACTTTCTGTGCTCGACTAACACAGAAAATTGAGAACCGCTTCTTTGAAAGCGAGGATGAGAAGTCGCAACTCCCGAAATAGACAAATATTCCCTGGGTTTGATGATTTTATACCATCCCACCTCCCCTCCCCAGCCCCAATGGTCGACTCCGTCCTCCGATGCGCACGTGATAACGCCCTTTCTACACATACAATCATATGTGTATGTATATATATACATTATACCCTTTGTATTTGACCATATTGGTTCATTGTTTGTTTTTTGGATGCCTGTGTGTCGTTAGATTCCGAATCATCCGTGGGGTAGCAAACTTTCCGACGTTCGAGAGAATGGAGAAAGAGGTCGCAGATAATAATAATTAAGGCCCCATGAGATGGCTCTTTTCTTTTGGTCTTGTGTGATAGCGGCATTTTTTTCGCTGACTTAGACTTCTTTTTTACATATTTTTTTTTCTTATCTTCTTCGCTCAATATCTTGATGCCTTTCTTTTACTCATTCTGATACCATTTATCATTATTTAGTCTAATTATGTAATTGATGAACATATCCAATACTCTTTGATCCAAACAGTATCTTGTGATTCTTTTTCATTTGGCTATCTTTTTACTTATCAAACATTTAACGGCTTGCTGTTCGACGGGGAAAAAAAATCCTTGCTCCAATGAGCTCTGCTGCTTTGGTGTATTCCCAAAGATCATGCAATGCCTATCGGAACCCATGAGCCCCAATCCCCAAACATCCTCAGCGCCACAGCGGTTGGCTGAAAATGTGGATATATTAAATCAATATATACTAACCGATACCATGTCGACCCATAAATATCGCGATATATCTATTCGTAATTTTGAGCCTTAGGCCCGAAATTACTGCCTGAGTTTAGCCCAGCCCTCCTCAAGCTCGTTTCCAATCATTTCAATGGCCTTATTCTCTGCTGCGCCCCTAGAAAATATCATCCTAGCCTGGCTGCCCATATCTTGCGCCTGAATCCGTAGATTTTCCATTTCTATGTCGACTATATTTGATTCCAAGGAAAATATAAGATTCTCATCTCAACAAAACCCAGCCGTAGAAGACCTGGAGGGGAATGGGAAGGGGAATGGAGATGGACATACGGTGAATGGCGACAGCAGCGCGTTTCCCACTGAACATGGCATGCGGTATATTAGTACTCCCATCGCTGTTGCAATCCCCAACCGCAAACACACCGTCCATGGTTGTCATCATTCCCGACAACTTCGTTTTAATCTTACCACTCTTGTCCATCTCCAGGCCCATCTTCACGGCAAGATCTGATCTCTGGACAGTTGGAAAATTTGCGATGAATGCACCTCGATCAATGCTAGGCCCACTCTCGAAATTAATTCTAAACAAATCGAATTCCTTCCACTGAATTGGATCATTATGGGTGCTACCGTCCTGAAGCCGTTCGATGGATGTGATGATTCGGTTATCAATAGTGATGTTGAATTTCTTATAGGTTTGCCTCCAGCCAGGGTATCTCGCAGACAGTTCCTCTTGTTGTGTCCTGGTATCGGTGCCGTTTGTGAACGCGATGATATCGTTATTTAAATTCCAGAGCTCCAAAACAGTGTCCATCGTATCAGAAAGATTTCCTAAAATCCCTATGGACTGGTCTCGATGCTCCCACCCATCACACCAAGGACACCAAAAAATGCCCTTGCCAAAGTTTTGAATTATGCCTGGTGTGGTAGGAAATATATCCTTCAAGCCAGTGCCTAGAACTATTCTCCGTGCTGTATGCTCTGTCCCATCAATTCCCTTCACCGTGAACTTGGGACCAGCATTGTTGGCGTCGTTGGTGCTTTCTTTTTCGATTGAAATAACTTTGACTTTTTTGATCTTCGTGGTATTATATCTCGCGATCTGCTTCTGGGCAAGCTCCCGGAATTCACGTGGAACAGCTCCTAAAAAACGAAGAGGCTCTTAGAAGCCGAAGTGGAGAGATCCAAAGCACTATATCAAGTTGTTCATACCATCATTGCCAATAACATCATGGATGTTTCTAGTTTGCGCATTCCGGTATTCACCAGAGTCGAATAGCAAAGCCCTTCTCCTGACTCGGCCTAGACCACTCAAAGCACTGAGACCAGACGGGCCTCCACCAACAATGATAATTTCCCAGTCCCTGTTGATATTCTCTGGAGCAAGAATGCTAGCATCTGCCACCAGAAACAGACAGGAGACGACTAACCCTAGTAGTAGCATGGCGAGACCTTCCCCAGGAGAAGAAAAAACAAGGCAGGATAATCAAAACGAGAGAACAATGGCCTCTAAGTATTATCGAGCTATCGACAATCGAGGAAGGGGGAAGCCTCTCTTATGGCTGAAGAGTAGATCGCGTCTATTCTTACGACGATCTTCTCGTCGCAAAAACGAGTCGGAGAAGGGAGGAATTGCGTTCTTCAGGGATCTTCTTAGCAATTGTGCAACTCAACCGGCACTCATGCATCTCCCGTACTGCAGCTTCCGTGCACTTTGAAGCAGCCATGAACAGTGAGGGAGTGGTATGGGGGAAGGATCGATGTTTACCATTGGAAGTGACGATTCTGATTCTCTCTGCTATCGAGGTAGCTGGGAATTGCTTAGATACAAGGTCTAATTATCAAGATTCCTTGTTTCTTGAAGGTTGTCGCTCTACGGAGTATGCGTTTAGTTTATCGTGGCTGCATGGGGAAATTCCGATGGGTATGCAGGACTGGTATAGCCACGCTCCATCTTGTTAGAGACACTTATGGCAGCATCCTTAACTACTGAATGGATATTCCCATAGTCACAAACATGAGCGTGTCTAGAAGCAGTACGCGTGTCCATAAAAGCGGCATAAATGTCGACTTTTGCGCCCTGAATTGTGTCATTTCGTCTCTAAGCCGTGATTTAAATAGTGACTGAATAGACTGAATAGTGTGATAACTGTACAACCAGCAAGATACTTAATTGGACTGAAAGAACATTTGGCTGAAGCAGCTCAAATTGAGTTCACGGTAGCAGATACGTGCAGAGGGCTTAGGAAATGACAGTTGCATATTTGTCTGAAAAAAGAGCAACACTTAGATAGATAACCAATTGGATCAAAAGAGCAACCAATATATAATTCACTCATTTATCCACCCCTCAATCCGCCTTTTTCTTATCGTAGTGATCCAAGTGAAGGCCAAGAAGATCACATTGCTTCCTCTCAAAGATCGGGACATGCTTACTTGGCCAGTCAATAAACCGGACTTCTGGCTTGTCATGCCTGAATGGCTCCCATTTACCGCTGGCTTTCATGATTTTTGTGGTGTTTGTATACCCTCGGATTTCAAGGTACTCTTTATCTGGGTTGGGAGTATGGTCCCGAGCGAATGACGTCCAGATGTCAACCGCATACTGAGACATGGGTATATCAATTTCGTCACGGATTGCTGTGCCGGTCGCAATTATCGTCCCCCAGGTGTAGAATAGTTCACCACAATGACACCTGAGCGTATGAAATCAGTCAACTTATCTATTATGTTTTGATACTCCGCACCGAAGGGCTAAAGGGTGTGTGCTTACTTAAAATGAGGAGCGGTTGGATCACCGGCTGGATGTTTGTCTGTCTTAGGAGCTTCGCAAACCTAGTATACGGAGTTAGCAGGGGAGGAGCAAGTAGGGAGGAGCCCAAGTATCAACTTACTGGTGCGTTCGGGTTGTACATTCCCTGGTAGGTTCTGACCCAATCATAGTAGTAAACAGCAGGGAGAACCTTGTTCTTAGCAGCTGCATATGAGGCAGCATTCATCATACAACGGAACTCTCCATCCGTAGATACTCTTGAAGTGACATTGAATACGTTCAATGTCCCATTTGGTCCACTCGGAAGCGGGAAAAGGCCAGAATTAACGATCAACGAACCATTGAATTGCGCCCGGTTAAGTTCTGTTTCCAGATCGGTGCTACGTGGGAACCCAATAAATGCATTCCCGTCATCGTGGGTATATCCTGTCATCAAAGGCACCTTGGCCACTTTACCCTCGCCGTTCAGGGGAAGCTCTCTATGGAGAATATAATCGTTGTCGATAACGATGTATCTATTAATAAATAAGAGGGGACTCGACGTTAGTTACGATCGTTGGTAGATTGTAAATTGATTTTTTAATCGCGTAAGCTTACCTTGCAGCTGACATAGGATTGCTTAGGGCTACTGCATCAACCTTTCTCAGACACTCAACCTGAGACTCAGCATTGAGACATCCCGTGGAATTAAGAAGAGGCGTTATCAGGCGAACTTGCTCCGGGATAGTCAAATATTGAGAATAAGTAGTGGCATAATTCAGCCCACCAAGGTGGCTCTGCTGAATTCCGGCGGCAAATTTCCCAATAGCCTTTGGGGATTGCAAGTAAGCGTGAACCGATGCACCTCCTGCGGATTGACCGAAGACCGTAATGTTATCTGGATCACCCCCAAAGTCTTTGATGTGTTCGCGAACCCAATCTAGAGCAGTGATCTGATCGGCAAGGCCATAGTTTCCCTTAGTTACACCATCATTCAACGCAAGGAAACCCAAGGATCCAAGACGGTAGTTAATAGTCACCACTACGACGTCACCACGCGATGCGACGAATGTGCCATCGTTACTAAGATCCCCGCCAGAGCCTAGTACACGCTTAGTAACGATATCAATCAGTGCGTAACACGGTATATAGACAGAACTTACCAAAGACAAACCCTCCTCCATGGATGAAAAACATAACTGGACGCAGCTGTTTGCGGGACTTTGAGCTTTTGCTTGGTAGGTACGGAGACCAGATATTCAGGAATAAACAATCCTCACTGCACGGAAGAAAGTTACAGAAAACTGAAGGGCAAGCTTTACCATATCCAAATGCTGTGGTCGCTTCTGTGACTTTCGTCACTTCGGAATGAGTGAAACGCTTGGGTTGCTGGGCATAGCGAACTCCTTGGAATCGGAAGCTCATCTTATCGCGGAATCTTGGAAGACGGTCAGCCCAATTGATCTTGTTCAAAGCAGACGATATCGATGAATGGTAATATACCCTGTAATGGTCTGGGCTCCCGTCTTGACGGTTGTTTGCCAACGTTCTTCATGGTTAGGCGGATGCCCAAGGTCAACAATTGGAGCAGAGTCAGTACACAAAGCTGGGAGTTTAGTCTCACACTCGCTATTTGTGATTCGACCTCGAGGGGTAATAGCACGGCATTTATCACCGCCAATCCAGTATCGACCTGGTGTGAGATTTCGCCCCTTATAGTCAAGATAGCGCAGGAAGTCGGTTTGATTGGTAGGCTTCCAGAGGTCTTCATTGACTGCCTTGCAAGCGTCTCTGGCATCATCTCGAGTTTTCGCTGCGCCCAAGACAATAACTCCATCCTGTTTAGAGCTCATGCTGCCTTTAAGAATATGTGAGTCTCCAATAAAACTAGCAAAGAAACGTAACAGTCGTTCCCCGTGTTACTGCTGTATCATGGACACATACCCCAGAGATCATTATGTAGGAGAATCGTCATATCCGACCCAAGCTCGTCCACATCTACAAGAGCTTGAGCAGGGCCAGCAATTGCCAATGCCCAGGTGAGACCTACTGCCCATTTCTTCATCGATGTAGGCATCATGAGGAACCGTAGGCCAAGTAATGGCACAAAGTCGGTTGGAACAAAATGATGCCAACTGAAAGGGGGGACCAGGATGTCCGTTGAAGGATACTTATAAAAAGCCACAGGACAGAAAAAAAAAAAGAAAACGACAAAAAGCAGATAGATCTGCTTCCTGCAGCATCTTAAGTAGTAGAGAAATATCCGTTCTTTCTTCCAGCAAGTAGATATTCCGCCCACCCGCCACGCGCCTGCGATGGAGGGATTCTAGAGAAGACCCCAGCGTTGGGAGAAACCCCCATATTAATGAGTTTTATCCAGGTTCATAGACCCAAGTCCGTTTCCTCTTCACCAGCTTCTTTGGGTGAAGTGTGTCAAAGCGAGCAGTTAAGATCCTGTCTTCGGGAGCAGGAAACAGTGAAAATTGTTGTCTGTTCAGGGATGATTTCTGAGTCCCTGATAGCTTCTGACTCAACCCTAGTTCCATAGCATGGTCATGGACTAGGACTGATCGGTTCGCTAATGAAACGGTGTGTGAAATAGAGAGAGTCCACAACGAATTGAAAGCCACGAGAAGCTAGAAAACGTGGATTCCTTAGCTCGGAAAACCGGGAGAGAAACCAGCTTCTGTAATTTGTTCCCAGGGATTCGAGTGCATGCATACGTAGGGATCCAAATCCAATGCAACGAGATCGCTGTCTTCCATGCTGTTTGGGCTGTTAACGTGGTTGACTTATGTGGATCGGTTTACCTGGATTTTCATATGCGGGTGCCGATACCAAGTCCCGACCCCACAGATCCCGAAGTTTGATTGATCTTCCATCACTTGTTCGTGTTCTTCGGTTTGGTTGTTTGGTGGTTCCTGGCCGATAGACTATGCATCGACAGCAGGATACCGACGGGTATTGTCGTCGTGGATCTCCATCCTGCGTAGAGAGATCCTTTCCTGTTCCTGGTCTTCCTGGTCTACTTGGTCCGTATCCCGCCCCAATGCACATCTTTACGCATGGATAAACACGACCGATCAATGCGGAGGGGCTGCTCGTTGTATGGGAGAGTGTGAATATCTTATCTTACAACAGGGACCACGACCAAAATGAATATCCACGATCTCACCGTCTCATGAGACACTCCGAAGTCTGGATGGAGAGTGCATCAAACTAGCAGAACGGTTGACTGGTACCCATTATGTTTTACCGTCTACCGTACCAGGGGTTGTGTGAGCACCTTTGGCAATAACACGAAATAGAGGATGTAGCTATGTTGGGAATGGGGGCCTACTTGAGCTATGGAGGAACCTATTAGCCGAATCAACTCCGTATGTAACGGTAAATTTGGGAAATATCTCTGCCTACGCCGGTAAATCACCGTTATAATTGACATGGCAGATGAGACATCATAATAGTTGGTTTCACAATAACGTTTCTATCATTCAAAGTCGTTGTCTTACGATTGACAAGAAAGGTCGAGCGATGTCAAGTCGCACCAGAAGACCCAACAAGCCCAATCACAAAATTGGAGAGCGATACGAAATTAGAGAGGTACGGAGTACAGAGTCGTTTGCCACCAAAAAAATGAAAAATAAAATACAGTATTAAAATAGATTAAGATAATGAATAGTCCTGTTGGGGCGCAGAGTCAGTGTGGCTTGAACTGAGTTGGGCATCTTCTCACCATAACTAACTCTATTGTTATCCAAAAACGCAAACCAGCTCAGGATTGGATGCCCTCGGTTCAGCTGGGGGTTGATTGGATGCTTTCCCTTCACAGACGCCCTTCGTGATTTGACACAATCCAGTGGCTGATGATGGCCTGATTACTGGCCAGGGCAACTTGGGCAAGCTGCCTAAGCCTCGTCTGGGCAGGTATCAGTCATTCAATTTTGTTGGGAATTCAGCTCAGTTCCTCTAGTGCCCAGCTTCAGTTCAATGAATTTGCATCATCGTCTCTAGTTTTTGTTTTCATCATGTCGTCCCAGGGTGTATTTTACGAAATCAGGATTTGGTTTTGGTCACTCGTTTGACACAGGGGTGGTGGTAGCTGAAGCTGTAATAGCCAAACCTCGTATGGTGTAGCTGATCCTGATGCATTTGATGCACAACATCACAGTACCTGCAGCCTGGTGACAGGTGTTCGCAGTCTCATAAACGATGCTAATATCACCCACATAGAAAATATAATAGAAAGTAAATATTATTCCAGAAGCTTTCTATTCAAAATTATTGGAATGCAATGATCATCAAGTATGTAGATTTATAATATGCATTAAAAACTAGTGTGATAAGTCCTAGAACATCTAGTACTCTGTCGCCTGTGCTGTAGATCCTGCAAAAACTAATACAAGCAAGTGGCTGATAACACTCGTATCCAAAAAGCAAAAAGAAATCAATAGAAAAATAGACAGAGGGTGTCACTGGACAGCCTGATAGATCTGCGCAAGCTGATATCTCCATCACAGGTGCCTTATCTACACTCCGTTCTGACGTAATATATATCCGTGAACATTCACGTCCCGTAGAAGCTATAACCGTGCTTCAATAACTGGTGGGGAAAGCAGAAGATGTCGGGCGAGGGCATGTAAGGATGCAAAAAAAAGGAATCCCCAAAGTTAAAGAATAGTAACAAGGAACAGGCATATGCAACAAGAAAAAGGAAAGAAAAGGAAAAATACTAATACATGTATGCTAGGTGCCCGGACGGAATGAAAGGAATAGCAGAATTTTTATTAAAAAAAACAAGTGTGACGGGACAAAAACAATTGTACAAGAAACCAGTTCTGTAAGAAAATAATTGATGGAGCATCCCATCGGACTCGCGTCGTTGTGTATCTAGAGGCCATCTTGGCTGCCTCGTCATGCTGGTATGTAGGGCGGCTTCGGTATTGAACAGGGTTTCCTCTCAAGCGACTTTGTTCGCCCAAAGGTGCATGTTTTCCAACAACGTGACATGGGCAAAAACACGAAACACCGTTTATGCAGGTAGGGCAGCGGCGGGATGTGCGTTTGAGGGCGAGATCCCAGAATCTCGCCATGACAATAAGACAGTTCATCTCTCTTTCGTTGTATATGTGACATGTTGGGTAATGGGTTCGTGTTTATTGCCATTTGATTTGCGATTGTGGGCCGGGTGGTTTCTGATCTTTGCCCTTGCCGTTGTTGGGCTTGTGGACAACAGGTTTTGGTTTCGGGCTTGAGGAACCTAGTTTCGGACCTAAGTATTAGTCTAATATCTTTAGGAAACAGGATATGGAATAGGGTACTAACCGTTAGATGAGCCGTAGCTGGAGACCGAGCTGGTTGAATCCCAAGAATGGTGAGGCATTGTGAAGGGAAAGAGTCTTCCAGAAAGCAAATGGTAGACAGTAGAGCAGGATGTACAAATAAAAGGCTTGTAGGCACACGTTCAGAGCTGTCAAAGGTGCCGAGCAGAGATAAGAAGATGAGTAACTTTCTCTCAGGGGGTATCGATACAGTAAGCAAAGGAAGACTCAGGTGATGAGGATAGAAGTAGACAGCTTTATGACTCTGGAGTGAAGTGATGAAAAAAGTAATAATGAATTGGAAGGAGGCTCCAGCAGGGTATTTATAACTTTTGAAAGAGCAGGCTAAGAATGGGGGTAAGTGGAATAAATCGGGGGAAGATCTGGAAATGGAAATCGGTGGAAGAAGACACACTGGAAAGAAAAGAGGCCAGTGGACAAGGTAGGAAATGAAAGACTTCAACCAGTTAAACAGCTACGTGGGAGAAATTTTGATTGGTCTGGAAGGATAACCATTGGAGGGGAGGCCTTGATGCCGCGGGGTAATAGCCAGGCAGCAAGCTAGCGGGAACATTTCTGCGAGGCATCAAACAGGAGCAGTGTGATAAAGAGCAGACCTATGACTATTTAGGAAAGGTGAGACTCTCTACGTCATGGTAGAGTACGAGTGGGGAGGGATAAAAGAAGCAGAAGGACTGAGATAGCGGGAGGCAGTAAGGCAACAACACTATCTTTGCCAGGAAGGTTGGGCGTTTTCCAGGCAGCTAGCAAAAGCAAAGATCCTAGGGAAAATAGTGCAATTTACTCATAGCATTATGGACAGGGGAAATCGAGCCAAAAGTCTCGCTTTCTTTCAAGCAGTACGGAGTAGTGCCAGAGGGGCTTTCCTGCCCAGCCCTTTCAAGAAGAAACGGGATCCCCATTTTTTTGGAAAAAAAAGGTGGGCAGTGAATAGCTGACATTATTAGTAAGGAGCAGGCCATACTCCGTACTCCGTGTCGTTGTTCTATTTTCTGTCCATCCACTAGTTAGTTAGGAGGTTGGGAGGAGGTCCTCATCTGATGTTGGTTGGTTGGATGAGGAGGGAGGACGCGAAGAACAACAACACGTCGCGGAACGACCATTCTAAGGCACAGAATATGAGTCATTGTGCAAGTAAGAAGAAATGATTGGCGGCCTTTAGGCACCAGCAGAACAGAGCCAGGTGAGGGAATGAAACGAGACGAATCATCTTGATCTGCGTGACGAAGCCTGGATGTATGCCCAACAAGACAAAAAACAAAACAAAAAAAAAAAAAAAGGGGGCTGGAGGATCCCGACGGGCCAGTTGGGGCGAATCCGCACACTAGTCCTTATCAGGCTAGGGTTCCCGCCAATGGCCCCGCTCAGCCTTGCCGATTTGGTTGGACGCCACCTGTTGCCCCATCGGGAAAGAAGCTAACCTAGTTCGAGTGCTTACTAAGGCATTCTTTGGGTGCTAAATATGGCTAGCGTAACACCAAATAGGACTAGCCGAGGTTTGACTAAGCTCAGATAGTGCCACGTGAACTTGATGACATCAAGTATAAAAGACGGTGAAGTCAATGAAGTGTTGTAAGTGGCTATCAGTGTTAATATTCCGTGCTTGGAGAGGTTTCATGTTGGTTTCCTATTTAATACTAAAACCCCAAGATAAAACAACACTAGAGACCCAGGAGTACGGAGTACGGAGGAGAACTACACCCCCGGGAAGTGCGAAGTACCCACTGTAACGTCTTAATCGGCTGGGTGCATATTGACATGGAGCATATGCGAACACGATCATCTTTCGTACTTTCTATGGCGTCAGTTCGGTGGAGCTTTTCGAAAAATGCAAAAGAAATGCAAGCTATATTACGCTAGTTTTCTCCAAGCATCCAATGGAATCCCCTACTATCAATTTTAGCCCAGCATTTCATAAAATGAGGCTGATAGATCACATGGGGGTAGCTATTTGCCCCTGACTATCAAGGCGACCAACAGATCTTCTCCTTTAAGTATCTACCCAATCGCGTTTGCTACAGTGACGCCATGCTTGTACCTGCCTAAAAATGACGTTTCGCAGTCCGTCCCTTGTATGTAGCTACGATGGGGACGAACAACTGATCAACCAGTTCAGCTAGTTACCAAGCTAAACGAACAGTCTCAAACGGAAAGGAGTTTCACCTTGTTGAAATATGAAACAAACTCTATCATGAGATGATTTACCAATCCATTCTACTAATTCTTCTATTGGTCTGAGTAGAGTTGAAGTGATGAAATGGGTGAAGTATCGCAATCACGTGATACCCCTCCAATTAATCTCGGCATTTCGAAGTTTGGCTGAAGTTTTGTTCAAGAAAAAGATTGTGATTATTATCTGTTGAAAGACGATAACAATAATAGAAACATAATACAAAATGCATCTTAAACAATTAACGGAGCTACAACTCCCAGCTTCGGCTGATATGCATGTCCACCTCCGCCAGGATGACATGATGGAATTGGTCACTTCCCAAATCCGGAGAGGAGGGGTTGATACTGTCTATGTGATGGTGGGTGTCTGAACCGCATGGAGAGAAATACTTTTTTGTATTATCAATTTGCCTTTATTTTCTCAAGCGAAGAATAGTTTGTTGCTTCAGACTGACTTTGATTTTGTCTTTCAAATTTCACAGCCGAATCTACAGCCACCTATCACCACTGTGGCCCAGGCATTGGCGTACAAATCGAAGTTACAGGCAATTGAGCCAAACGTTCAATATCTCATGTCTCTTTATCTTCATATAAGTTTATCCTTTTCTTTTTTAGCCTCATACTAATTTGAAGTGTTTTTTTCGCTGACATTTCTCTGCTTGGTATACGCCTCTATCACGCCTGATATCATCACAGAGGCTGCTGCCGCCGGTATTACTGGTGTGAAGGTTTACCCTCAAGGTAGAGAGAAACCCAATAATTGGTTTGCAATCTGCTTTTCTAAGTCGAGCTAACATCAATTTCCAAAGGCGTAACCACTAACTCGGCAGCGGGAGTTGCCAGTTTGGACGATTTCTTCCCGGTATTTGAGGCAATGGAGAAACACGATATGATCCTCAATCTGCATGGAGAAGTACCCAACGATGAAGCTCGGAACATCAACGTGCTGAATGCTGAAGAGGCATTCCTACCAACACTGAAAAGAATCCATGAAGCATATCCCAAATTGCGAATTATCCTTGAGCATTGTTCGACATCTGCTGCATTAGAAGCCGTACAATCTTGCGGCCCGTCTGTGGCTGGTGCGTATTAGCTTCTATTGTCCGTCTTTTTTTTTTTTTTTAAAAAAAAAAAAAAGGGTTTGAAGGAACCCCAGGCTAAAGTATCCCTCCAGCAACTATCACCGCCCATCATTTGTATCTCACAACCGACGATACTGTCGACCCTCTGGCCTTTTGCAAGCCAATCGCAAAGACCCCTCAGGATAGAGATGCCCTCCTTAGGACCGTATCTAGTGGCAATCCAAAGTTTTTCTTGTAAGGAAGATGTTGATTTGACCTCAACTGCGAATTGAAATGTTACTAATCAGAAGATTCAATAGTGGAAGCGACAGCGCTCCACACCCAATCTCGGCCAAACAAGATGCTGCACCTGCGGCAGGTGTTTTCACACAACCTTATGCAACGCAATATATTCTTCTGGCCTTAGAAGATGCCATTGGCCGGGGTGTCGTATCTGAATCGGAGGTTACTCAGGAACGCCTTGAAGGATTCTTAAGTCTATTTGGGAGACGATTTTATAAGGTACCAGAAACCACGAACAAGATTGTTCTTGAGAGAAAGGGAGAAAAAATCGAGAAGAGCATAAAGAATGCTACTACTGAGGTTGCACTGTCTCGGCCAGGCGATGAAATCTTCAGTGTGCGCTGGCTAACCAGTTAAGAATGGAAAAACTAGAGAATATGGGATTCAAAAAAGGATAAAAGCTGTAAATAGTTAATCGGTCTTTATAAAAACAAATCTTGCAACTGGTGAATGCTCCATATTTAAACGACTATCTCGGGTGGGTCTTTTAGAGACCACGAGCTAACCCAAACATCCCCAAGTTGACAGCTTTCATCATCCAAGAGAATAAAAGAAAGTCCCAACACAACTCCAATTCCAAGCAAAGACCAATCACTCCGAATAAAAACCATTCATTCCAAATATTAAATATTTCCTGCCTACAAAATGCGTTACACACCCTTCCTCTCCGTACTCTCCATCTCGCTATCCCTCTTCTCTGCTGTCCATGCAGAAGAGAAGGAGGGCAATGGCCTCATTATAGACACAACCCATGTGGTCACGGACTGCACCCGTCGCACTGCGAAAGGAGACACCGTCAAGATGCACTACCGTGGAACCCTCGCCGCTGACGGATCCGAATTCGATGCCAGTTATAAGCGTGGCCAACCACTGTCGTTCACTGTGGGTGCTGGCATGGTGATCCCAGGGTGAGTTTATCGTATAGACCTGGAAACTGAAAACACTTTTAAGATAAATTCAGCTTAACATCTGATATCTTCTCATTCTCTAGATGGGACCAAGGACTGCTCGACATGTGTGTGGGCGAGAAGAGGAAGTTGACTATCCCTCCAGCGTTGGCGTATGGTGACGGCGGAGTTGGCCCTATCCCTGGAGGTGCAACTCTGATCTTCGAGACAGAGTTGATGGAAATTGTGGAAGACAAATCTGAGCTTTAACAATGATTGGTTGAGCGGAATGCTTCTAGCTTTCATTTTTGTATGCTTCGATCTGCCACGTGTATTCCAATTCTGTCCAGTCTACATCTTACATCACAACAGAGGCGGCTGTGTACATTGTTTTATGTTCGCATTTCTAATCGTTAAAGTGAGTAGGTTAATGGGTTTGATAACGTCTATATTATATATTTAAAATTAAATAACATGCCCCCGACCATGGGATGGTATGTACAAACCTCTATCAAGTGTCGGTCCATATTTAGTACCTTGCGCTTTGGGTATCACTGTATATATAAATCTAAGGAAGAACGGGAGCGAAGAAGAGGAAGAAAGTAGGAATCGCCATAATCTATCAGTCCATCTCATCTAAGTTTCCAGGCTCCCTGATGCTACCAGTATCATGTTCCTTAACCAAGATACCAACGAGGCATTCTGATAGCATACCATCCCAGTTCACCCAAGGATGTATTTCTGCAAACAGCTGCTCTGAATCCTTTCCTGCACCACGCATAAGTTCCCCCTTCCCGCCTGGATGGAACGGTAAATATGGTGTGATATTGTATACCCTCCCCTGGTAGGAAGTCCATGAATCACGTCCCTTGCGTCCATTGAATGACTTCAACATTGATGGTGGCACCCTAATCAAACCCGGCGGAAGATTGGCGCCCCGAAGATTATTTCGTGGATCAGCTGTTAATGCAGCCCAATCTAAAGGAGAATGTCCTGGTTCTAATATAACTTGCCGGGACGGGCGCTGGGGTTGTCCAGGCACAGGTAGGGGGGAAAGTGTGCTGGATGTGAGGCGTGATTGGCCAGGCTTCGGTGGAGGTGCAAGAGAACTTGTTGAAATGCGCGGTTGAGGAGGCACGCGAAGGGAGGCTGCCGCGGAAGGTGGGGTACGAAGAGGAGTATTCGGGGAAGGCCGTGGAGGCGGCGGCATCAAACCCGCAGGTTTAGTGATGGCAGAAGAAGGCAGTGTAGCTGCATTAGTAGTTGTAGGAGGGGGGGGTTTAGGAGGGCATGGTTGTTGTGATACTGAAACGGAGCTCGATGCGGGTGGAGTTACAGATACCACTGTGGTTTCTATCGAAGGAGAAGTAGAAGCAGTATAAGTGGGCTTCTCTTCATTTTTCGGAAGAAAAGATGGTGAGTCAAGCTTTATATCCGGAATCTCTGAAAACGCCAAAGTCGGATTGACCTTAGGGGTTGTTTCGGTGCTTTGTGTAGTGCTATCAAGTGAGCCTTCGATAGTATGAACATCGCTGTGTATTTCTATCTCATTTGATACTTCCGGATGTTCAAGTCGAGGGACAGTCTGGCGGTGATTCACAGCACTGTTGCAGAACCATAGCACGCAACTCCACGTTGTGGGAGGGTGGTGATATAGCAAGTATGATACAGAGGCTAAGAGGGCCCCTATTCCAACCCAACCCATGCCAAAATCCAGAATCAGCGTTCTGCTTCTTTTCGCATGCTTCAAGTGGTGATTTATTTTATTTGTCTTTCGTCGCTTTTGTTCTTGTGTCTGACGGATTTGGTGAGAGATTGGATCACGTGATACACCAGTTTGCAAAAAAATCGATCACTTGGATGCATGATGATTCGATAAATTCAAGACTGACGAGCATCGCCAGTCCTAAAACACAAAGATAACAAGTTCATCATGCCTCAGAACGAATACATAGAGAGATGGCAGAAGCTGCATGGCAGGCAGTATGTGTTTCGCTAAAGTACCCGGCTGTTAAGCTCGCCACTAATCTTCTTCTAGGCTCAACGCTGAAGAGCGCGAACGGAAGAAAGCTGCCCGTGAGGGCCACCGTCAATCGAAAGATGCACAGAATCTTCGTGGGCTCCGTGCCAAGCTACATCAGCAAAAACGGCATAAGGAGAAGATCCAGATGCGTAAGAGGATTAAGGCCCAAGAGGAACGAAATGTGAAATCTACCGCCGATGAGCAACCCCATAGCAACCCCATTCCTCACTACCTCCTCGATCGCTCCAAAGAAACAAATGCCAAAGCTCTCTCCTCGGCTATCAAAAATAAGCGTAACGAGAAAGCAGCCAAATGGTCTGTGCCGCTTCCAAAAGTTCGAGGTATTTCAGAGGAGGAGATGTTTAAAGTCGTCCACACTGGCAAGAAGACTCATAAGAAGAGCTGGAAACGAGTCATCACCAAGCCGACTTTTGTTGGACAAGATTTTACAAGACAGGCCGTCAAATATGAGCGCTTTATACGGTTAGTGTTCTCCAGCCACATCTATCCATCCATATGCACGTAGGGTTTCCCGTGCTTATCATTATCTTTTCATTCTTAGTCCTATGGGTTTGCGCCAGAAGAAAGCAAACGTCACCCACCCACAGCTCGGAGTTACCGTACAGCTTCCAATTATTAGTGTTAAAAAGAATCCACAGAATCCACTATATACTCGACTTGGGGTCCTTACACGAGGAACCGTTATCGAGGTCAACGTCAGCGAATTGGGACTTGTTACTCCCTCTGGTAAAGTAGTTTGGGGAAAGTGGGCACAAATTACTAGTATGTTCTCTTCAACTCCCAGCAAACAGAAACTAAAAAAGGGAAGTGAACTGACGTTTTCCAGATACACCTGAAAATGATGGATGTGTGAATGCGTAAGTTAAAATATCTTCTCCTTCCTTACTTAGTTCTATCCACTAACGTACAGCAGTGTTCTTCTTGTTTAAAAGCGTTAAGTAACGGAGTGGCGTTTATTGGTGTTTGCAAATAATTAAAAAAAAAAAGACGACACGGTTCTCGTTTCGATTTTTCTGGAACGTGGTTTCTCTAGACCGGATTGTTTAGAGTAAATATTATGAGTGCAGATACCCGATGGCGGTTATTTTAAAACTGCTTTGCATGGAGCAATGGCACAATGAGGACTTTCCAACCAGAAGAAAGACTGCCATCCGAATGGCTCACATCCATCTGCATTCGCTTTGCATGCTAGAGCCATGCCGGAGGAAGTGTATTGGCGACTGTTGTATAGGCCATTGGAGCAACATACAATAGGAAACCGAAAGTTAGCAGTCAAGATACAATAAAAAACAAACCATTGATACCCTATTCCCACATTTTGCCCTCTGTATTTGTGACAACCTGTATAAATTCTCGCTTCTTAATTCTTATCTCCGGTTGAGCTTGCCCTCTGACTCTAGCGCGTAGCAGTGGTAGCGTAGAGTGCTATCATGTCCCCTTTCTGAAGTAGGCATACGCCCGTTTTTCTCCCCGTTAACCCAGTTTATTGTGCACGTTTTGCGGCCATTGATAATGGTTTGCTCGGTGTTAACTTTTCCTGGGGGCGATCGAATCTGCCTCTTAAGACGATCTGCAAAGTTGTTGTTGATCGGCGGCTTGAGCAGAGTGACTCAGAGCATTCGAGATTTATTGTCATGCTAAGGAATGAGGGTTTAAAACTAGATTATCGAGGCTGGGGGGAAGATTCAACGAAAATATCAACGCGGTTTCAAAGAAGCTATGAGTATTATTGTAGCCCGTATCCAAGGCCTGGCAGCGAAGATGTTGGATCAGTGCTTTCCTTTATCGGACAGGCGGAATTAGATCTGCTGCGAAACGAACTTTTTCTACCCAACGCTACGCTGTCACACAGCGCCACAACTGTGAAATCAGGCATCGGAGCTATTTTCAGGATCTGGTATTGGGTGATTGAAATAGAGACCCATACCCCTCTGGTGTGAAGGCACAAGCTATGACAACGCAGAGGCCACAAAGACGCCGTGTGCTAGCAGGTCAAACCGGTGAGCAAACTAATCTTCAGCTTAATGCGTCAGTTATTGATGTTCAACGTATCAGATTATTGTCTCAGCGTTTGCCAAGAGCTCGATAGGGTCTGGATGGTCAGTGTATGTCCAAAGAAATTAGGGTGAGCAATAGATCACGAAGCTTATTGTTTAATTCAGAACCCTCTAACCTCGACAACAGACGTTTATTGTGGGATTCAGATGTAACATAGGCGTCGGAAACTCAACTGATATCAGTTCTGCAAGACGGCAAGGACTTAAAGTTCGAGAAGAATTTTCTCATTG
This sequence comes from Myotisia sp. PD_48, assembly GCA_032988175.1. Classification (NCBI taxonomy): domain Eukaryota; kingdom Fungi; phylum Ascomycota; class Eurotiomycetes; order Onygenales; genus Myotisia; species Myotisia sp. PD_48. The sequence goes on along the minus strand of JANTQB010000005.1, from coordinate 209,210 downwards.
ACCAGGGGGACACCACAGCTCAAAACAGTCCATTTAACTGTGCTTCTGGGGTATGCACACACAATCGGGACTACGAGGTGGCATGAAGATCATTTTTCGTCAAAAACAATATAAAAAAGATACTGAAGTGGGTGACATTGACAAGGGTGTTTTGAAAACAGACGTCTTAGCTCTCATCCTAGGTATTGGCCAGGTCGATACCGGAGCATCTTCATCAATGGTCTACCCCACGATCTAGAGGTAGTCGATAGAGTAATAAATCCGGATCCTATTGAGGCAATTAAGTGAGATCTGGGGGTTCTTCATCTTGTGATCCCTGTGCGTTGAAAACATACACTTACTTTTTCACCCCTGTTAGTAGATCCTGCCCGCGATACCCCTTCTAAAATTAAATAGTTATCGACATTGCATGTCGTGTGACCGTGGAGGATGTAACTCTTTCCAACGAACCGCAGGACGGATGTTTTCTCCAAGCCCCTACCAACCATTCAAAACTGAACTGAATACCGGAGAGGCCCTGGCCCGTTGAATTGAGGCGTAACTTTGAAATGAGTTGTCCCAGCACGGAGATGATTGAACAATGAGAGGTTGTATTTTTAGGCTATGCTATCAAAATCTGCAATTTTATCCACACAAAACCGAGGGACATATGTAGTAAGGGAGAAAAAAGAAAGAAAAAGATGTAACGTATTGTCCCAGACAAAAGAAGACGCCGCGGTTGATGAAGTTGAATATCAGGCCACAGGCAAGAATGCACATCAAGTGCAATGCAGTAAACAAAGAATTGCCTTGGCACAGCAGACAGATTGTAAACGAAAAAAAAAAAAAAAAAAAAAAAACCCTTAAAATGTAAAAAAAACCCTTTTTCCAATTTCAAAAAAAAAGAAAAAAAAAAAAAAGAAAAAAGGGGAAAAAAAAAAAAAAAAAAAAAGGGAGGACGGGAAGGCGAGAGAGTGGGCGAGAAGTGGGAAAATATATTCGGCTTGCAAGTTAACTTAACGTTAACAGACGGTGATGCGGTCGGTCACTGGACTCGAAACTTAAGAGACTTTTAAAGACTTTCTTCTCTCTCTTCTGTCTCCCTTTTTAAACACTTGTTTTGTATTTTTATTTTATTTTAATTCTTTGGTTTTATTCATTTTTTAATTTCTCTCCTATTTATACTTTCTTTTTCTTGCTCCCGTATCCTCCTGTTTCTTGTGGTCAAACTAGAACAATCGAATCCTGTCGTGCAATATTAAGAATCATATTTTCCACTGCATGCTGGCTGCATGTTGCACTCTGGTTCTAACTAACAACTACGTAACATGCGTGACCACTTTAGCCTTTGTGTTAGTTAGTTATCTGTCTGTTGACTCGGCGTCCCCCCAGGTAAGTGAAGTGGAATCCGCTGTCTAACTGTGAGATGCTTTAAATATGATTAAAAATACGACCAGGCGGCTATACTTGCTTCACAAGTTACGAACTTATCAATCCCATCATTATTAATACACCTTGGTTGACCAGTTAACTAGTGCATGACGCATATAACTAGTTGAAAATAACTAAAATGATCCAAGTTTGCAATGCAGGATGATGGTTGCTGATGGAGCCATACGGAAATGCATCCTCTGCTTCCACGGAAGCGTCAGTTCAGGTCAGAATGGAAAATAAAACAAGCACACCAGCCCCGCACTCGGCAGGACAGCAAAGACCAGGGAGGAAACGATGTGTGGCTTCTTCTTACCCTGGTCCCCATCCCATCTCCTCCCACCCCAGCACAAAGTGGCAGCTAACGCCTCAAATGCTCAATTGGATGGTGTGGAGCGAGCTTGATCCCTCCCCCCGAACAGGCAAAGCGTGGGTTCCGTGCATATGCATGCATGCGTCGAGCGAGGGGGTAGAAAGAAGGAAGTTTTAGAATTCAATGAGACGAGACAGAGAGAGCCTGTCTGGCTGACCGACTGTCTCGCTGATATTAAGAGCTACGTTATTTACGCTCAAATAACAACGCAACTGAGTAAGACAAATTGAAATTGTCATTCGTGTTTAACTAATATTTCTTAACTAGCTGATGTAGATTTAATTTGCTGATTCCGATGCGTTTGATCGCTCCCAAGAGCGGCTGATCGAAGGCATGACGATGGGGGATGGAGATGGAGCATGGAACAGTGTCCAATCTCCTCTCGTCTCCCGCGCCGGAAACCATCCATGGCCCTGCCTGTTCAACCCCGTCCATCCAGCCATCGGTGTCAAGGGAAAGTTCTCCCTCGGCATTTGCTGTTCGCTTTTCCAATTTTTATTTTTTACTTTCTATTCTTTTTTTCCCCTTCTTTCTTTTTCTTTTGTTTTTTTCTTCTTTTTTCTTTTCTTTCCTGGTCGGCGTACTTCCTTTCTCCTTCAATGAGTGGTTCACGCTCAGCTCAGCTCCGTTTTGATTGGACCTTTCACACTGACATGGGACCCTGTAATCGACATACAGACACAAAACTATTGCTTCCTGACTTACACAAGGGAGATGCATTCTGTCGTGGTTGTCGGAAGACTCCTTGGTCAATGTTCAGTTGCCTTTCAAACCAGACATATTCATATTACACATTTGATCTCGGCGGTGTGGATCTGCTCCGTCAGGGAGAGAAGGTTCGTTTTTAACTGGGACCAAGGTGGCTGAGTCCTTGTTGATACTCCATGCGTTGGACGAGGGGTGATGCATGCAAATCTTTCTCCTCCGGATTATCCCCCCTTCTTTCCCCTAACTAATCATAAATAACCAAATAAGAAACTCTAAAGAAAATTTAATGACCGACCCGGAATTCTTGTTAGTGTTTAGAATAAGTCATAAGTTTGATAGACATATTAGAATCAGGATTAATGACCCGAATTCTCGTTTTTACCCCCTTACGTATATAGCTAACTATATATTTATATGCATCTAACTAGTGGTTATACACGTCGTGTCCTTTCCCACCCAGCCAACAGTGGCCAAAACCTGTATAGCCACGGAGTTTGCGAGTAAGTCTGGTCAACTTTATAGTGGTACAAGACAAGGAGATACAATAAAAAAAGAGAGAGCAAAAATTGCTCCTCCCTTTATTTTACATCCACCAATGTCTCGTGGACCAGTTGCCCTACTGTTCGTTCGCGCCCGCTCTCGTGATGCTGTCGTGGGCCCACAGTCCAATTGTGTTCCACCAAGGTAGCAATTCCTTCTGTATTCCTTTCCGAGCGGGTAGCGCCGTCCACAACAGATTTGTTCCGCAACCTTGTAGCTTGGTGGTGTTATTCTCAACTTCGGCATCTAACCACTGAAAATCAAGACCGACAAGCAAGCCGGGTGGCACTGTGCATAAATACGTGGCTCGTCTCTTGTGGGGTGGAAGGAAAGGCATGTCACTGATTGGGGGTTGACTTGCGGGGATTATTAAAGGCTTTTCTTTCCCCTCGCGGACAGCAAATTGGCTCACCGGTCGAGTCAATTTACTCCTATGACAATACCTTGGTCTTATTCAGTTCGTTAGTACCATCCACTTTCAAGATAAGGAATTGAAGTGAACAAAAAATCAAATAAAATCACCACATACAACAAACTGCTCAAGCGATTCTTCAAATAGTTCATTGTACATTCCAATACCGCCTGGATGTTCTACTGGAGATAAAGGATTCTTGACCACTAAACAGAGATATCAGCATCAGCATGATTAATATCCATATCATTTGATAAATTGTAACGCATACCATATTCCACATATAGATTGACGTAAATCTGATGCAAAGCCACCCGCATATTACCAGTTTTGGTATCCGTGAGCATAACGAACTTCAGATTTGTCGGTGTTTCATAGTAATGTAGTTTGTATTGGCTGGTGCGGTAGCAGACGAAACTACCAACTCTCCCGCAACACAAGTTTTAGAAATCGTTCTTCCTCTTCTCTCCTGCTTCAGAAAAAATAGGAGTCGATGGATAGGTCTCACCTATCATCCTCTCCCCCAAGCTTGCGCGTCATATTCCTCAGCGAATAAACAGCTCCAAATATCAATCTTGTGTCAGCTCCCCCAGTAAACGTTCTGGCTCCGGGTACACCATTAGAAACCGCGGCCGGATCGGAAGTAGGGTGGGTTTCCTTGCTACTGCTGGAGGTCAGACTCGCAGGCCATTGGCGTTTGTAAATGCATTCCGCTATTTGAGTAAGAAAGAACAGATGTCAATTCATAGATCCTCGTGCCCAACGTAGCTTGATCTTGTCAACATTGATAGGATGGGGAAGCGGGAAGAGAAGGGGAAAAAGAATCTCACCATGCCGGTCAAAAATGAAGAACGAGTAGACAACCATCGTGTTCCGTAAGCATAAACTATCTATCAATACAAATAGCAAATTGGGTTGTTGATTTTGTTGTTTTTTTAATTGTTGAATCTCGTTGAAACATCCTGAAAGCCCGCTATACCATCACGTGATATCAGTATTTACTTTCTGTCCATCGCGTTCTTTTTTTTTTTGGTGTTTAACTATTCTTTTTAGTCCAGGAAGTAGTAATAATTCAAATTATTCTTGATTTGAAGAGCTATAACCTTTGTATTTACCAAATACTTACATATATATATCGCATCGTTAGTTTCCACTTGATGGTTAACTACGCTTGCTGAAACTAGCTTCAGTGTATGAAAACTCACTGCTCTGGTCGGGCGGGACACCCGTTGAGCGCTCGTTGGAGAACACACTTTTCTCGCCATAGCTCAAGAAATGATTGGTTAAATGCGAACTCTAAGAGACAAACACCAAGGACCTGGCGTCGAGTGCATAAGCGTATTTGGCGTACGAATATTAAGTCCCAGGTTGAGCTTCCGGGTCGGAAAGCGCACTGTTGGGCAGAAGAAATCTTTTCGTAGATAGTATATTAGTTTAATATTAAAGATAAAATAAATATACCTAACTACCCAACTAGAGTGGATAAAACGGTAGGGATTCCTGTGCTACTCCGATGCCGCCCATAAATAAGACTCCAAAAGGCTCTTAAAGACTGGGAAATTCCAGCATTCTGTTGCACCGTGAGTTAGTTAGCCAGTTGGAATAGCAAGAAGAAGGCTTTTGTTACCCCACACTCGCTCAGCCCTACTCTGTGTCTTGCACCGTGAATCTGTTCACCGTTTCACCCGTTCGCCGTTCCCCGTTCGTTCGTCGGCCTCGTTTCGAGGAGCTTGTCCACTAGTACTCACAGTCTGTTATCATTGTCATTATTATCATCATCTTATTCTTCCTCTTCCTCTTCTGCTTCCATTCATTCCGTGTTGTTATTTTTGCATCTAATCCCGCCGTTTATATCGTTAGATGGCACAAGATCGTGCAACGCACCCTCAACCCGCCAAAGCAAGTTCTGTGGATGGAACTCTCAGCACAGCATCCAGTCCTAGGCCAGGGCTTCCTGGTTCTTCAAATTACAGGTGGGCAGCCAGATACTCATACTCAGTCGCGTCGCTACTAGCTTCCCTCTAGTTATCTCACTGTGTTTCTTTCTCTCTCTTCCTCGTTTTGCTACTTATATATTTACCCCTCCCTCTGAATTCGACTTATTCAATAGATAACTAACTGTCCTCTGTCTAATTCAATCTTACAGGTCTACGCCCAGCTCGTTTGATGGCCCACGAAGGCATTATGCCCGCAATCATACCGCCCCCAGGCAAGTCAAAGTTAGTGCAATGTGATCCCTCCTACCCACTACCCGTCCACCTACAAATAGACTAATCTCAGCCCTTGTCAATAGGAAACACTGAATGCTCGCTCGGCATATACAAATAGCCAGGATGATGGCACGGCAGAACACCGCATTAACCAATACTTGATCAAACAAGAGATTGGTCGGGGATCTTTTGGCGCCGTCCACTTGGCCGTTGACCAATATGGACAGGAATACGTACGTTCTTCAGCATTGCTATGGGTGGTGCTTTCTGCATAATGAAGGAGAGGGAAAGAAATATATCTATATGCCTGATTGGGATAACTTTTTTGAGGCTAATGCTCTGTGTCACGTTTCAATTCTTATCTCAGGCTGTGAAAGAATTCTCCAAATCGAGATTACGGAAACGAGCCCAATCGCATGTTCTACGAAGCCCTCACAGACGCCATCCTGGCATCCAACCCGCCGGCATTGGATTCAATTCGCCGCTTCATAGACACCCCTCAGGGAATGAGAATGAGAATGGCGGGAATTCTCTGTACCTGATCAAGGAGGAGATTGCTATCATGAAAAAGTTGCATCATAATAATCTGGTCTCACTGATCGAGGTGCTCGATGACCCCACCGAGGATTCTCTCTACATGGTTATGGAAATGTGCAAGAAGGGTGTTATCATGAAGGTTGGCCTTGGTGAAGAGTCAGACCCTTATAGTGACGAGCAATGTCGTTGTTGGTTCCGCGATTTGATACTGGGAATCGAATATCTTCACGCCCAGGGCATAGTCCATCGTGATATAAAGCCTGACAACTGCCTTCTGACAAATGAAGATGTCCTCAAAGTTGTTGATTTCGGGGTATCAGAAATGTTCGAGAAGCATTCAGATATGTACACAGCGAAATCTGCTGGCTCCCCCGCATTTCTCCCCCCAGAGCTATGTGTTGTACGGCATGGAGATGTGTCCGGAAGAGCCGCTGACGTATGGTCCATGGGAGTTACCCTGTACTGTATGCGCTACGGACGAATACCCTTTCAGAAGGAGGCCATCTTTGATTTATATGATTCGATCAGGAATGACCCGGTTACTTGTCACGGAGAAACCGACGAAGACTTCAAGGATCTTCTATACAAGATTTTGCACAAGGATCCTGCACAACGGATTACTATCCCCGGTCTCAGGGTACGATCTTCGGTGTGCTGTCTTACCTCCTCCTTTGCTGATACCTGCATTCTTTTTTAGGAACATCCGTGGGTTACAAAGCGGGGCACCAACCCCCTCTTGTCTGCCGCGGAGAATACTGCAGATATTGTTGGCCCCCCTACTGAAGAAGAAATGAACGACGCAATCACAAGAAACTTGAGCCATGCAATTATAGTAGTATGTTTTGGAGAGAGTTGTTGTTTTATCCTAAATGCACTGATTTTTCTAACGCTTTTAACCAGGTAAAAGCTGTCCAGAAGTTCAAAAGACTGATAGATGCCAGCCCGCTTCAAATGGAGAGTATACTGGGTGACGAGACCGAATCTCATTTCGTCCAGCCTCCCCTTGCGATGGAGGAGATGGAAGAGGAAGAGTTTGCAACCATGTTACAGCGTAGGAAACCGGAACCCGGGCTTGCTCCAAGACGTCCATTCCGCCGTCAACATTCCAGCCAGGGTGCTTCTACGTATCAGTACACCTCCCTTCAGCCAGCTGAGCGGCAACCGATGGCCTCATTGTCTACAACGTCACCTTCATACTTTAGCACTGTCAATCCCAAGTCTTTGGCTCCATCAAACGAGCCTCCCCGGTCGGATTCTCCGAATAAACAATCTATTTCCGAAGGGACTCGGGGACATGCTCGTGATCCGCTAGAAGAAGAACTCATGTATTTATTCATTGGACCGTCTATGTTTACAGGGGAACTGGCTCCATCGGATTCTCCGCCAACCAAATCTTTCCAGAATGATCCAGACTTCCTGGCTTCTTCGGCTATCGATATTCCTCAGAATCCTGCTAGTGATGACTACTCTATGGTGGTTAGTGAGTCTCCTCCAGCAGCGGATATTGACATCTACGAGACAGCCTACAGGGAAGAGATTGAGCGGATCACTAGTAGAAGCCGTGAGCTGAGGTCACCCACACCAAGAGTTTACCTAAATCGACGAGTGGAAGCACAAAAGAAAACTAGCCTTGCTTCCTTCCTCGGTAGGGCCAGAGTGGAAGGCAAGATTTCAGGGAACAATGACCACGACGATGACACAGACTCTGTCCGTGGGAATTATGGGAGCATACCATTAGTATCGGATGCGTCGAAAAGAATCACAAACGCAGCGTCATCGATATTCTCTTCATCTAGGAAACCTCAACAAAATGACTCCGCAAAAGCCGAGGTATAAACTGCGAAAGAATTTCTATTTATCTAGTGGTTTCTATATCAATAGTGTTGGTTTATACCATGTGAAATGCTCTATATTGGTCGGCTTGCTTATTCCAACTAAGTTTACTATTTCAAATATATATGAACGACGAAATGATGTGATATGACTTTGGCGTATAAGTTTTTATTCTTATTTTTTTTTCTTTTGGATATCATACTGTTTGATAGGATCTGTGCATATGTTAAACACTATTATTTCTCATCCAAACGGGAATCTGTCAAAACCATACCTTCGCTTCTCAATAGCATAAAAGGGCTGCATGCAAGTGATCATTCAATTAATGGCGCTAAGTCATTCTATTTGCATCTTCAACCGCTACCTCTATATAAACCATTCCCCTCGTAAATAGTAAAAGAACACCAAATGGGATATAATTGCAATAAAATGTCCTCTTTCTCCAAATAACTTACACCACGCCTCCTGTCTCAGTCAAGGATTGATTGCGTTGAGCCAGCTCTTCTTCTTCAAGTTCCCTAGCCTGATTTATTCGCGAGATCTCAATTTCCAATAACTCCCGTAAGTTAATGGCTCGAGCAGCTAGCCTGTCATGCTGTGCTTTTGAGATTTGGCTGATCAAATAATCCGCCACCGAAGCACTATCGCGAGAAACCGGTCTTCCAACGCCAATCGACAAGCGCATAAACGCATCAGCAGACGGTAAAGAAGAGGTTGATAACGACTTGGATTTATCTCCTGTGGGAAGAAGATTTTTATCGACAAAGCACTTAACCACGCTCTGAAGTCCGCGATGCCCTCGCGAACTAGTATCCGCACCCCCATAACGAACCAGCAAATTCCCGTACGGTTTCTCAAGCTCATCGTGAAGTATGATTAGGTTCATCGTTCGTTTAGATTTGGACTGCGGTGGCTGCTGTTTTTTGTTCTTGGGTTTCCCCGTTGTATGAATAGGAAGGCTGGGTAGAAGCATGTTTTCCTGTTGCAGCCAGTTTTTATAAGCCTTAGCTAACGAAACTCCTGATGTGTTCATGTAGCTGGGGGACTGCCAGAGGGTCAGACGAGACTGGGATCGGGGAAGGTAAGTCTCAGTTGTTAAACCGTGGGCTAGCTGTGGGTTTGCCGTGAATTCGGCTGCATTCATGAGTTCGGCGAAGGTGCGGAGGAGGATGTGCCCTGCGCTATGGAGGGTATTGTAGTATGCCTGGCCTGGGTTGCCAATTGAGGCAACAAAGAAGGAGGCCGGCGCCATGATTTAACTATAGGTAGTTGGAGGGTATCCCATCTGGGGGCCTTATGGTGCCATCCCGCTCACCATGGATTCCGTTCTGTACCAGATGCGATGAGAGTTATTGACCGATTGCGGTCCCTAGGGTAGTTGACCGAGTTGAAATGACTGGTTGAAATGAGAAATCAAAATATCCAGGCACGCCAAGCAAGGCTGATTGATCTATGGAGAATAAATGAATAAATTGAACTGAACAGAGGCTAATTCTAGTTAACCTTTAGTTATTAACTAGTTAGTTATTACAAGAAACCGTCTGGGAAACTGGTTCGGCAGAAGTTTTATTTATAGATCAGAGGCCATTACTCCAGAGCCCAGCAATTCGATTGTTAGAAGATCAATATTTAAAAATACGGACAATTTACTTCATCATTCAGACGAGGAAGCCCATGTAGTTAGCTATTTGAATAGGCATAGATTGAATACAACATAGCCTTATTTCAAATAGCGCTTTATTTTCCGCTGTAACCGCTTAAATATGGTTTTCTGAGGCAATTCGAATACTTTGACATTTGCTAGGAGTTTAGATATGAATACTTCTTCATCTGCTTGGGGTACGCGGGGAAATCTATTAGTCTGACAGAAAATATAACCATGTGCAGAGGTAGCCTTACTTGGTAAACCATTTTTATCCTCAATTGATTCCATGACTTCAATAACGTATCCCATAAGTTTTACAGCTTCTCTAAGCTGTCCATTGGCATGATAAGAGAAAGCAAGCAGACGCTGTGTTTCGAGCCTGCGCCAATCAGTCTCGTCGAGTGTTGATTCCTGTATTTTGACAATATATTCAAAAAGCTCAATAGAATCTTTGGATTGTTCATTGTAATGATAGGCTGTAGCAAGCATACACTGAACTTCGATTAGGTCTTGATGATCTTTAGCTTGAAATGATTTCCGTACTCGAACAACATGTTCAAGAGTCGCAATAGCTTCTTTGAATTGCCCATTTGTACAATACATCCCAGCAAGCAGAAACTGTGATTTTAGTTTGACTAAATCAATTTCATCTCGGGTTGAACTCCCTATTTTGAGAACATGTTCAAGAAGCCGTATTGAATCCTCTATCCGTTTGGTAGCGTGATAACAAATAGCGAGGGCATGCTGTGACGATAGTAGATGTGGATCTTCTTTTGCTAGAGATGATTCTCGTATTTTGATAACAGGTTCAAGAAGCAGTATAGCGTCTTCGAACTGCCCATTTGCCCCATAAGCTTTAGCGAGGGCATGTTGTGACGATAGTAGATGTGGATCTTCTTTTGCTAGAGATGATTCTCGTATTTTGATAACAGGTTCAAGAAGCAGTATAACGTCTTCGAACTGCCCATTTGCCCCATAAGCTTTAGCGAGTGCATCCTGTGATTCTAGTAGCGTAGGGTGTTCTTTCACTAGAGATGATTCCCGCATTTTGACAACATGTTCAAGAAGCCGAATAGCGTCCTCGATCTGTCCATTTCGCTCATAAGCCGCACAAAGGATATACTGTGAATTCAGTAGAACGGGGTGTTCTCTCACTAGAGATGATTTCCTTATTTTGGCGACATGTTCAAGAAGCTGGATAGAGTCCTTGATCTGGCCCTTTGCCAGATAAGATAGAGCAAGTAAACACTGTAATGATAGTAGACGCTCATCTTGACTTAGAGTTGCTTCTAGTTCTTTGAGAGCACGTTTACAATGCTGTATGAGGTCCTCGGTCTGTCCTTTGCTTGCTATAAAACTCATATACGAATTATCATCTGCTATTTGATCTGGAGGTATATGATCTTCGCCTAGAGTTTGATTTCGTACTTCGAGGAGATGTTCAAAAAGATCCATAAACTCCTTGGTCTGATCGTTTCCACAATAAGCCACAGGATTTCGTACTTGGGGGAGATGTTTAAAAAGATCCAGAAACTCCTTGATCTGATCGTTTCCACAATAAGCCATACAAAGTTCTTGCTGCGATCTGGATAGATCTGGGTGGTCTTCAGCTAAGATTGTTTTCTGAAAGTCGCATATTTTCTCCAGCAACTTTATAGATCCTTTGATATTCCCTCTATTTCTTATATTATGCGAAGATAACACATAAAGCTCTATGAAGTCCTGCTTCGGTTCCATTCGATCGAATTTCAGCTCGCGGAATAACATATCCAGTAAGATACTGACTTCTTTATCCATTCGTAAGTCGTTCATCATCATGCCACATTGCAAAGTGATTTGAAGTATCCTCATTGTTGACGAAAGTTTGCTAGCCAGTTCGATTCCCTCAATAAACAATAATCTTAAATGCGATTGTAAGAAGAATCTGTATAATTTCCATGCCGTATTTTGGGAATAGGCAAGCGCGAGAACACACCCAGCTGATATCCATGACTGGTCGTATTGATCTTTGGTCTGTCGCTTAGAAGCCCATGCATGAACAAGGGGATGTAAAAAAACTGTTCCAATACCGAGCTTCTCTCCATGTTGTATCATCGAAAGGGACTGAAGCACGTTTTGGGCCTTTCTAAATCTATATTGGTCACATGCGTTCTCTTGCCCCTGCATGCATTGAGGCAGCTGAGAGACGTGCCACTTAGAAAGCCGACCAATGCCATTATTTTCTTCATCCGATATCGTAACAAATTGGGTATAGTTTTGTGCGTCTCCAAATACCTGTAGCGGGATATCACTATGGTAAAACTGGGCTAAGACATGAAGTATCTCCAATGCATCAGAATTTACCTGCTCCTTAGATTTTTCTAGTGCTTGAGCGGATGCCTCAAAGGTTGCAAATACATTATGGTACTGTGGCTTTGATTGAGTTGGACCAAAAGATAAGAGGCGTTTTGAGTGTTGTTTAAATTCGGTAGGATATTCCTCGATTGTGCAGAATTTCCGGCCGATATATACTCCAGCTTGAATTAAAGCAAGCGTATGAGAATCTAGGAGGTTTATAATTTGTAAAATCCCCTTTTCGTTTTCGACTGGTCGCTGGATTTTTGCTGCCTGAAGGAATAGGTCTAGACATTCTCCTTGGTCCAATATTCCAAGTGATTCAGATCCAACGGTGTTCAGGGAGCTACACTCGGGATTCCGTGATGTTATAATAATCGCACCTCTATTTCCAGAAGGAAAATAAAGGCTATAGTCGGTGTTAATGTCATCGGCATTATCCAAGATAAGAAGCCAGTCATATTTTAAGCCGGATAGTAACTGTTGTACTTCATCAATTGTGTCGGCGGCTGGGCCAAGCAGCTTTGATATTTTGCGATAGCCGTCAGTCGCTGTAGATTGGGTAGTGACGTCAACCCAGAAGACTCCCCAGAAGCTATAAATTGTTAGTAGCTTATCAGCAGCAGTATTGCAGGCTTACCGCACCTCTCTCGCAAGACTTCTGCAACTCTAAGGCAGACTTCACTCTTGCCCTGACCTCCCATACCAGTGATGACAAACCGCCTCTGTGCCTGCTGGTTCTCTCTGCTGGTGATAGCTGTTCTAATCTTGTTCACTATCCCAGCTCGTCCTGTAAAAAGAGAGTTGATCGTTCTGGGTATACCCCAATGAACGTTTCCACTGACGCTCTTTGAACCTGGAACTAGAGTGATATTAGCCTGCAGATTCCCATTTCATTATATCTAGAGCTACATACTATGTAATTTTAAAGCTCTTCCCATATCTGTAACGATCGTTCCCATTACTAACTCTAAGCAGGGATCATCTGACGCGCTGAACTTGCAAATAGTACTGTGATCAGCTTGGATAGCCAGTTGTGTCTCGCGGGATCCAGATAAGCCTAGAATGGCCGATTTCCTCTCGACTATCTAGTATTGTCAGCCTAGGTCTATTCTCAACCAGTTTAGATATCATTTTTTCAACTGGTAAAAGAATTCTTACCCTGCCAAGTGGCCCGTACAATTTGTCCTCGTAGAAGCTTGAAACTAAGATTTTATCAAACATATGACGAGAAAGCTCGAATCGCATGGTAGCTGCATTGGAATTTTCCTTAAGCGCATTTAGAAGATCATTGCTGGTATTCTGTAAGACTGCCTTGACAAGACCCGCCGCAACATCTACGACATTAGCGTAATTCCCACCACGGTGAGGTGTTGCGAAGAACACCATATGGCAGGTCGCGGCAAATATAGGATTATAAGTCGGGTTTACTTGCGCCTCAACAAGAGCCTAGGGCCAAAGATGTAAGTCACATCTTAGTTTTTTTTTTCTCATTCCTTTCATTTTTATTCTTTTTTGTTGAAAGAAAAAAAAATATACCTGCTTAGCCACCAGTCCCCCAAGGCTATGGCATATGAACACTATCGGTCGATCTGGGATATCCTAAAATCGGTGTCAGCGATTTCCCCATGCTATCTCCATTATTTCAAAGCGCACCCTTCGTTTTATATCAAGCCATCGCAAAAGATGGCTGGCATGTTCGTCTAAACTGATGCCTGCCGCGGCTGGGCTTGAATCGTATGAAAACAGCATGATACGCGCAGGTTTTGGTAAACGGTCAGGTAGGAAATCTTTAAGCCAAAGCCGGCCATCAGCTGTCCATGTGGCCGTTGCGTGGTCCGAATGGTTTTTGAAATTCAATCCGTGAACAGCTACAATGCTAGTTGTAAAATGGTTAATATTAATAAATATCTAATTTGGGCTGCACACGTACTCGATCTCTGGAGGATGGTTCCCAGGTTGTGATGCGCTATCATAAATGACATGTAACCCATGTTTAGACATTATGATGGTTCACTATCAACTTTCAAATTGTACTTAGAGGATGACTCGAAAGATTGTGCGGGAAGGCGAAGTGAACTTGGATTGGGTACGTTATTCATGGAACTATGCGATTTAGGTCTGATATTGGACTGGTTGTGTAAGGCTGATGCCGTGCGGGGCTGAACGTTAGTACCGTCAAGGATATTCTTGTCTCTTAACTAAGCTCTCCCTACTCCAACCAATAAAAAGATCGGCGTCGATCCCAAGCGTGGCGCCACCCAGTTTCAAAAATTGTAGATTTGTGCATAAGGAGGGGGCAGAGAAGCTCGCTAGATACAGAAAATCAGTGGACAAGGAGGTTATACCTAGAGGGGAATTTTTGAGCAAACCGTAAGACTTTAGGTAGAAGGATTTAATTTACCTACTTTTAACGCTTGTAATGATAGCCGCAATATCTTAATCGAAATTGCTTTCCATTCTGATACATTCTCGGGGGACATACATCCATGTACTACTACACATCATGATGCACTTGAACATAACTATGTGATGTAAGGAAACCAACATCCATTTTGACGAACTCTCAGATCGCAGCCAAGATAACAAATGATAGTATTCTGTTTCAGTGTATCGAAACATCATCTGGCGGAATTACACCTTGGGGTTAGGCGTTCCGCATCGTTGCCAAACGAAGTTAAGAGTAACCTGTGAGTTCCCATCTTTTGAGTGATTTGTGATAGTGCCATTGGCCATCTTGTCAGTTGATGTCAGACGGAGCTGCGAGTTGATATTCAAAACAACACTTCCGCAAGGAGACCAAAGTCGGCTCGTATTTGTTTCATCCGAACTAATATAGTCTTCGGAGAGCGGGCCTTTAAAATTGTACAAGATTTCAATCTATTTGTAGGAATTAGCAAATGTCATAATATTACGGAGTACATTAGTATCAATTATATTTCCATTGATATATACCTACCTGCTGACTTTGACCACTGAAGTAGAAGACGGTCTTCGAGGTTCCAGAAACGGATTTGTCAAGTTTAGCGTATCCTTTCGTTTGAGTAGCCCGGATGGCGAACTGGTAGCCTTCAGAGAATTCAAATGGAATATTTAGTTGGCAGTTTTTGCGATTCTCTCTGCTTGAAATATCAGGCCCAATAGAGGCAGTGTATTTGTTGAAGACAAGAGTCAAATCGTGCGGATTGGTTGAGGTAGCCGTGGCTGTGCTGGATGGGCACCCGGTCCCGCCGTATGTCACGTTC
Organism: Myotisia sp. PD_48; assembly: GCA_032988175.1. Lineage (NCBI taxonomy): Eukaryota > Fungi > Ascomycota > Eurotiomycetes > Onygenales > Myotisia > Myotisia sp. PD_48. Next base: position 193,963 of record JANTQB010000005.1, on the reverse strand, counting down.
CCTATTCGGAACTTGTCAGGGAGATCAGGAGAGCGAATTTCACCATGTTCCGCATTCCCAGATGGAATAGTAACCACAACTATGAGCGCTTGAGCAGCAAGATAAAGAATATTTGCAAACTTCATATTGTTGTTGCTTTATCAGGCTACCCTAACCAGAAGATAAATTTTAAATGGGGTATATCGTGTATAAAATAATAATCATGGGCTTGCGACACTGATCGAGGATGGGCTGGTTTATATGTCATTGCCAATGAATGACTGATCCCCATCATTTTCCACAACAGAGACCACGATCCCAGTATCAGTAAATGTAACAGGTATCCCTTGGCCGCGTTAAGGTCTAGGTTAAAGGGCTTGGAAATCAGAAGACCCTTGCTATCAATCACACCCAAGAAATTGATTCAGGGCAGGTCCTACCCACGTTCAATCGATGATATATAAGATCGGCGACGTGGAAGGGGAATCTCCTTAGTAATGTGCTGGGCCAAAGTCTGTCAATACAACATCAATATTAAGATACAAGGAGGGGCTTCAGATGGCTTGCGAGGCCTTCCGCTCGAGACTAGATATCTGTTCCCGTTAAAGGGCATATTCCCGAGTGTCAAGGTTCGAGACGGGCCGTCTGTCATCCAATATATTAATAGTGCTAGCATTAAGACTGTGTTGAGCCTCAAAATGCTTGCTTTTCGGATTCCAGAATCAGGACAGGCACATGGGTTTACCCGGTTTGCCTGGGAAGACCCTCGCTCCCCTCAAGCTGACCAGGTTGTGTTCCGTCTTCGGGATATCGGGATAAAATTTGACAGTAAACACCTGCCCGAAAACCTCAAGATAAAGAAACAAGATTGCTTGTCAAATGCTAGGATCGAAAAAATCATCCAGGCCAGGGTGTATCAGATATCAAACCAACTTGGTTCTGTGCCCATCGGATGCAACAAGGTGAGATCCATACCTAGCTCAGTGGTCAGGAGATCAAACTCATGGATAGGAGTTTATATTCGCATTCTCAGTCCTTGCTTCTTTTATCAGAAAACTCAGTTCAAACATATATTCCTCGGGGATCCTCGTTAATGCGCGTATAGACAAGATCTCCAGTGGAGGTGGAAAGCCGACCGTACACTCGAGTTCTGATCCCCTCATCTGAAGTTGAATTTGCAAGTCCCCTCTTCCCCTAGTGTGACTACTTTTCGGTGTCCCTGGAATCGTGGATGTCCACAATAGTAGTTATTCATTTTGTGGTCAGATTCGATACCAGATACGACCCTGGTAGGTCGGAAAGGGGAAAGGGAGACGGGATGACAGGCGAGGTTGTTTTTGGACAGCGACACGGCGCATTAAAGATAAGAAATACAGTTTCTTCCTCATCTTTGTCCAACCAGAATGAAGAGTTTGTCGACAAACCAGTTGGCATCAATTTAGAGCTTGGCTCAGCCTCGTATTCTCCATCTTTTGACCCAAATCTAAATATGACCAAAAATTCTGAAGATGATTTAATTATGACTCAGGGTTCGTAAAGAGTAACTGTGATATTTCGTCTATTAATCAATGAACAAGTTCCCTGTATTAAGAACGAATCCCTTCTCAACCGTCCAAGAGAAATTCAGACTATACCCAAGATGATAAACATGACATCCCACTTTCATCCAGGAGACAAAGGTGGTGGAGACCATCGTGGTGGACGCCGTTCGAAACATTACCACAATCCAGCACGGGATAAACTCGCATTGGTCTCCAAGGAGACAAAAGATATCTTACCATTGTTTCTCCATCGAACACCTCACGCTGGTCGTTTCATCAATGGCTCTAGCCTTCCCCCTCATGCCTCTACAAAGGACTGTCCAGGGTTCACTGAGACGAAGATCCGAGTGGTAACGCAAGACACAATTGATGCTGCGATTGATCTCATCAATCATGAACTTGATGATCATGACGGAGACACCGACGCCACCAATAATACCGCCACAAGTAATACCACCGCCGCCGTCGCCCCTACATCAATGGCTACTGCAGCAAGCAAATATGGATACCCTTGTATTCTCAATATGGCAAGCAGAACAAATCCCGGCGGTGGTTGGCTACGCGGAGCAAGTGCACAAGAAGAAGAGCTTTGTCGACGAAGCACATTATCTGAATCACTTAAAAGGGAATTTTACCCCATCCCGCATGGCGCAGCAATTTATACGGACGCCCTGGTTGTGTTTAGATCTAGTCGTGCCACGGGTCACAAACTTCAGGATCTAAATGAACCCGATTCCTGCCCTGTTCTGAGTGCCATAAGTATTGCGGCTCTTGTGAGACCAGCCGTCAAGGATTCCTTTGCCGTCTCTTTTAAAAATGACAATCAAGAAGACCCAGAGAATCAGTGTGCTACTAAGTTAAACCGAAAAATATACGCCAACGAAGAGGATCGGAATATCATGAAGGAGAAAATGAGGCTTATCCTTCGAATCTCCATCTGGAAAGGGCATCGAAAAATTGTCCTGGGGGCCTTTGGGTGCGGTGCATTCCGTAACCCGAAGGAAGAAGTGGCTGATTGTTGGGCTGAGGTATTTGGAGAACCTGAGTTCCAAGGCGGATGGTGGAAAGATGTTGTATTTGCTGTTCTCGACCCGCCACCGCGAGGGAATCAGGAAGCAGGTAGTGACGAGAGAGGGAACGCGGGCACGTTTATTCGCAGGCTGGATGGCTTACCTGTATAACGATTTAATCTTATTCTGAAGTTACTTTTTCTCCCTTGAATGTTTTTTGGGACAAGATTAATTTAATTAGAATTATGGGTCTGTGTGAAACCTGGTATCCGGGACGAGCCATGGTCCGCTAACCAGTCCACGGAAAAAAAAGAAAAAGATCATCTGAGGTCAGTTTGGAGTACAGTTTACATTGGGTATTCAACCTGTGTACTCCGTGGTTCGGGTTGTTTAAAATGGTTGACTTATGTATACATGTGTCGTACATTGAACTTTCGGTATGCCAACTCACAATCCGTTTCCAGCGGGAACCCACAATGTCGGTGTAATGGAGACTCCATAATTTAGCAGCCATCCACTCACAAGCTCGAGTTCATGCAATCAACATGGGCTGGGATGCACGTCCCAGAGGGAAAGATTCTGGGGCTAGACCAAAGTTCCCCTCCTTTTCCCCCACTTGAAAGCCGAGTCAGGAAAATGCTGTACACATATTCGGGATGTTTGGGTAGTCTACACGATGAGAATGATGGTGATGACGTCGCGGATGATAGGAAACTAGAGCTTTTTGTTCCGGACGGCTGTCGGGATGTTGGTGTTCCTGAGATGAATTGTTTCCCGATAAGTTCGTCAACTCATGCACCGGAACAGCGGGAACAAATAAGATTGGTGGGCTAGTATTTTATTCCAGACTGACATCAAGCCTGAATCAAGCTTCGAAAGAAAATATCAGCAATTCGCCCTCGTAAGATATGGATCTCGCTATCCTAGTAGCTCGCGGTATTATGTCGTCTTGTCACCCTTATGTCACTAAGTAACCTTGCAAGTGAACAGCAACACCACAAGAAGGCAACGCAAACACGATAGGAGAAAAGAGAAGAACTGCTTCAATTCAAGTCTCTATCTTCGTGAACCCTTTGAAACCGAGAAAAGGGGATGAGTCCACTTCCCCGGACCTGTTAATAAACTTGGTTGCCAATCAAACGATGCCCGACGAGAGAGCGACCATGGACGTGGGCTCGTTGCTTTTTTCTTTTTTTATTGCGCGTTATTTTTTAATTTTTTTTCTTTTCCTTCTAGTGTGTAACCTGAGCGGCCGGGAGAAGTCCAACATCAATTCCGATGTACGAAACTGGACACAGAAGGCGTTCTGGATATTCATACGTGTACATGCATTTCCCAGCCCAATGGGTTGGAGGCTCGTGTCCCGGCGAATGCCAGAGATGTCTAGAATCCCATCCTCGAGACAAGAGACAAGAGACCAGTTTCCACTAGCCTGGGTCAGGGGTGTCAAGACTATATATATATATATTTTCCCCTCTTCCTTCGGAAGCGGGATGTGCTCCGTCTGTGTTTGATTTTTTTGTTTCATTATATTATCCATCAAAGAAAAGAGAAGAAAGAATGCAACAATTCAAGATGAGAAGGGGAACCAACCTCAGCCTCGTCAGAGTGATTAATTAATGTTTTATCAAGTCTCAACCTATCACGTCTCTTGTGGTATTGGGCCTCAAGCTAAGATACGGATATGCACAGAAGAAAAGCTAAACAACCTTTGAACCCACCTGGCTGGACATTGTGCAACCAGCATTACTCCGTCCTCAATACTCGCCCACTGGTTTCTGTTTTCTTTGCTTTTTCATTCCTCTCTCCCTTTCAGTTCTAGGCATCCATCATAATAGGGAAAAAGAATCGTTCCGGGATTCAATGAATTTTTTCAAACAAAAAAAATTATCAAAAGAATCTGTGTGAGTTTCTTATTGAAACGAAAATATATTATTAGGATGTATTTTAGTGGCGGGATTGTTTGTTGATTTAATTAACCGCAGCTATAAGAGGAGTATATGCATGCAGCGAGCTAGCGACATTTCCCCGTTGCTCAAATAAATCTCCCACGAAATCTCTGCTGTTCCCTTTCCATTGCATGCTCTCTCGTACTGCTACTACTGCTATTTCTTTTCCCTCCTCCTCCTCCTCCTCTTCTTCTTATTCTTCATGGGAGAGGTTGGTCTCTCTTATTGTATCTGTGCCGTAAATAAGATTAGTCCAAAACATCGGACCAGCCTCCACCCCGCATCACAACAAAACCTCCAGTAATATTTTTAGCAGGGCAGCTCAACTGCTCAGGCTTGCCAGACTTGTATACTGTGTGACTAGTATGTGTCTGCCCATCATGAATTTCCATTCTTGTTCATTTCATTTAGGAGTATCCTAGCAGATTGTTGCTAGAAGATTCTTTAACAGTAGCATGCTGTAATGCTGCTTTCTTTTCTTTTGGTATATAGAGGAGGTCTAACACATTGAATTTTAGTCGTTAATCCTTTTGGATAGAGTGATAGGAAACTTCTTACAATCGTTGAGTTTCCACAAGAGAGCAACTTCCAGGGGAGACAACCACAGCAAGGGGAAACTACAAAATATAAAAATAAAAATCATGTCATGGCCGATAACAGCTCTCGTCACATATACGATCAGTTGGGCGATAGTCCACTAGAGGTCGAGAGCGACTTGCAGCGAGATGATCAGAGTTCTGATGCTGGGGGCAGCTCCAACGGCCAGCTCGATGATTCGACCCCCGAGGAAGATGGCGCAAATTCCAAGTGAGTTTCCATAAATTGTTCAGGAAAGAGGAATTACATGTAGTTCACCCAAGTAACCGAACTATCTTTTCCAACAGCTCAACCAAATCGTTGTCTGACCATGTTATCCAGGTGGTCGAGGAGAATGGTCGGCGATATTGCAACGATACATATTTCATGCCCAATGATGAAACAGAACAAATTCGATTAAGCATCACGCATCAAATATACCTGATGCTACTAGAGGGCCAATTAACCAAAATCCCGCTTCCTAGTTCAACCAGCCGAATCTTGGATATCGGCTCTGGGACTGGTGACTGGGCCATGGCCATGGGTGAAGATTACCCAGCTGCAGAAATAATAGCCACAGATATCAGCGTGCTTGATTCCCGAGCCATTAGCATCGGGCCTCCGAACGTTTATTTTCAGATCGACGACGCTGAGGGAGAATGGACTTATACTGAACCCTTCGACTTTATTCATGTGCGAGGACTAGGCGGTGCAATCGCTAGCTGGTCCGATTTCTATCGACAAGTATACCACCATCTTAAACCTGGCGGAATATTACAGATTGCCGACACAGATTTTACTGCGAACTCTCTCAATTTATCCAACTCCGCTCCCAATTCATACCTTAGCATTCTTACTGCTGCAGTTCATTCCGCCTCTGAAGTATCAGGGTATCCGAGAAATTTAAACCACCTTGCCCTAGCAACACTCACTGAAGCTGGGTTTGTGGATGTTCGCACTTTTGATATCCAGGCCCCGATCGGTACATGGCCAGAGGATCCCCGCGATAAAACACTAGGGAAGATGGCACTGATCGTGCTCTTAGAAGGGATAGAGGCTTCCAGCATGCGATTACTGACAAAGTATATTGGATGGAGCGCAGATGAGGTTATCGATCTGTGTGAAAAGGTGAAAGCAGAATTGGTTTCGAATGATGGCATGACAGGATCAGTCAGGCTTGTAGTAGCTAAAAAGCCACTATGAATTTTGAACCTGGATGGCGGTTTGATATCATTGTTCAAGAACAAATTAATGACTTATGATGGCTTAATATTTGGAGAAAAAAAAAACACCCACGACTTAAGATTATCTGTCGATAAGGACATGCAATAATAATAGTCAATAGATGGACAATTCGGAGCAATCTGGTCCAGGACATTCAGACCATAATATCTCGACAGTTGTCCAAAATATCCCTATATACTGTAAATAGGCTGTTCATAAAGTCACTTTGTGGGAGGGCGTACCAACCGTCTTTAGTTAGATCTTCGAGATGATGTTACAAATCCGACTTTCATTTTGATTCCGAGAGACGGTAGATGACAGAAAAATAACTCGTGGTATTGTTATAGTAGAGAAATGGGTATCTGAAGCTTAGAGCTGGAATTTTGTTCGAACCTTTTCCATACGGCCTTTCCATTCCCATTCTTGTCCACTTTTCCTCTGTATTCCCTTATCAATTCGCCGCAGTTTCAACGTAAATCTTGGCCCAATTTCTTGCAAACCGGCCCTGATTCCTTCCACACCCTTTATCTGCTCGCCATTAGCGTCAACCACACTCTTTTCTGTCTCTCGTTTCTCGCGGAATATATATCGATGGCGCCTAACAAAAATATAATCTCGCTGGTTATGAAGCGTCACCACTTGCCTGCCTTGAAGCTCTGGCTGGGGTGGGAATAAAGTACGGAAAAGATGGGCTGTTAAAAGACCTAGGGGTGTCCGGAAGTTGTTGAGGATAAGTTCTGGCCAATGACCAGTGGGGTTTCCGTGTCCGGGAAGTTTCTTGCCCTCAATCCAATTGCTGATAGAGAAATGGAATGTTGGGCCAATAGGGAGGTGTACTATTGTAAGGCCCGATACCTTTTTTTGGTCTTCCTCTACTACCACTAGAGCGGTATAGTTTCTATTCGCGGCAAATTTTGAAATCTCTCGCACCGAAAACTTGTGTCCATATCTGTGTGCCGATCTGCGAATATAAACGCTATTTGGAAAGAACTGAGTGAGAATGCCAGCTTGATCGTGAAGGGTGGAGTTAATCGAGGTGGTTATTAATACTTTCGGTGGTGGAGGAGCTTCGGATGGAAACAGGCTAGGGAATTTGGCAGCCAAAGCATCTGGTACCAGATCTATGTTCGTGCTGCGTGTGGATCGTGTAGGGCTTGTTGCACGCTCTGTAGCAGAGGGTAAAGATCTTTTCCTCCTCGTGTCTGAGCCGTTTTGAGAGGACTTTTGTCCGTTTGTTGCCTTGTCCCCTTCTTCCTCATCGTCGTCGCTGTTAAATTCCAGCATGCTGTCTGCCTCAGACTCGTAGTCTTCGTTCTCTCCATTGCCAACTTCATCTTCTTTCCCCTCTTTCTCTGCTTTCGCTTCCTCTTCTGCCTGCTGTTTTCGTCGTTTTATTCGTTCGACGTCAAAACTTATGCCCAATCCGTCTTCAACGTCACTCCCAGCATCGTCCCACTGGCGCTTCCGTTCTAATGTTAAAGGAACATTTCTCTTCAGGCGCTCCGCTTTTAATTTCGGGTTCTTTGCTTCTTCCTTTTTCCTGGCGAAACGGACAGCTCTGGTATGCTCATCTTTTAGCTTCTTTCTTTGGATGTGAAGCTCTTGTCGCTTTAATTTGTTTGTTGCCTTATATTCCAAAGCCGCAGACTGCGGATTTCCAGACTTTTTCGAAGGCATTCCTTAATTCTGGGCGTTCAATTTCGTAATCTTCGTTGTGCTGCTGGTTATCAGAAGCTTTTTTTCCAATGGGGTTTTTTTTCATATCGCTGAGCACGGGCTGGAAAAATCTTTGGCCGGGCTATCCTGGAAATTCTGACTCAACCAGAATTCCGCATCAAAAAAGACAATCGTTGCAGTACTCACGCTCTCACAGTCCATATAAAAAGGCATCTCTTTCTCTCGTTCATCCTGCCCCATTCCGTTCTTGTCTTCGATCTCGGCGGGCAACCTTGAATGAGCCAATTCCGCCTCTCTCGCCTTTTTTCGCCCGTGACACTTCCAACATTCCCAACCCCGCAAGTTCCCTTGAGGAGAGCATTTATCGCTACGAGCACAAAAAAAAGCCCGTCAACCACAAAATCTCTTGCCAATATGGCTACTACTAAAACCGGCCAACCGCTTGACCGCCAGTCATGCGAATCCGTACTTCGCAGACGCCTCTTCTACACTCCAGCATTTGAAATATATGGCGGGGTGTCTGGTCTATACGACTATGGACCACCTGGTTGCGCATTGCAAGTCAATGTCGTCGATACATGGAGGAAACATTTCATCCTGGAAGAAGATATGCTGGAAGTGGACACTACGATGCTTACGCCGCACGAAGTTTTGAAAACTAGTGGCCATGTTGATAAGTTTGCTGACTGGATGTGTAAAGATCCTAAAACTGGAGAAATCTTCAGAGCAGATCACCTAGTGGAAGAAGTGCTTGAGGCCCGTTTGAAAGGAGATAAAGAAGCCCGTGGCCAAAAATCGACCGGAGAGGAGAAAGAAGGTGGTAACAAGAGGAAGAAGAAGGTCAAGGATATCCAGGTTGTCAAACTGGATGATGCTGTGGTGAAGGAGTATGAAGAAATCCTCGCTCAGATCGATAATTATGATGGCGAGGAGCTTGGTGCTCTCATCACAAGACTTCACATTAAGAATCCCGGCACCAATGGCGATGTTCTTCCTCCGGTCTCGTTCAATCTCATGTTCCAAACCGCGATTGGACCGACTGGCCAGTTTCCTGGCTACCTTAGACCAGAAACCGCCCAGGGACAGTTCCTCACCTTCCACAAGCTGCTTGAATTTAACCAGCAATCTATGCCCTTCGCGTCTGCCTGCATTGGGAAATCGTTTCGTAACGAAATCTCACCGCGCTCCGGTCTTCTGAGGGTCCGTGAATTCTTAATGGCGGAGATTGAACATTTTGTCGACCCAGAGGGCGGAAAGAAGCACCCTCGTTTCCACGAAGTCCAGGATACAGAATTGGCTTTCCTCAGCCGTGAGGTTCAACTGTCTGGCAGCACCAAGGTAACAAAAAAGACAATTGGAGAAGCTGTTTCCACCGGCCTGGTAGATAACGAGACACTTGGATATTTTATGGCTCGTATCTATCAATTTCTCTTGAAAATTGGTATTGATCAAACAAAGATCCGAATGCGCCAGCATATGCAAAATGAAATGGCCCACTACGCAACCGATTGTTGGGATGCTGAATTGTTTACCAGTTATGGCTGGATTGAATGTGTTGGATGCGCCGACCGAAGTGCGTATGATTTAACAGTCCACAAAAACAAGACCGGTGCTCCGCTTGTTGTGAGAGAGGTCCGAGCAGAGCCTCTTCGCATTGAAGAATGGCAGATCGATATTGATAAAAAGAAATTTGGACCTCGCTTCAAGAAAGATGCCAAGTCTGTTGAAACAGCAATCGAAGCGTTGTCTCAGGATATTAGAGAGAAGCTTGCCCTCGACCTTGAAAAGTCCGGAAAAATTGAGATTACGGTTGATGGAGTTAACGATGGAACAGTCGAACTCGACAACCAGCTCTTGAAAATTGAGAAGCGGACAAGGGTTGAAAACATTAGAGAATACACGCCTAATGTTATTGAACCTTCATTCGGTATTGGTAGAATTCTTTATTGTCTGATGGAACATGCGTACTGGTCAAGACCTGGTGATGAAGCTAGAGCGGTATGTATTATTTTCATTTCCTACCGTCCTCTACATTTACTCTCTGCAGGTTTGCTAACTCTTCCTTTTCCACACAGGTTTTATCATTCCCTCCACTAGTAGCACCCACCAAAGTTCTACTCGTGCCTCTATCAACTCACCCTTCGTTCCAACCACTTATTCATCGCCTTACTCTTAGACTACGTCGCTTGGGAGTATCTAACCGCGTTGATGATTCCTCCGCAAGCATTGGCAAGCGATATGCAAGAAACGACGAACTTGGTACACCATTTGGTATCACTGCTGATTTCCAATCCGTCAAGGATAACACATTTACACTACGTGAGCGAGATACCATGAAACAGGTACGCGCGACTGAGGACGAGATATGCAATGCCGTCAAGAACCTTGTCGAAGGTGAGGAGACATGGGAGCAAGTTAGACAACGACTACCAGAGTTCCTTGGCCAGGAAGTCGACTAGATAACACTCATTAAGAGGATATAGATAATCATCTACGGAGTAGAGACAGATTCTAGAATCAATCAAGAGTTGTGTTGTTTATTTAAATTTAAATGTGAACATTTCTTTTTAATAGTTTGTTATTTCCACGATGTTGACACGCTGGCTCAGCTCTGACGGCGCTGATCACATGTCCAGGCGACCTTCCGCGTGCTCCAAACTTCAACCTGGAAAAAAGTTGTGCTTGGAACCACGGATAAACAAAGGTCTAACGAGTATATGATATAGCTAGTGACGCTGCTTTCTTCCATTGAGTTGTCATGCCGCACAGGTAGTATAATTTCCCCAGGACTGTCGATTTCAGAAATACCATGGCTCCTTCAATCCCTTCCGCCAAGCTCACACTATCCTGTCCGCTCTTCGCAGCTGATTTCGATCCAAAGCAGAACGGACTTCTGCTAGTTGGAGGAGGTGGTGGCGAAAGCCGCAGTGGGGTTGGGAATAGTATTGTAGGTTTCTATAGCTTCCTACATTTATTTAACATCTAGCCGTATAGTTGTGGTGCTAATACGGGTTGTACTGGCTGTGTAGTTCTTGATCGACACTTCACGACGAGAGCAGATATCTGAGCTACTCGACATTTCACTTTCCCGCGATGAAGATTCCGTGACCTCCTTGGGAGTCGCCCAATCAAATGACGATGATATTGTAGCGTTTGCAGGGATAAACAGCTCTCAGGCAGAGCAGCAACAGGATCGGAATCAACACCTACGCTCCTTCAAGGTTGATATTCCTCAGAGAAAGAAACCTCAAAACGATTCGAACAACGAGGTGGTGGGCAAGGAGAACCGACGGCCTAGCGAGAAAGCTCAAGATGGATTGAAAACAAAGGCTTTGTCTCAAGTTTCCCTGTTCAAACCACAGCCTGGAAAGGCTGGCCAGGAAAGGGAAACTTATCAACGCATACTACGGTTGTCGCCATATGATCCAGAAGATCCTGTTCGAATTGGTGCAATTGCCACTGGTTTGGCCCCACGAGGCGAGGTCGTCATTTTTAAGGCCAGCTCGCCAACAGTCAGCTCATCTGACGTCCTAGGGCGTATATCGCTAGGGAATAAGGTGGAAGCTGAGGATATAGACATCACGAAAACCGAAAATGAAGGGCAATTCAAAGTTGCGTATACGGATGGCCAGTCGGTTTATTTTACTACCCTTTCGAAGTCCACCTCAAGATCCAATCTAAAAGCGGAAGCTTTTTATACGGTTAATGACGCCGCCTCGTTAAACAACCCCGAGAGTAAAATTAGAGCTGTGCGGTTTCTCTCCCCTTATTCTCTAGTTTTGCTTCAAAATCTACCTGGCCGTGCTGGCTGCGAAGTGGTAGTCATCTATATACCCACAAAAGATTCCCATTACATTGTGACTCGCAGAAGACGTCTGCACAAATCAATGAAAATCGGTCTTGGGTTGGATGTATGCCGTCTATCAGAATCCTCGAAAGGAGAGGTTCAGTATATAATCTCTGCGTTTGGAAACGATTTATCCATCGAGATCCTCGCCCTTGATTTTTCGCCCCAAAAGGGATTCAAAAACTTCTGGCATTATGCCACTTTGAACAAAGTCCACCCTTTCTCGATGACAAGAATCGTCTTATCTACTTTCATCCCACCACCTCTTCCCGTAACTGCGGACATACGACCTCAATACGTCAAATTGGCATCCGTGAGCGTCGGGAATACTGTCATTGTTCACACGTTACCGCTAACGCCACACCCCGGCTCTTCAAAGGAGCCTCGCTACGTATTAATCAGCCCTGGGGTATCAGAACTAACCGGCACCGTGTTTAGTACAGTCGTAGCGATTGTTATCGTTGCTTTCGCTGCTTTCTTCCTCCAAGCATTTACCGAAATCCGAGGTGGTGTGCCTCCAACCTTAGGTGCTGTCAACTGGCTAAGCCCACGACTGCGTAATATGCTCGCAAAACCCTATATATTTGATGGTGGTCATCCCAACGACCCCGCTACTAGCCAGGCAGCTTCTTCTCCACTGAGTAACGTTCCTCAGTATGCTGCGCCAACAAAGCGGCTCCCTGAGTTGATCAATTCGTTGTCACAAGCACAAGATAGTGCTGATTCGGCCCAAAACCTCCAGGCAATCCTTGTTCAGGATCTGGGTGTAGATATTTCGGCAACACCTACCAACATCCCTCATGACGAAGAGAAGCATGATGCGGAACGGGTTCCAGCCACTAAATGGGAAGATATGTCGGAAGAACAACAGGAGGCTTGGAGACAGAAGCTTATGGATGTGGGCCACTGGGCCCTGGAACAAAATGAGGCAATGCTTCGTGGTGTTTTATTCGGTCAACTGGCAGGAAATGCTGTATAGGATTTGACAGAAGGAAAAATCCCTCTTAATGCCGATGTTATTTGTATACATGATTCGATGGTCCGGGTGATGATGGATTGATGTTAGCATATATATTTATTTCAGTTCAGGAGATCCTTTTTTTTTATTTCACAATATTGTATTCTTCCGATTTATGATATTCCCAGCCTCCCTCTTCCTTATTAGGCCTTAGGCCAACATCTATACCATGTGCAGACTATTTAATGGCCTTTGCTTTATCTATCCTCCAACTTTTGGTAGTAAATATTTTATGCATCCAACCCATCTTTGGTCGCGATTTAGCAACCAAGTAAAATCTACCATGCCCGCGGAAAGTATTGGGGAGTTTGGGAGGATAAACCCCACACATTCTCTCCAAATACTTTTAGCACCCAATTAACCGGCATAAACTGATACTAATACACAGATGGTTAAATATGGAGTTAAGAGATCGTATACTAAAATTTAGAGCAGAAAGGATGGAATCCATAAAAACTTCATTTCGCCTTGCAGTCGAGTCAGTCTATCTACTCCGTAAACAAAAAATAAAATAGCAAGCAATGTCCACAGCAGCAGCCTTGAGTCGTGAAGTCATCAGCAAAATGAGAAAGAAGAGCAGCAAGCAAGTAAGTAAATAGCTGGAATATGCAACTTTCATAAAGAGCAGGTAAATGAACATATGTTGCTTGCTCCCAAACCCTCAATTCGCTGTCCATAAGTGCACAATTAAAAAAAAAAGTATGTGTTCTCTCTTCTCCCTCTCTTTCTCACTTGCTTAAATCAAAAACCAGATGGAGGATTGTTGCACATAGCAGGCTTAAATGGACAATTAGAACACACAGATCAAGGTTATAGTATGGTATAGTGGAACAATGATCATTTCATCTTACCAACCCCCAAAGTGATATCCCCGTTTTCTTTTGTAAGTCAAAAAGAGAAGCAAAAAAAAAATAAAAAATAAAAAATTGAAATAAATCAAAAACAAAAAGGGGAATATTAAAATGGGAAAGGCATATAAAACAAAAGATCGCACACACCCTCTCCTTCTCGTTGGGCCATTTGAAAAAGTGATCAGGATAAACAAGAAAAAAGGACCAGGATTTAGTACCTCCCCCTCCTTGATAACAAATCCCACAATCAAATCCTACGCTCAGCCACCAGGAATGGTTTAGGGAAATAGTTCCGTCATTAAGGCCATTTGTGTTTTTTGTTTTTGAGTTTTTGTATTTTTGGTTTTTTACTGGGAGGGATTTTTCTTGAAATGGAGCAGTTCGGCGAGGCTTGCCAAACTGCAACCATACTTGAGGAAGTCATTTGCTAACAATTCGCTTGATGTAGCACGGCTCCTCACGTCGACACAAAGACAAACGCTGAGAAATGATTTAAGCTCTTTGCTTAACTTCTCGGGCTTCTTGAGGGTTGGAGTGCCGTTCGTGGCGATGAGGTATAAAGCCTTGAGTGGTTCTTCGTTGAGATATGGGGGTTCGGATTCAATCATTTCAATGGCCATAATACCAAGGGACCAGATATCGACTTTGGGGCCGTATTCCTTTTGTTTGACAACTTCAGGGGCCATCCAGTACGGGGTTCCAACCATGGTGGCACGTTTGCTCTTGGTTTCGGTGAGCTTAGCGCAGAAGCCGAAATCAGCTGGGTGGGGAAACGGTTAGCTATGAAGTTCTTTGATGATTGATTAAGAAAGACGGGTGTTGCTTACTTATTTTCACGTTGCCAACGGCATCGAGTAAAACATTGTCACTCTTGATATCTCGATGGATGATATTCTGGCCATGCAAATGGGATAATCCTTTACAAGTCTGATGAATTCATAACGGAGTTAGCATTCCGCTGTACCAAAAGCTGGAGTGGAAAATTGACAACCCAACTTACCTCGAAGCATATTGTTGAAATCTGATCTTCTTGCAGTGTGTTCTGTTCTATGACATCCGTCAATGCACCTCCCTCCATAAACTCCATAATCACCCAAAGCTCGTTGGCCTGTTCTTGCAAAAAGGAGTCTAGGAAATTGACAATGTTTGGATGTTGGCTGTCCTTCATCACAATAATTTCATTGACAATAAGTTCCTTGCGTGGTTGGCTCTTCAAATCCATTTGTTTGATAGCAACCTGACCGCGAGGACCATAAGTTCGGTAAATTTCACGGGCGACAGGGGAGGTTGCGCCCTCCTTAACACGAGCCACATACACGGAACCCGAAGCTCCCTGGCCAATTTTGCGTTGCTTACTGTACGAATGGACTGGATTTTCCTTGGAAACAACTTGTCGAAGCCTTTCCATGACTTCACTCTCGGGCATTGTAGACATTCGAATATCCTTGGTGCGAGGTGGTTCTTTCTTTGACAGAGCTGCTTCGGCTTTCTTGACAGCATCTGGAATAGCAGGCTTGTTGGCGCCAGGATGCTTGTTTGCAACGTTCAACGGCTTAACGGTTTGCACTGGAGTAGGAAGACGGCTACTCTGGCTAGGGGCATTGTGGTGACGTTGATGGCCATCTTTAACACGGCCGTCATTATCTGCATATCTTGATGATTGTGGTTGTCGGTTATCTACTGGACGGGGAGCAGAGCGAGTAGAACCGGTAGCAGACCCGTTAGCAGAGCTCCCATTGTGGTGTGGGGAAGGTGCAGGACGATGGGCAGTCATTTGTCGCAGCGAACCTTGGGGTTTTTGGTGGGATCTGTCACTAGAAGGAGCATGTGGTGGTGGGCGGCTTGGGTTATATCGGGTTGTTGGAGTGCTAGGGTGATCTCGACCACCACCATATCCGCCAAGTTCTTGCTGTGCAATTGGGGTAGATTTCTTTGGCAAGGACGCATGATATGCTTCCTGCTCTCGTCGTTCCTCTTCACGTCTGCGCCGTTCATCTTGGATACGTCGAGCTTCCTCTTCCATTTGGCGACGTTGTTCTCCATGGGGTGCTTCTTTCGAATGCTCTGAACCAAAAGATTGATCATAGCGGCGATCAGGATCAGATCCTTTACGGTAGGGTTGCACGGGTGACGATGGTGCCCTGTCCTCATATTGGCGTAATGCTTGGGAGGTATCGAGACGTTGTTGTCCTTGGGGAGGTGGTGGTCTAGGAGGTGCCACGCCATGCTGCTGTGGCATCCCACGTGGGCTCGGTGAAGGGGACGAGGAGCCTGAACCAGGGAAATATTGAGGGTTCTCCTCTCGCATTTTCATGTCATAGAATTCAAGAGCCTCAATAACGGCCTGTGGGTTATTCTTGTAATCCTCCTTGGTAATTGCGGAGGCCGTCAAGAGCTTTTCCCATTCAGCTGGAAGGCCTACAAAGGCACCAGTCTGAGCATCAAACCCAACATGAACCTGATGGCTAAAATTGGTAGGGTTGCTAACTCCTCCCATTCCTGGGCATCGTTCATAAATTTTATCGATCCAATCATAAATCTCATCGTCACTCTTGACCTCACAAGTGATAGTTTTGGTCGCGGCATCGCGGCTCGCTAGAACGTTACGGGTGGTTCCATCCTTTGGATTTGCGATGCGCGTAATTTCGAACGCCAACTTGGTATCCTCGGATCGCGTAACATTGGTAATATGGCAAAGTTGAATGGAGAGAACGCTTTTACCGGTTTCACTCTTTAAGAAATCAAGGCGGAACTCGCGTAAGACTAGGAATCGCTGGTTCCAGCTGGCGAGGAATTTGTCCTCTTTGCACCGAACAGGCCCTTCCTTGATGATAGCCACACCACCAGAGCCGTTCTTTTGGTTCAATGAGAGGGTGGATGAGTTGGGGAAGATGGAGAGGGAAGAGGAAGAGGTAGGTGAAGAGAGACCCATCCGTTCGAAAGTAGTCGCGGTCGTGGCGCTGGAAATGGTTGAAGCTGTATTAAGACGAGGGCGATCAGTTGGGGGGCGGGGAGCGGGTCCAGGGTTCATGAACAACTCTCGCGAGTAATCACTGCAGCAATCTAAATTAGAACAAGAAGAAACCGAAAGATAAAAGGAAAAAAAGGCCAAAATAAACGATTTCCCATCGGTTTCAAGGTGTGGATCAGGCTTGTATGAGGGGTAGACAGAGCAACACAACACACAGGCGACAATAACAACTGATTGGGGGAGAGGGGATCATACTTTGGCTGAGAGGGTTCCATTCTGGCAATGAATAATAAATAGCTTCCTAAGTCATGTGGGTATTATTGGATAGGACAAGTCCTTCGGGCTGCTTTGAGGCCAGTACGGAACAGGGAAATGTGATCTGCCTGGTCGGATGGGTGCACAAGGCCTGTTAACTATAAGGGGCGGGAGGAGTGTCAGCCACATATTGGTAACAAGAAGCAACTGGTAACTAAACGAATGAAGCAGAGCACAACCTGGTTGGAACAAAAGGGATCGAGGAACGGTCATGTGGGGGATGTAGTTTATAGGTTAACGAGAGGGAGGGTTTACTTAGTTGGTCTGAGAGAGAGAACGCAATAACAGGCGGGTTAGTTGGTGGCAGCTTGTGCAACTAGAGGCTCAATTATGTGGGAAAGGGGTACACGGCGGGAAAATCGGCCTTGTGACCGACACGCAGATCCAGATCCAGCGAGTGAAGGTTTAAGCGAGAGAAACAAGCAGAGCGAGAGGACTGGCGAGATACAAAGAGAGGGAGAGAAAAGGAGGAGGATGGAGGAAGAGGAGAGCGAGCGAGTTGAACAGAGTTGAGAGAGTTCGGTCGTGCCTGAGGTGGGCGGGAGTTGAACTGAACTGAAAGGGCTAATTAAATGTTACTAAACAACCCCCCGACTCGATTAACAAGGAAAGGCATTTGCCGTCTCAGCCACTCTCTCTCCCTCCCTCACTCTCGCTCTTTTTTCTCTCTCATTCTCTCACTTGATGAGTGATGCTGATGGAGAAGTTGGGATTGTAGTTATTTGTTTCTCTGGGTTCGATCCAAACAATTTCAAGTCAATCATACTTCGTAGTAACCACGGAATGTCCAGTGTTTACCGTCAATATGCATACAATCAACCATACTATTAGAATCAACTAGAAAATGGAGTATTAATTCAAAGAAAAGATGAAGACGAGGGAGATGGAACAAAAATCCAAATTCCATTAATTAATTAGCTATTAAACCGAGATATCCATAAATAGAGATTAGATATTAGGCAATGTATTGGTCGTGTATAGATATGCACCCTCCACAAGTATGCAAAGGAAATATGCAAGAAAATAAGATCATAAAAAGGTCTGCCAAAAACTCATGCCTCAGATCCAAAGGGGTAATTGAACTTCAAAAGGCCATTCAATCCACCGACCCATCCGTCTGCAGCATCGGCATCGCCAATGGTCTTTCGCATCACACAAGGGATGCCTCCATGCCAGGCCCCATCCACCACCTTGATCTCTTCCCCCCACACACGAACCTCCATTCCAACTCGAAGCCCCTCACTCATTGTCACGCCGTCAATGCTAACCTCGACTTCGTTCCCACGGTTCTTTTCGCTCAGTCGCAAGGTCACTGGTGTACTAGAAGGGATAACTAGCGGGCGAAAGCTCAGACTCCGTGGGCAGATAGGCGTCAACAATAGAGATGGCACTAGAGGATGAATAATGCTTCCAGCACACGAAAGACTATAAGCTGTACTTCCTGTCGGCGTTGACACGATTATCCCATCGGCCACAGCCTCGGTCAGGAACCGGCCTCCCACAAACACCTCCACAATTGCAAGATGTGGCTGTTTGCCACGATGTATCACAACCTCGTTCATCGCATGTACACCAGTATCAGTATCCGCAGGTGATGACATCGTCACCCCGTTGCTGTGCACAGGCTCCCCATCTGGAGTGAAAACGCCTACCCGTATCCGACTTCGCACCAGGATTCTAGCGCTCCGTGTCGACCCCATCGACTTTCCCCGGAGAGCAGACCATCCCCTAACCGTATTACAAGGGTCAGGCCCCTTTACTATTTCTTTTCCATTCTCTTCCACGGGCTCAGTGATACCTTGCTCGAGAACCGATGCCCTCTCGCCGGCCCCAGATCCAGACATGTAAACATCGCGGAAAGCGCCTTTAAATTCTGAAAATTTCCATTCTCCCAGGAATCCCAGGGTTCCCATACTGAATGATAGGATCGGAGGGACATCTCTGGACGTCGCGAAGAACGACGACGCACGTAAGATCGTCCCATCTCCACCTAAGGTGACCATTAAATCTACCTTTTCTGGGGGTACCGATTCCGCTGATAGATTCGTGTATACAGGGAATGGAAGGGATTCATGAATCTCATCGGCAGTCTCAGATTCAAGGATAACTGATATCGGCGAATATGTGGATTTTATGTGACTAGAAGGCAGTTAAATCGAATTATTTGTTAGCCGATCAACGTTCTCTTAACCTAGAATTTTGAAACGGTTGTTTGCTAGCAGTTGAACCTACTTTGCGAATTCTACTACCGAGCGGGTAATCGCTGCAGCACCTCTCTTTTTCACCAAGAGAATATTCTGCGGTGGCGCTGGCCATTGTAGCGCAAGTAAATCACTTCGTCGTACCTCTGCCCGAGTTACCCGCTTAAGTTAGCATATGTTTCAAATGAAAACGTATCAAAATGAAATTCTGCACGCACACCTTGGTACCTTGGAAGAATGCGGTTCGGGAGTGAATTTACATCCTCAATCCGTTGCCGGCATGATGTAGTGGAGAATGTTCGACGGTTAGTCGCAATTATCGCATTGGACGACGAGAGTAATCTGGCACAGCGTTTCATGATAAATTTATATAATTCTTTTTGAAAGCACTTTCGCAATGATATGGTTCTGTAGATGGCCTATACAAGACGAGTTTGTATCAGCATTGATGTACAAATAAAGCTAGAGTCCTCTGGGCCTGTCTGCTCGATTACTTGCTGAAAATGGAAAACTGACGGGGAGACTTACTCTGATATATTTCCATCCTTGGCTCCAAGATATCCCTTTCAGAAAAAAAGAATAGTTTTATTGCTAATCAGTGAGAAACATAACCACGGCTTCTGTGATTGTTGTTAACCAGGTTGAAGGATGGCAACAGGCCTGAGATGGCCTGGAACTTCTCCTCTTTATTGTGAAGCAGCTTAAAATAAGGATGTCTCCATATATAATCAGAGGTCCACTCCCATCACTTAAGGTCCTATAGTCTAGTGGTTATGACTCCTGGTTTTGATCCAGGCAGCCGCGGTTCGAACCCGCGTGGGACCTGCTTATCTTTTTTGCATTCTTTTTTTTCCTTTTCCATCCTCGAGCTAGAATCGTCAAGGGATGGTTACGGAGTAGTTACAGGTTGTTGGAATGATAGATTGATGAAAGCAACTGGCTTGTGTTGTCGTTTAGAATTTTTTTTGGTGTTGCTTCTAGCTGTCGTGGCGGTAACTAATTATTAGTAGAGATAACTAGATTATTTTCACAGGCAGTATTAACATCGACGTCGTATTAGTTTACCAACTTCCGTTTCCAAGGTCGAGTGAACCATGACCAGATCGAAGTTGCTGCCTAGACGACCCCAAGCAAGTAAGGTTTACTGGGGGGCAGGACAATCCTCATACTGTGCCGTTTGGGTCCTCTGACCCTGTCAATCCTGGCCAAACAAACAGGATTGCTGCAGGCTTACCGCTATTCGAGGCCAGGCAAAGCGAGGCGTCTATCCCAATACTGAGACCGCTTCTTTGATGCACAGGATAGGCGGAACACATCTATTACTGCGACACATTTAGCGACACGTGGAGACTGTGTAGCCGAAAGCTTCCGTCCTTCTTGTGAGGTCTCTAAGTATATAAGCACAGCGCTGCTGTGTTTTCTCTCTCCTAATATTCAACCAAATCCTGTCAACTTCGCATGTCAGAATAATTTCGAAGCTATCAACTAGTTAGTTAGTCGAGGCCATCGAGGTCAGCGAGGTCAATATGGCGGCCAGCCCGACGCAGCGCAACCCTCTCGAGGAGGAGTTGACTGTCGCTGATGACCCGAAGCACGCAGCACCCAGACACATTTATGAGAGGGAACCTGCAGATTATGGTTTATTCATCCAAATCGTCCGCAGCGTATTTATTGTCTCGTGGTTTCTTTGCTGTTGTACGGCTATACTAGCAACACAAGCTATAGGGCTTCCGCTCCTCTTTTACAGCCCCGCATCTTTCAAGGCCTGGATATCTATGACAAAGAGAGCATTTGGCATCACCATTACTGCGCTTACTGAATGGTGCAGCCCAACTCCTGTTCGCATCAGCGGCGACCCATCTGTCTTAGGCCAGTTTCGCCTCAAAGCAAATGGGCGACTACAATCACTGTTTCCTGAGCGCTTAGTCTTGATCGCGAACCACCAAGTATACACAGACTGGCTCTATCTATGGTGGGTTGCATATACAAACCAGATGCATGGATACATCTTTATCATTTTGAAGGAGTCGTTGAAATATATTCCTGTCATCGGGCAGGGCATGATGCTCTACGGTTTTATTTTCATGAGTCGGAAATGGTCGGCAGACAAGCCTCGACTCCAGCATAGCCTGGAGAAGTTGAACCGCAAGCGCGATAACCCGACCCCGGGCATGCCTTTTTTTGACCCCATGTGGCTCTTAATCTTTCCGGAGGGAACCAATCTATCCAAGAATACCAAGCGCATTAGTGATGCCTATGGGAACAAGCAGAACATCCGCAACTTTCAGCATCAACTTATTCCCCGCACTACCGGACTTTTCTTCTGCCTGCAGCAACTTAGGGGTACTGTCGATTGGGTTTATGATTGCACCATGGGATATGAGGGTCCTGGGTATGTGTATTCTTTACCCTTGCTTAAGTGACGTCCTATGCCAAAACGATCACGCTACTAACAAACTTAGTAACAGAAAAGGAAACTATCCCGACGCCTACTTCACCATCCGCTCTACATATCTGCGAGGCTGCCCACCTAGGGTAGTCAATTTCTACTGGAGAAGATTTGCCATATCCGATATCCCGTTGGAAGATCAGCAGGCTTTCGAAGCATGGCTCTTCAAACGATGGGAAGAAAAGGATGCCCTACTGACTCGATTTACGGAAACCGGCAGATTCCCGCCGTTTGAAGAAACAGAAAAGACAGGTGACAATTTATCACATCAACCGACAAAAGGAAATAACCCCGGGTATCTCGAAAGTGAAGTCCGATTAGGCTATTGGTTTGAGGTCACCAAGGTGTTTTCGACGCTTTTCTTAGCTTGTATGGCGATCAAGTGGCTTCAAAGTCTCTGGAATTAGGCTGATATTTGCCTCGGATTTTTTTACTATTCGGGTACAGTCCCTAATTTGCCAACTATTTAGTAAGGTTGGCTTTGCTTTAATGTAAGGCGTCGTGCATTGCTTGAATGCCAGGGGTGTCTAGGTTGGCGGTTTTCGGGGATGCAGGGAGTATAAGGAGCGATGAGTTATTGGTTATTAAATTCTTCTCCAGTGAAATGTTAATTCCAGACCGTTTTAGTTATATCTTCTTCCTTCTTCCTTTTTTCTCTCCTCTCTATCTTCCAGCTTTGCTCTCTCCTCCTTCTCATAATGTAGAGTAATATCACGTGACTTCCCTTTTGGTCTTACGCAGTGAATTGAAGCTTCAACGCCCTTTTGGGAGTTTGGAGTGAATGAATCTCATCCCAGCGCTCTTCTCATCCCTCTCCTCCGTCCGGACTTCGCTTGGTACATCTCGGACTAGTGTGTCTCCCTTCACGCCAGGATTTTTGCAAGCGTTTGCTCGCGATTCAAGTACAGATCATGATCGCTCAACAGCTCTAAACAGCCAAACGTTCTACCTCCATTACCCTCTTTAGCTCACTAGTTTTCGGCTTGTTCCACGCGCAGCATGGCAGCCACTCAGAATGGGCTCGCCAACGGTGCGAATGGCTTGAATTCGGCTACCGAAACGGCGGCAGCTGCAGCACCATCGATAAATACTCGTTTTTCCGATATCCCTTCCGCCATCGACATTCCTGCCTCTACCTTCGATAGCGAAGTCGAAATCAGCCTCCAGGAGCTTCCTGACGACCCTACGGAACTCTGCACGCTTTTAGACAACGAGAAAGCTGCCAAAAACTTTTGGCTAATAATCGCTTTAGCCTATGCGAAACAGAACCAGATTGACCATGCGATTGATATTCTCAGTCGAGGTTTGGCTTCCCTTGCCCAGGGCGCTGCGAAAGAAAGATTGGGCTTGCTGAGTTGGATATGTTGGTTATATCTGATCAAGAGCCGGCAAGCTCCCCGTGTAGCTCCTGACTCCCAGCTGTATTCCGAAGCCAAAACAAAAGAGTTTTATCTCCAGGCTGCGACAGCAACACTGAACGAAGCTTCTCGGTTAAATCCCGCCTTTCCTCCTCTCTTCCTTGCACGCGGAGTACTTTCTATTTTGCGTGCCTCCTTACAGCCTCCGGCGAAAACCCTTCGGCCAGGCGCCGTCGATACCTCCGAACGCGTTGAATCCCTACGGCAAGCCATTAAAAGTTTTGACGAGTCATCGAAAGTGTTTGGAAATAGGAATATCATGGCTATTCTCGGTCGTGCAAGAGCGAATTATATGCTTGGACGATTTGCTGAAGCCTTGGAAGGCTATCAAGAAGCCTTGGTGAAGATGCCCAACCTCCATGATCCAGATCCTCGCATTGGAATAGGGTGTTGTCTATGGCAATTGGATTTTAAAGAACAAGCAAAGGTAGCCTGGAACAGAGCCCTAGCATTAAATCCGAACTCGAAAGTTGCAAACATACTTCTTGGAACTTATTATCTCAACGAAAGCTCACGGTACCCGACCAACGACCCCAACTTTGCATCAATATACAAAACGGCAATGACTCAGTATACCCAAAAGGCATTCAAATTGGACAAAGAATACCCAGTGACTTGTGCGATGTTCGGTAGTTACTTTCTTCTCCGCAAGCACCTGCCAACTGTTGAAACTCTAGCCCGCAAAGCCATCGAATTGACCGATGTTAATGCCATTGCAAGCGATGGTTGGTATCTATTAGCCCGCAAAGAACATATGGAGGGTGACCCAGATCGAGCCCAGGAATACTACAACAGATCTGACCAGGCAAGAGGGGGTGCTGACAAGGGATATCCGCCTGCTAAGTTCGGGACAGTCCAAATGCAAGTAAGAAAACAGGATTATGACGGCGCCAAATTTCGACTTGAGAATATCATCCAGCAAACCAAAAATTCAGAGGCCATGGCACTGCTCGGGTCATTGTATGCGGAAGAGGTTTTCACTGCTGCCAGCAGTGCCACAAAGGAAGATAAAACGGCAGAGGCCAAAAAGGCGATTACGCTTCTAGAAGCAGTCCGCGCATCTTGGAAAGATGAGAAAAAACGGGTTACACCGGATGAGTCCGTATTGATTTATCTCTCTAGACTTTACGAAACTAGTGCTCCGGATAAAAGCATGCAATGTCTTGACCAAGTGGAACAAATGCAGCTAGCTCAAATTCCAGATGATGAGCGGCCCCAAAATATCGAAAATCCAGACGAGCTCACAAATCGTCTTCGTGAGCAACTAGCGCCTCAGTTGCTTAACAATATCGGATGTTTTCTCTATCAATCCGATAAAATTGAGCCGGCACGAAATATGTTCCAGACCGCTCTCAATGCATGTGTGAGAGAGAAAGAACGAGAAGATGGTTCTGATACGGATGCATTCGTTACAACAATTAGTTATAACCTTGCTCGTACGTATGAAGCACTGGGTATGTTGGATGAAGCGAAAAAGGTCTACGAAGGCTTGCTCGAGAGGCATAGCGAGTATGTTGAGGCCAATGCCCGCCTTACCTTTATTGCGCTCCGGCAAAATCCCACAGATGAAGGACCTAAAAGGATGGCGAAACTGTATGAGGCTGAGGCTACTAACATGGAAGTGCGGGCGCTTTTTGGTTGGTATCTCAGCAAATCAAAACGCCGTGTACACAATCTAGCGGAAGATCACGAGCAACGACATCACAAACATACCCTTCTGAATTACGATAAACATGACCTTTATGCCTTGACAGCTATGGGTAACTTGTATTTACTAACTGGACGAGACATGCGAAGGGATGGAGAGCAAGACAAAGAAAAAAGGCGTAAGGTTTACGAAAGAGCTGTCGAATTTTTTGAGAAGGCTTTGCAGTTAGACCCCAAAAATGCCTACGCTGCGCAAGGTATCGCAATTGCCTTAGTCGATGACAAGAAGGACAATCTTACCGCAGTGCAAATATTCTCCAAGATTCGGGACACATTACGCGATCCAAGCGTATATCTTAACCTTGGACACGTATTTGCCGAATTGAGGCAGTACACAAAATCTATTGAGAATGTAAGATTTCCTTTCGATACCTTTTGTTATCCCCTATTTTTTCATTGTTGAGAACCTTGTTTAACACCAAAAAAATGACATTAGTATGAAACTGCGTTATCCAAAGACAGGGCCAGAGATGCACAGATCCTTGCATGTCTTGGTAGGGTCTGGTTTCTTAAAGGAAAGCAGGAGCACAACTTAGCAGCCTTGAAGACCGCACTGGATTATGCCAATCGTGCACGCTCTGTGGCACCAGATCAAATCCATCTGGAATTCAATATTGCATTTGTGCAGAATGAAATTGCCCAGCTTGCTATCAATCTTCCCGAGAACCAAAAAACCGCTCGGGAAATCGAGGAAGCTATGAATGGTTTAACTGAAGCAATCGAAGCATTTGATAGGATTGCTGGCGCTAAAAACCCTCCTTATCCACGCAGCTCTTTAGAATCAAGAGCTACTATGATTAGGAACACTGTGCGAAACCAACTTCAACGCACACTCGAGAGTCAGCTGGAGTTTGAACAGAAAAACGCTGCTAAATTACAGCAAGCCCGTGAAACTCGGGAAGCCGAGCTTAAAAAACGTGAGGACGAGAAACGTAAACTTGCAGAAGCTGATCGTGAGAGGAAACGACAAATTGCCGAGGAACGCCAGCTGATGATCGAGGAAGCTGAACGATTAGCTGCTTTGCGCACAGAGGAAGAACAGGCTAGAGAAGCAGCTGAATACACTACTGACTCAGAGACCGGAGAGAGAGTTAGAAGAAAGAAGAAGGCTGGCGGCAAGAGGAAGAAGAAGGGAGATGAGGCCGGACCGTCGAAAAAGTCTAGAGGGAGGAAAGCTTCCGAGTCAAGTCCTCCTACCTCTGATGTGGAAGGGGAAGAACAGGCTGCCCCGAGGAAAAAGCGACGTCTTGAGCGAAGAGCAACAGCCAAGTCCAACAAATACAAGAGTAGTGAAATTGTGGTTGAATCCGAGACCGACGAAGAAGCTGCTCCAGCGAGTGGCGGTAAAGATCACGAATTTGAAGGAAACGAGGACGAGGATGAGGATGAGGATGTTATCCAAACTCGACGCAAGAAACCGAATCTAAGGATTGAGGATGACGAAGATGAGGAAGAAGAAGAAGGCCAGGGCAATAGTACTGCTAAGGACGACAAAGATGATCTTTTCGATGAAAAGTCAGATGATGATAACGATCAAGACAAGCCGGCCGACAATCTAAATGACGTTGATATGAAAGACTGAGATGAGGCCTAGAACTACTCTCAAGTGGTATCATCTGCTTCCACCGTACCACCTTCAGCTGGCAGGTGTTCCATTCTAACTATGGACTGGCTATTCCTCGTGCCTTTCACCAGCTTGCTCTCTTCCAATGGTCTTTGTCTGTCGTTCCCTGGCAAATATTGCAGGTAGCAACGTTCAAGGGATTACCATTTATTCTTTGCTATTTCTACTAGATGTATTCCAACGCGGTTGTTTTAATGTTGTTTTATGGCACTGGAACCGTGTATCATTTACCTGGCGTCTGATCGATTAATCTCAGGATAATTTCCAAGGCATCGATGTATTTTACTATTTTACTTTTGATAAATTTTTCCAAAATTTGAAACCAAGAATACTAATCTGTTTCCATGTCAAGATTAACGCTTTTAGCACTTTAACTGTGGCGTTCATAATCCGACTACGGAGTCGTGCTTTCTGGATAAACAAGACCAAGAGACAACAAACATCCTTCAGGTTGAGGTATCGATTTGGAGCCAAACTTGAGTCGGGGAACGCAGATTCAATAATAACAAATTTATACCGAGCTAGACAGGGCTAGGAGAAATCTAGGATGAAAGAGAAAATAACCAAAGTTGTCTATGTCGACAGGGCCTGCGCAGCCAAAGATCCTGAATATGCCCGCTCTTTTAGCAAAACGCCATCTTTCTGTGTCTACGATGCCCGTTTTGTGAGCGATATCATTGGAGATAACCCGAAACTCCAGCTCATATCGGAGAGGCGGGCTACAAGGGAGCAATTCGCGCACGAAGCCGGTGTCTACATTCGCTCGACCAATTCCGTGTATTTCACGTCAAATTTCCAAACCGGCGACCT
Organism: Myotisia sp. PD_48; assembly: GCA_032988175.1. Classification (NCBI taxonomy): domain Eukaryota; kingdom Fungi; phylum Ascomycota; class Eurotiomycetes; order Onygenales; genus Myotisia; species Myotisia sp. PD_48. The sequence continues at coordinate 166,796 of JANTQB010000005.1, read as the reverse complement.
GATCGACCTGTATGCAATAAACTGTGAGACACACAAAATCGAAAAGTTGAACTATCCGGAGGTTGTGCAAGCAAACGGTGCATGTAACTATCCCGGGAAAATTGCTTCTGCTACTGCTCGCTCTACTGCGACCGCGGTCGCGAATGCTACAGTTACAGACAAGCATGTTGAACCCGACCGCATCCTCTATTGCTCACAGGGCGATATGACGACTGCATCAGGCCTGGTTCTTATCGACCCAATGACAGGCGAATCCGAAACATTGCTCAACAATTTCCACGGCCGCGAGTTTTCTTCCGTCAACGACGTCGTTATCCATCACGAAACAGGGGATATGTGGTTCACAGACCCAACGTACGGGTACGAGCAGGCGTTCCGGCCCGATCCTCAGCTACCCCCTCAAGTCTATAGGTTTCGGCCCTCGACGAAAGAATGTTCGGCTGTAGCCGATGGGTTCAAGATGTGTAATGGCCTTTGCTTTAGTCCGGATTATTCCCTTCTATACATCACAGATACCGGTGCTGCGATGGCACACGATGGACCAGGCGATGGGCATCAGATATACCTTGATCCTCGAAAGCCAGCTACGATTTATGTGTATGATGTGGTTGACAACGGGACGAGACTTGCCAATCGGAGGCTATTTGCATATTGTGACACAGGTGTCCCCGATGGGATCAAGTGTGATGAGAGTGGATATGTGTATTCTGGTTGCGGAGACGGTGTGCACGTATGGGATCCGAAGGGAACATTGATAGGTAAGATCATTGTTGGTGGCACAACCGCGAATCTCTGCTTCGTCAAGGGAGGGCTTTGGATGTTCAGTGAACAGGAGCTATATTTCTGCAAACTTGAGGCAAAGGGGGCACTTGTGGAAATCGAATGCGAGTGAGCTGCAATTGAATATTTCTTTTCTAATCCTAGTGGAAGGGAACTTCATTATTATAAATATTGTGCTATGTTAAACAAATATTATGCTCTTATCAAGCAGGGTATCTATCATCCATCATGCAAATGTAACGCTCAACAGGACGCCATCCCAACCCATTCCTTGAAACCCGCCACTGAGCCATTAAGCAAGCGCATTCCTATATTTCAAAGTCTGCATTCCCAAGTAGTGGTGACATGGACAAAAAATCGAAATTTTCTAAATCAACCCACGACATTATTTCATGGTTGGTATTTCTAGGTGTAACCCCGGTCGAGGAGACATGCTGTTCGTTTATCTCACTTCTAGCCATGTCATTGGGTAGCCTTTGCATTCCACACTGGTCAATCATCACCTTCAGGCCTCTAGCAATTTTGTAGACAAGGTGCTGTCTGGCACATGAGTAGTGTTGAAATACTTCTAAAACACATCGACTGGTACGAAACATCAATTCTGTATCAACTTGCACATGCTCTTTATATCGAGTGGCGGCCTTCAGTATGAATACCACCGCAAATGCAAACATGGTATGAAAATAGTATGGGATTCGAATCAAGTTTGAACGCAAATCGTCTGATTCGATGAGCATTTCCAAAATGGAAATAGCCGTGGTAACTGCGCTGTTCGCTATATCTTTCAGACTTGGTGCTAGTGCCGTGGTTGTAGAATCAATATTTAGGCCCCTATAAGCATGGGAACATATGAAAAATTTCGCAAATCTCCAGTGAAGCTGTACGGCTTGGGAAGGGAAATTTCCCAGCCACTTATTGCGAGCCAGTCTGCCGGTCCAAGATTTCCCCCACCGATCAAGTTGCTCGAGATAATCTTTTAGTTGTGGGATCGTATGTGCTGGAATCGGTTTTGCAGGGTCAACCCCGAATGACTGTCGTACATTGCTAAGAAGCAGGAGTAAATCGATATGGCTGATTAGTCTGAGGTCATTTTCGCCGGAAAAGGGAGATGAAAGATGGTTCTTCCAGTTAATGTATCTTCCATCTACGCTGCACTGAGGGGATCCACGGAGTAATGATATTTGCTCGTTAGAAAGGTATATGAGAAGCCAGATCTGTGACCGGCAAAAGGCTTCTTTGGCTGTTTGTGGTTGGCTTAAATGAGAAGTATGGTACTTCATTCCAATGGCCTTTCTCAATACTAGTCCTGATAGTGCCCAGGTCATATCACCTAGCCAGTATGAGCCCAAGCACAATGCCTTGATATCTTCTAGTCCAAGGTTGTTACGGAACAGGAGTGACGAGGCGACTGTGCGTAACTCTCGACTTAGTCTTTCGTATGGTTCTGTGCCTAGTGGATCATGCAATGCTGTTACTGTGCATACGGTTAAGGCAAGCAAAGTGGACGTTCTTCGAATCTCTCCAAAGCCTGAATACTGTTGTAAATGATCGTAGAAGAAGGGATCCAAGCGTGCTAAATAGGTTATGGTAAGCTGATCGGCTTCTGAGAGAGAAATAATGCCCCGAGAGATAAAATCAGGCTCTAGTACAAGGCCTGAAAGCCGGGACTCGGCGCTTGCTTGGATTTCATTTGGTTTCGTTGCCTCATAAAGTGACCTAATAGGAGCTGAGACCAGTGTGTCGGGAGGGCTGGTAATCTCCGTTACCGTCTTGGACTCCTCGCTACTTTCGGTCAGAGGGTCAATCGTATTTGTTTCTTCAGGGTCTAATCCTTCAGGCGCAGCAATTGGTGGCAAAGATACGGCTATCCTGGTTTCATTGAGCGCCGATTGAAGTTGAGAGAAATGCTGCACCATCCGGGAATTCCACCTATTTGCAGGCCAATATGTGTTAAAATCAGCTCACACTTAAAGCAGCAGGATATCTATGATTATGGGAGAAGATTGAACTGACCTTGCTTGATCTGTCATGAGGTCCTGAATAGATTTATTGGGAGAGCAATCTAGACCGCGATCCGCGCAACGTTTGCACGGTGGCATATCATCTTCCATCACACATTTAGTCTGCAATATATAGGCATTAGCGTCATAGTTTGGTTTATGGTTATGTTTCAAAATTGAGGAATATACCTTCTGTTTTCTACAAGAAGGGCAAGCAGTTGATTTGCGACTAGTGACAGAGACATTAATGTGCGGAAGTACTCGAGAAGCCATTCCGATAGGCACAGTAGAAGCATTCGGCTTCTTGCTAGGGCTCTCTGGGGAGAGATGTATCCCGATTTGCCCTGATTCCGGAGGAGATGCATGAGATCCACTGTAGGAGAGCTCTGCTACAGACCACGCGCGCTTGCGTGGAGGATTCATAGCTATGCGGATGCAGGTGCATCACCCGCTGCTTTTCGAATCCCGCTAACTAGAGCTCGGCTCAAAAGCTGCTGACGGATAGTTTGTCACGAACGAATAGCAGCAGCTCTCACGAACCATGGAGCCGGTAGATCATGGTCACAAGTATAGAAATAAGGCAAAAGGCGGCCGAATGTGAGGAGGAAGGCTTAAAACCCCAAGCTCCCCGGCGGTAGAAGAAGACTCCATATAGCCTGTCCATGTAGAGGTGATGCCAGGCATGTGCGGAGTACTATTGTATCTTGTTGCCATCAATGCTGGTGGTGGAGCCCAGTGACAGAGCTAATGGAGGGAATCTTTGGCTCTTCCAATGCTGGGAACTTTACCAACGGTCCCGAGGCTAAAAGCATCACGCACTTAACCCCGGATGCATTGTGAAGAGCCATTTAGTCCGAGATTTCTTTTGCCTGGGTTGAAATGGACCGAATGGTAATTCTCCAATGTGGCAATCATCAAGCAAGAGTCGACCAGGTGTCAAATTCTTCTTTCTGCATCATTCGTTGTCTTCTAGATTGCTAAAAAAGATGGCACGAATACTCCGGATGACACCTATAGTTTGCGTTTGCTAGTTAAATACCTAGGTAGGTAATTTGCATAGTTAAGTTTCGGGATTCATACAGCGTTGCTGTAAATCCGCTTTAATTGGATTATTGTGTAGTTGACACGTAGCCTTGCAAACTGTTATTCGGTGGTTACCTGTAGAACTGCGAGCAGGCCAGATCATCTACTACTTATTATTGCGATGCTGTATAGAATATGTCGATCGCAACAATAAGCTGTATTTACGGCGGAAAGCTATTTACTGTTTAATTGAGGGGGATTTTAGCCACTCAATATCGTTTTCCCCCCAGCGGTGAACGTCCGAATGGCGAATCTAATACACGGTCGCCCACTCGTGAGATGATGGATGGATGATCCTGGAGTTTCTGGATTTCTGGCGCACAATAATTGTACAAAAGCCGTTAATATACATGGATCCGCAGAAAGATGCGGTGAATATGCTCTACCCCTAGTCAAGTATTCAAAAAATAGTTATTGTATGACACGAGTAGAATGCTAATAGTTGATATTAAAAGTCCTCTTTGGGTATATTGGAGCGAAATCTCCTACTAAAGCTGACAGAGCCGGATACGTAGTCCGCGGTATTCGGCTCTTTTTGACTGGGTTAATGACAATAGAAGGAGAAGAAGAATTAGATCGAAAATTGAGATAATAATATCCGTAGTGTCTTCCGCCGCCCATTTTGGAGTTGGTCATCTATCCTGCAGCCTGCCGACTTAGAAACGCCTCAGGCCAAAACTGGTCGATAATGATGCTTAACTCGTTAGTGGGGGGAATATATAGATATCTTCATGCATTGAAGCGTAACTGGTGTGCGACTGTGTGTTAGGTTCCCATAAATAGAACTTTCGTCATACAGAAACATCGGCCGATATTCTTCATATATACATACAAGGGTATGTATGCCTAACATACCCCGACGAATAAAACGCTTTTATCAATGTGCATGGTCCCTGGTTTACCACCACGAGGATAGCATTGAACATACATCTGAATTTTCCGTCTTTTTGTAAAAAATAAAGGTGGGCATGTAATATATTTTACCTTCTCCCTCTCTACCTTTGTCTCGTTTGACTTTTTCATGGCCATATTTTGAATTCGAAGGGTATTTTTGTAGTAGCCATAGTTGCGAGGCAATAAAAATTTCAGCCCGGGGATTGGATTGGTTGGCTGCATCCCCGTTTATTGAAAAGAATGATAGAACACCTAACTATCGATCAAAGTCCGATAATCGTGTTGAAGATACAACCTGAAGCCGATCAAACGATTCTGGAGCACATCACCTGGGCGTCTCCTAAATCCCTACACCTCCCAGGGGCTAGGATCTGCAGTATTCCAGTATATAATTAGTAAATAGACTGAGGGAATATTATATCATTTCAACTTCATATTTCAGACAGAAATACAAATACGGAGAAACTCAGGAAACAAGAGTTACAAGAACAGCCTCACATGGCACAAAAGGTAGGGGGAAGCCTACTTAAGCGTCACATCTGGATGCAGGTTGCCCTGATCGCATCTGCTTCAGGATCGAATTCCACGTCATCGGGATGCAGCATATAGAGACGGATGAGACGGGTGCCCACTACACGATGGCTGGTAGACAGTGTCACAGAGGAAGAGGGAGGAGTGGAGGGTCTCCGATATATTTATTTTTATCGTCGTTCGCAGGGAGTAGCAAACCATGTTGCGCTGAGTGTACATTTGGCAACAGATATTTGAGGCAAGCAAGAAACCTCCGAGATGTATTGTTTGTCAAAGGTTGAATACATCTCCACTCTGCTGTATCACAAAGCATGGAGCAGAGTGAAGAGTGGTTTCTTCCGCTTGAAATCAAAAGATAAGGATGTGAACATGTCTCATTTGTTCAACCAGCAGGTATCCGGGGGAGCCGCCCGTATCAAAGCTAAACAATACAATTCCTAGCTGAACAAACGAGGGTTTCAACAATCGTTGGAACAGCGTTTAAACAGTAAGGCGGGGATTTCTCATCAGATCCTCATTTGGGAAGAAGGGTAAAAATAGGCGACTTGCACAAATATCACTGTTGATATTGGGAATCGGAAATTTCGCCTGAGGACTCCTGGGTTGGGTCAAGCATGCTTAAGACAAGATGAAGCAATTAAAGAAGAACCGAAACGAAGGGTCTGGTTTGTGTGTGTGCAGTGGGAAAAATGGGATCCGAAAATAGATTCCATGCATTTCCCCGGCTTCCAGAAGCAAGTCTTAGATTGGACAGGGGAGATCATGTTGATTGCGTGGAGAGTGGAAGCTTCATCGTGGGTTGTTTTATCCTTGCTTTGCCCCCATCAGACCCGGGTATATTACATGTGTGCAGTTGGGTTGGTCCACAGCTAGCTCCATTCATGAGAAATACCGTATACAGCCCATCCAGTCTGTTTTCTTTCGCTCGGCGTTCCCAAGAAGAAAGAAGAGGGCGCGTCGAATTACGCCGTACAGCTAGGGTTGGATAGAAGCCCGGATACGGAGTCGATCATTATGGGAGGGCAGGTCTGACTCGGACTTCAATTTTTTTTCCCTTGATTAGCTTAATAGTACTCCGTAATTAATAACTTCCATCGATATTCTTCACGGTGCTGGAATATGTATTTGCTTTTTGTCCATGTTTCAGCATTAGTTGGTGATCGAGGGGGATGCTTGTCTGATCGATGGCCGGGGCCACTTATTAATTCCATTGTTCGGTTAAACAAACGATTCTGGATGTTCTGTGCATCTGTTAATTTGTTTGTACAGGCGTGAATAACGCCATTCCAAGTATTAAATTATTAATTGCAAGGAGCAACAGGAATGCTTTTTTCTTGCTTCGTTGTTCTCAACAGGAAAGCCTGGAATTATCCCATCCCAAGGGCTAGCCAGCCCATCTCATAGCGGGCCGCAAATACGGAGTAATAAAAAAGTCTTGGATTTTCTTTTCTCGCCCATTAATGCTCGGATATTATTTCGGGGATTGGACTTTTACTCCCTGCAAAGCTACCGTATATATTTACGTGTGTGTTAAGACCTCACGCGCACGCACACGTTTTTGAGCTGATCCACGTATCGCGTGGTTCTATAGTTATAACTATGTAGATAAGATATTTTTGAGCCTGCCATCATCAGATTAATCGGCTGGATAAGACGGGAGCTCTAGTTAGTAGTTAGTGGAGGACGTTTGGCGCTACGGTTACATCTGCATCTATTTTTTTGGTCGTCGGAGTCCGAAGAATTCATGCATGGCATCCTTTAATTGCCGAAAAGATCTTCCAACTCAATCATCATGCATACGGGAAAATTTTCGCTTTTAGATCTAACCTGGAAGGTAAGAATGTGCGAATGTGGGGGTGCTGGGCTGAAATAACGACAACACCTGGTTAAGCCCTGTAACGAGTGCATGGACTGGTAGATATATGCTTGACAATTAATTTTTTGAAAGGGACATGGAATCCAGGATATTTTCGGGTATTTTGATTGGTGTAAACCAGGGATTTGAAGGTTGCATTCCATGCAAGGCTTGATGCGCCCGCTGTACCATTTGCCGCTACAAGGGTAGCACGGTTGGGAGAATCTCGCTTTGGGCAAATCAGGGTGTCGATCGGAGCAAGGGGAGCTTCCTACTCCGTACATAGCATGACAGATATTTTCTGAAAGTCCGCTCCTTATCTGCGAAAATGGGGAGCGTAATACCCCGGAAATATGGGCTCAAATCATCCAAGGTGTGATATGTACCAACCTTGGAACAATTGAGTTTGAGGACCAAAAGAGATAACAGCGTAATACTCCGTAACTATCTTAATTGTAATCATATTTTGCTTGACTCAATTGGAAGATTTGCCAAGCGCACACAGACTGGAGATCTTTCAAATCTTTGGAACAGAATTTTTCATTCCTCCCCTTTCCCCTTCCTGTTAAGCTTTGGCTGCTCCCCGCGTAGAAATATAAAATATACGGTGTTGCATAAGGCTAACGCGGCGCTTACGCGCCAGCATGGAGCCACACACCACCAACTCTTCATGCAAACCAACTTCTTCATGTTGGTTGTGTGAAGCGTAACAGTCATGATTGAAATACTGTAATCTCGAAACATCATTCCCAGCGTCTGGCGAGCAGAGCACGCGAGGGCAAGACAATGAGAAAAGTCAAACATTATCCATATATCCATCCATATGTGGAGAATGTTCCAGGAGAAACTCTTTTTTTCAGGTCAATCCAGAAGGCCTGGATGTCAATCCATAGAGAAAACAACACTGGATTGGACGGAAGTTGTTACGTGTATTATCCTTATTGTTTGTTGCTGTGGTTGATAACTATGGGTATATCACCATCGCCATTCGCTGGACAAACATACACACACGCACACACACACACACACACAAGTATAACTTCGAAAACATACACTTATTGACTGTATGGGGTAGGGAAATAGATAATATTCCGTCAACACGTGGTTGGCAGCCGGAATGGACCAGCAAGCCATGGTAATATACCATTCTGGACCATGGAAGCCTCCATACCACGGCCCATGCGATACATGGAAGTAGGTCGCATCTTGACCCCAAAAATCAAAATAGAGTGTGGCGTCGACAACTTTATCTCCATCAACAACAACAAATATTAAAACCAATAAATAACATATAGTTAGTAGTCATGCTAGTTATATAACTTTCTACTCCAAAGGTATTAGTTATCTGGTTAACTAGTAGGACCAGCCACTCTGCCTTGTCCCATGGTATGTTTTGGATAGTTAAGTTTCTTCAGGATTATTCATCGCGGCTGGCCCCCGAAAGATGTTCTACATGATTATGAAAATGCCCGAGCGCTTCGTAAGCTGTTCGCGTTTCATCGATATTTTTGGGGTCTACAAGGGATTTTTATCTATTTACATGTGGATAGCATTATTTATTCAGGTATTCCATACTCCGTCCCTCGGAAGCATGGGTTCATGGAACGCGTACTCCGTGCTCCGTACTCCATGCTTCAATATACCCTGAGCTCGTTGACATGATAAACATACGTATACCTGGATTGGGGTTATGGAGAACACCCAAGCACACGCAGATCACAGTACGGTGGAGCTGAACAGTTCGCTCGCCGATGAAGCTGGAGTTAAACGCAGTGAAGAAAAAGAAAAGAAAAAAAAAAGACTTGAGCAAGCAACTGTTGAACCTCACTGTGGATGAGTTTGTCACCCACGTGCGCTTCGCTAGATCTCGATGTCTGCCTTGACAATTTCCTATCGCTCAGCGCGGTTGAGATATCGTTGAAGGATTCAATACTATTCGATGAGAGAGAAAGAACCAGCTCACGATGCTCTTCGATAGGCGTAGGACGACTGTGATCGTCGAAATAGGCAAAATAGGGGCTAGCCTATAAGAGATCGCCATTAAAACTACCCTCGATCTGTCAAATTCCAGGGGATAGCTGCTGGACTATTACGGAGTATACGGGCCTTCCTTGCCGTGTGCGGAAGAACCCTCCAAGGCAGAGTTTTCATATTTAGATAGAGACGAATAGAGAAGGTGAGTGTGAAAAGATTGTCGCTAGATCGACACTGACGCCTCTGGTAACGTAACGTCTTCATTCAGCAAACGGAGTACTCCATACACCTTTGTTTATTAGGTTCGAGGTCGGGGGATTTTGGAGAGAGAACGGGGCAGAAGATATTAATCATCTTCGTCTAGAAAAAGAAAAAGAGGAAGTCTTTGTCAAATTTATGCGAGATGCGGTGTGAAAATGGCGTTTCTCTTTTCTTAACGCGGGATATGGAATTGGTGTGGCTAGCTGTTTGTCACTGAAGATAGCTTTCCGCGCCCCCCGTCACCAAAAAAGAAATATCGAGTATCGCACACGGGAGGAGGCCACGGTATACTCCGTATTACTCTGTAGTTGGATAGATAGAGGGATGATTTGGTGGAGATCTTATCTTTCAATTCCGGACCCAAAGATATTCATGCCTGGTCCCCTTGTTTCCCTGGTTGACTGTCCTTTCTTTCCGGAGTGATCCCAATTCTAGTGGAGACAAAAGTCGAGATAACTGATGTCGGCTTTCAGTAACACAAAAAACAAAACATACGACTGCCCCTCTTCTGGATTTAGCCGAATCCGGCGTGATTCATGTAGTTATGTGGTGTGCTTGTCCCGTCCCTGGACAAGATGCGCTTACAGGTAAACTAGTGAATAGTTTAGTTCACCAGATCGAATCGTGAGTGAATCAACGACTCTGATGATGGACTAGTTCTGGATTGCGTTAGTCAAGAAGGTTTTCCTTCGATTTTCGTTGGAAGCAGTGGAGAACTTCGAAAAATAAAAAATATAGCCCAGTGTGGATGCGTGTAATCTATAATATGGAGCGAAGCAAATAATACATTACCATACGGAGTAATCCGCACGCTGCCTCCCCCTTCGCAACTAAAAAGTCATTTCAGTCAACGGAGTATTTCGAGTATTTCGTCATGGGCAAGTAAAATACACCGTCGTACATATCTTTTTTTCTTTTCTGACCTGTGGAACTTATCCAGCAGTAACCGACTACCGGACAAGGAGAGTCCCTGACCCTGGTTCCACCGTGGCCGTTGGTGCTAGACGGTGCTAGACGGTGCTAGACGGTAACCAACCACTAGCTAGAGGGTGCTACTGGTCGCGATACACTTGGTTCGCGTGGGGAACCTATCAGCAGTGAGACTCATGTACCGCGGTCCCCCTGGCCGCAGACGGGACACCACTCCACAATGGCAGGTCAACAATCCCAGACTGTCGGACGGCCGCTGGTCTCTGTCACCAATTATAGTCGATCAGGGCTTGGGGGCCTTTCCTCTTCCTGGCTTAGAACGGTGGACCGGTGCCTGGCGCCGTTGTTTCTCTACGAAACCTTATCACTTTTCCATCACACCATTTTTTCCCCTTTCACAGGACGCCCGTATGGGTTTGTAAAGCCATATTTACTTACAAACGGGGCTTTTAAAGCCTCCTCTGTCCCTCCGTACCGAGTAAAGGGGATTGTATTGAAAGGAGAAAGCCATTGTGAAACAATTTGTCCTTTGATCGATTAGATATATGGGAAAACGAGGGACAAACGACGGCGAGGGATTTCCCATTTCTCTACTACGTCACAGAACACACACACCCTTGCTTGCTTTGTGATGCAGCAGTACTGTGTTACATTTTAGCTGCATGATATTTTACTTGTTGCCCACTGAAAGCATGGGAATAATACGGGGTGATAAAAATCCTCATTGGTTGAATTTCCAGCGCCATTTTTTCTCACCACCATGATGATGCATGAAGCAAGCCAACATGAAACCATGAAACACCTCTTTTCGTTCTCTTTTGAAACGGCCGCCCTCTGAGAAAGTTTGATTGGGGTCGACAACCAGATTCTAGAGAGGCTTTTCTCTCGTTTGTTTTGTTTCGAGAGATTAACACAATTTTTCCCTCGTCATCTTTTTTTTTGCTCTCAAGAAATTAGAGAAAGGAAGACGAGAGAAGAAATAAAGAAAGAGAGAGAGAAAAAAAGAAAAAAAGAGCAGGAAAAAAAACAAAACATAACTATATCGCTCTGTTCAAGTTATACGGAGACCGGGATCAAAAAACAAACAAGAATAGAATCCATGAACCAATAAGAAATACTTCCTCTCCATGATAAAAAAAAATTGTCTCCGTCCGCAACCTCAAGTTTGTAAACACAACATGAATAAACCTTGTCTAAACCAACACTATTAACACTAATAATAAGTTAAGTTAATAATGGTAATGGAATAGAATACGGCGCTGTGTATGGCGGTTGTATCCCTGGCTTCCGTACCTGCAGGTGGAAACTTCCTTGACTCCATCCATCGCCGTCCAGATCCTCCCCCGACAAGAACGAACTAGGAGGCAGGCCATCGAATGGGCTGAGACTGCTGGTGTCCGTCTCTCTCTTTAGCTCTCTCTCCATAATACCCTATTTTGCTGGGCGGATGATTCTTCAAAACAAATGCCCGCTGCCCGCTCGTCCTGCCCTCCCTCCCTTAATACTTCGCCCTAACTGACTAGTTTAAAACAGTCTCTTAAGTGACAATCATATTATATATCCTCCACAATGCCTATCCACATTCCCTACCTTGCTACTACCTCTTGATGCAAGAATCCTGCCTAGTCAATCTGATACAAGCAGCACGCACTCCAGATTCCTAGACACAGAAGAGGCACGGCTTCCACTCGTTGTGCTTGACTTTCTTGCTGGGGTCGTATCATACAAGAACTCTCCTAATTTTCTTTTTCACTTAAACGGGGAATAAGTCTGCTCTCTGGATCGATCGCTTCCTCACACACGCCTTTCTCCATACTGGTGCATTTCCTTTCTATCTCTCGCTCTCTCGCTCGATCATATCTCTCCTCAAATCTCTATCTCTCTGCTACAGGTAGTAAACACCTTTGTCTCACACTTCTCTCTCGTCTCTCGTCTATTCTGTTCCTTAAATCTTCTTTGCGTTCGACCGCTGGCGATCCGTTGTTTTATTTTATTCCATCTCTCTTATTTCGCCTCCCAAACCCGAACTTGCACTGCCTGTGCATTTCGAAGGCCTTCCTTCTCTCTTGCCTTTTTACCCCCCTGCCAATTGCGTGTGTCTGGCTTGTTACCCGGCGTGGTACCCCCGGTCTGTTCCTGCTGGTACCATCAAGCCTAACATCCTGGCGGAATTCGACAGGGAGGCAAGCAACCAGGGGCATCACCTCCGCCGCTCGTTCCTGGTCTTGCTTTCGCGTGGCTGATTGTGGAGAGGGACGCCCGCCCACTTTCCCATATGATCTCTTCTCCTCCTTCAAGCTATCATTTTGGTCCCCAATTTCCTGGCTGAAGTTTATAATCACAACTGCTTGCTGGTGGCTGACCATGTCATTTTTGGATTCTCCGTTTGTTTCAAACAGGCCCAAATCCTCAGCACATTCCAAATCCCATTCTTCATCTTCGTCTCCAGCTTCTCAATGGTATGATGATCAGACCTGCGAACAACCACCTATGTCATCCTCCATGACTCTACCAGATAGTCCCTCGCGATTCCGCAATCGTACTAGAACCGAAAGCCCGAAACGTCTCTCTGTTTTCGGGTTGCGTTCTCGCAGCAATACTGGCACTTCCAGCTCCTCTTCATACAATTCTCCTGCTTCGTCACTGACATCTGCCGAACCCTCATCCCAACGATCTTCTCAGGACGACCGCAACCTTTCCAGTTTTATGAACTTCCAGGACAAGGAGGAAAGTCTAGCCAAATCACTCTTCTCCCGGGGTAGTCGGATGTTAAGACGCCAGGGAAGTAAGTTCAGCCTCTCGGCTTCGCTTACCTTGGAGGAAGAAGAGGAAATGGCTCGCAACAATAAGAAAAACCGTGATAAGGGAAAGGAATCTGATGGGGTGGGCGTTTTCCACCGAAGTCACCGAACTCGCCACAGCGATATGCGTAGGTCATATCATAGCTTGATAAAAAAAAACTGGTTCTTGAACTAACTGTCTTGGAATGTAGACGAGTTTCTTAAGCGAAATATTTCTGAGCCTTTCAACTTCCAGCACGTCACTCACACGAATCCGGGTCAATTGCCACCTATTGAGCATACTCATCTAAATGACTTGGCCACGGAATTTTCAATCATTCGTGCTTCCCAGAAACCGAATGCAGAGCTCAAAGGCATCCATGCGGAGAGCCTTTCATCTCGAGGTTACCCAGTTGACGAGGAATCTGATTGCGTTCTTGGTACGCTCGCACCTGATGCTCCGTCCCTGTTCAGTCGAAGTCCACCAGCCTCGCCCGAAACAGTGTCCCCCCAAAGGATGTCCCGCTCCGTAGAAAATTTTTCTCGGCCAGTGTCGAGGTTGCAAAGGAAATTGTCCTCCCCGTCGATAATACCACCTCCTAGGATCTCTTCGAAGCCGGTAATGGCAGAAGCAGGTCCAGATCCTACTACTAGTACCATCAACCTGCTGATTGGATTGAACTCTCCTTCTGCTTCTTCTGAAAGTTTAGCTTCGCATCATGAGCCTGTTGGTTATGCTGTCTCATCCCCACGCTTAGATTTTCCCGAAGCACCACCCGAGGAGATTGGACGAGCATTCAGTCCCGATTCGGCTAATGTAATCATTCCCCTTCCTTCTCCTCTTAGCCACCGAACTGGATTGGCCGATGTCCCAGAAGAAGATGAGAATGCATCTCGACGGAACAGTCAGGCCACTGGACCGGCTTTCAAGATATCAAATCCTGATGTGGCCTTTGACGGACACCTCCAGCCTAGAATGAGGAATCTGTCAATTTCATCTCCCCCAACTCAGCAATATCAATCCGCCGCCTTGGATACCGGGGTGACAACAACCTCTCAGGACTTCCAAAGGCATGAGATGAGGAGTATTCCATCAACCGAAACAATTTCGGGTCAACCGCCACAGCGGAGCGAATCCTGGGAGGATGATATTGATTATTGCTACGAGCATGCAGCTGAATCTAATTCAAACTTCGACTGGCATCGCAGATCATTAGAGGAGCTAGCATCCGAAGGAGGCCTCCAGATTAGAACCGAAAAGAACCCAAGTCCACGGGAAGGCCGTCGTGGCCTGACTACCGCTCCAGTGGTTGCTAGTGGGTTGCAGTCGTTCGAAAGGGAACGATCGGGCCACTCAATTCCCGATTCTCAAGCCCCATCCGTGGTAATCACGTCGACTCGACGAGAAAGTGTTAGCCCTATCTCTGGAATCACATCAACTCGGCGGGAAAGTGTTAGCCCTATCTCTGAAGGTCCCTACGGATATTTCCCTTCGACTATCGACTCGCCTCATAAACCCAAAGCTGCGGTGATCAAGGTCTTGGATTCGCACTATGAAGACGAATCGGCTGATGCTGGTTACTCTCTCGTCCCAGAAATCCACGGCGGCGAAGAGCAGTATCATCACCAACATTCTGCTCACATCGATGAGCAACAGGTCGACTCTGCACGGAGTAGCTGTTCGCCACTCAGTAAATGTAACTCTCAAGAGAGTATCATGTTGTCCCGTGCGGCATCCACTGCTCGAAAACACCGCTCCTCCACATCGACTAATAGCGTGCCAGACTTGATCCACAGCCCGAGCTGTAGTCGAGAGAACATTACTCGTGAAGCATCTGACGGACTAGTAGAGCTTCCACGGGTGATGGCAACACGCCCTCCGGTGTCCCCAATCCATGCGCGAAGTCAGAGTCAAATGGCTTTCTCGGGGAGCTCCATGAGCTCCAGGCCAGCATTAACCCATCATGATCGTACAAGATCAACATCGATTCTAGATACTTACGACACATCCTCGCAAAGAAACATGCAGCCTGGCCGACCCCGAGCATCCACCTTGACACGGAACCCACCTACTGTTCGTAAGGGCCGTGCTTCATATTCACTCTTCCCTACTGCCGGCAAGCCCGCTCCGCGTTGAGCTCTTTCCGCTCTGATATCCCAACTGAAGCTAGTACTTTGTTCCCAGCCGATGTTTGGATATCCTCCTGTCTGAGACGTCTATTCATGTAGCTTTTATGCCTCTTTTTTCCATTTCTCTCATTTAGACAATGATCTTATACCCCTCTTTTGCAAGGCTTGCCCTTGCCGGATTAAACGAATCTGACGATTTCATATCCATATATTTTACACAATCGTTCTGGTAATGTTTTTTTTTTAGTTTTTAACTTCTCCTGATTGATTCAGTTAGCTCCGTGGACGCTTTTATGTCTTTTTTTTTGTTTCCTTTCTCATTTTTGATTCATTGGGATCATACCTGCATTCCGTGATGCTCTTTTCCTTGTTTATTTTCTTTTCTTTTCTATTTTCCTCTCATTCAAAAAAAACAAATCCCTCCTTTTACTAGGCAGGCAGGCCCCTAACACAATCTTTCCCGCATATTTTGGCATATACTTCAAAGCCATGGATTCATCATGCATCATGTGGTTTGGGCGGAAGGGTTTCATATCAGCTTTCTCTTTTTTTTTCCCCTGTTAGTTCGGTTTTCTCGCTTTCGCTGATTTAGATCTTTTTTTCTCTGGGCTGGGTAATACAATAGACACTGGGAGGCTCCGGAAGTGGTTTTTCTTTCTCTTGCCTCAGTTTTCCTTTTAACCTTTATTCTATCTCGGTCATTTTGCGGAGATTGTATCATGTTTTTCCCCCATGTTTTATTTCTCGAGTTCCTTTTTCTCCTCCAAAATTCATTTTCTTTTTTGGGAGCCGGTATGGCATGGGGGCTTTTTACGGAAAACTTGGGGGAGGTCAAGGCGGACAAAGGTCTAGTGGTGGCTAAGTGTTCGCAACAAGACTATTTTGTCTCGATAATGCAGAGAGAGGCAGTTCACCAAAAAGTTTTCTGTTGCGTGAGCAAGAAATGCAGTCTATTCTTCTACTATAACATGTTCCATTCCATTAATAAAAATTAAGCGCCCTGAAGATGATACTGGTTGTTCTAGTTAACTTAAATACTTGAGCTGGTTGGTTGCTTGATAGAGCTGGCGCTCACGTGCTCTGGGGAATGACCTCATCATGTGATGTTGATGGAACAAGAGGCTGGAAACTCCATCAAGGATTCAATTTATTCAACTATTTATTAACTTATCAAATAAACTCACTAGGGATTAGTGCGAGAATTTTATGGAATAGGCTTATTGATTTTATGAATTTTCTTTAATTGGAGCCCTTTTTATTTAAATTTGACGTGGTTTCTCGCGCTCTTCACCATCAAGTATGGCATCGCCATCGCCATCATCCCAAGTGGTTGCAAAGCGGCGATCAGACACCCAGTTGATGCCCCCTCCACCACCATGTAAACGTATAAAACGACCGCCCAAGACCCTCGAGGAGGATGACTACGATGAGGCATTATCCCATATTATTGCTAGAGATTTTTTCCCGGGGCTGCAGGAAGCACAGGCGCAACAAGATTTCCTTGCCGCTTTAGAATCGAATGATAAGACATGGCGAACCACTGCAGGCCGGAGAATGGAGCAGTTAATGACCCCAGGGCCGAGAAGGAAATATTATGGCACAGATTTGAGGTCGCGCGACCGTATGGACCGATCTGGTAGCACGCCACGCTCTCTTGAAACTCCAAGAGGCTGGAAAGGCGACACCCCAGCTTCGAACGGGTTATCTACACCCTCAAGTGTGGTAACGTCATCGACAACAGCGTTCAACGATGCTAAAGCCCGCGAACTCTCGAATATTAAAGAAATGGGACTGGGAAGTTTCCAGGCGAAATACACAAGTGAAGATAACGAGTCGTTCAACAAGATGCTGGACAAGCAAAATATAAAAAAGAGAGAGAAGTACGCTTGGTTATGGAATGGGAATAAAATACCCTCTTCGCGGGAACTGGTTCATAAGAAGAAGGAGGCGAAATGGTTAGAGAACCAAGAAGCGCCTGAAGGGAGCCGTGAGAAGCAGCTGATGAAAGCTGGGGAAGGAAGTCAGAATGATACTGGTGGAAACGAAATTCGTGACCCTTCAGGGGCATTAGCTGCGGATCAAAGACCAGCAAGGCCTGATGGATGGAAGTCCAAACCTGAGAATGCTCTAATGTTCATTCCATCTTCTGTGGAAGATGAACTTGAAACCGTACAGCAGACGGCAGAGTCTATGTCGAGGATGGGACAGAAACAACTTTTACATCACAATACTCGATTTATCCCCCTGGACGAGAATATTCCTCCTCCTTCTCCCTCTCTATCAGCAGTCAAAGATGCGATAGCGGGGCGACCTAGGCCTACAGACTCAGAGCCTGGATATACCGGTGGCGAAACACCGCGCGTGAATGGATATGCATTTGTCGACGAAGACGAGCCTAGTCAGCACGATTCTGATGACTCGGAGGTAGACTACCACCTCAGGCTATTGACAAGCCAGGCGGTAGATTCGACTCCAAACCCATTTAAACTCGGAGAAACACGCAAACGAGAATCGTTACTTCACCGTATGGTCGATCGGGTAGCAAAAAATAAAAGGAGGGAAAAGGTTACTAATGAAACAAAGACACCAGTCCCTCTTTTTCCCAATAGTCCTATGATTGCATTTGGACGGACGCCAGGTGGATTACAAAATTCGTCGAAGACTAGCATGGGAAAAGCGAAAGCGGCAAACTTGACTCCTGCTGCTCAAAGATTATGGGCTCAGGTTGGGAGTACGCCCAAGAGAGAAGGAATATCAAGCGGTTCTACTAGGAATATGTGGACACCCACACCGAAACGAGCTAGGTAGAGCGAGTTTGTACAATGCTAATTACCACATCCGATATTATACCTGATATATATAACTATAACCACGTCATAGTATATTTTACAACTCCACATAAAGGAACTTTATGTGTAGCTCTGAGCTGAACACAAAAACAATACAAGACTGTCATATTAATAGGACAAGTTGGTGGAGCAGCGACTGCTTGAGAGAAACATGAATGCATCTGTTAACTGGTGAAGACTTCAGCCTCATGTCAACAGACGTAAGTGGGAGAGCTAGTGATTTCAGCCTTCATTGTGGGGTAAAGGAGGTTAATGGACCCTAACATAGAGAGTGGATGATTGAGCAAGGAGGACCTGTAGTTTATAATAAGCCTGGATAGCTTGCATTGAGAACTTGCTAGATTGATCCGTGGATGTTGGTGACCTGCTCGTGAATGTTGACTTGCGGCTTAGTCACTTGCTAGTAGTGTTCGGTGCCTAGGCTAGGGTTGATTGATTAATATCTTGGAGTCGTTCCAACCACCAACGGTCTCCCCTTCCACTCTCCATCAACTACACAACCAACTCCCAAGGACTACTAGCCTTTTCTCAGAACCAAGGCCCGAAGTATTAAATACGAAACTCTTCTCCTTCTCCTTCTTCCTCCTCTTTCATTCTCTCTCCTCTTTCCTCCTTCAAGTTCTATCCCTTCCCCGCCGCGCCTACCAAACCAACCACTCGTATTCATTGCATCGAGAGTTTGTTCCCCCTTCCGAGCGACTCTATCCTCTTATCCAGCTAGTAGCACCCAGCATTATTGGACCTACTCTCCGATCTTATATGAGCCCTTCTTCTGACGAGAAATCTTTATCTACAGCTATCATCTCACCGCTTTCGAACTCCAGTTACCACACTCCCCCCAGCGCTTCCAACAAAATGGCGGCTACTGCAACAAATAAGATCACCCTCACAAGCTCAGATGGAGCTGAAATCACTATTGGTACGGGAGTCTTTGGGTTTTGACTGTTGTCTTTGTCACATAGATGCTAACAGATGTCCTCACCTAGAACGCCAGGTGGCTGAGCGCTCCATCCTAATTAAAAACATGCTGGAAGATCTGGGTGACTCCGGAGAGGCTATTCCAATTCCAAACGTACGTCGGAACAACAGGCTATCTGCCATATTTCAGGGTTCTGTTTACTGACTTCGGTTGTAGGTCAATGAATCCGTGCTTAAAAAGGTTATCGAATGGTGCGAACACCACAAGGGAGATCCCGTAAGCGTAGGAGATGAAGACAATGATTCCAGACGGAAGACAACCGATATCGATGAATGGGATCAGAAATTCATGCAAGTCGACCAGGAAATGCTATTTGAGATCATTCTGGTATGTTGATACCACTCGCTTTATTCGATGCGCGATTTATTTATTTGTTATAATCTGTTCCATTCCATTCTAGGTTGCATTAACTGACCGACCCTTTACATAATAGGCTGCCAACTACCTTGATATCAAGGCTCTCTTGGATGTAGGCTGCAAGACAGTTGCCAATATGATTAAGGGCAAATCGCCAGAAGAGATTCGAAAGACATTCAATATACAAAACGATTTCACCCCAGAAGAAGAAGATCAGATCCGACGCGAGAACGAATGGGCTGAAGAGTAAGTTTTAAAAGAACTCCAATAATATGCTGGATTGATGCTAATATCCTACATCACTTAGTCGTTAAAAATATTTCCCGCTTATTCCCCTCATTTCTTCGCAGAGTCACTTGGCCCCTCAAAACTGGTTGGCTGGATTGTGGAACCATGTCATGTCTTTACTTCACTGCCGTGTTATAGCATGCTTGTTCAAATCTGCGAGATGCCCATTGTTGAAGTCCACTTGCAAATGAGACCAATTCTGTATTTGTTTTGTTTGCGGCATTATCCAGCTTCCACCCTTTCTTTGACTTGATGTTCTTCTTAGTATTGCGCCGGTTTTATTGGCCACCGGTTGATCCCAATAAATGAGATGCTTCCCTTTCTTAACCAATAATCATACCCCCACACGACACAAGCCTACGATTAACTTGATAAATTTCAACCGTACCCATTTTTTCTACGAATCTATAACATGTTGTACTTCGTAGACAATGAGCAGATGGCCAAGCAGGTGTAGAATGTTTGCTTGACCCGTTTGAACACCAGCAAACAAGAGGAGAAAATGTTTGATTTCAGCAGAAAAGTTTTTTATTTGTTTGTATCATGACTACTTTCGTAAACACCCATCCCACATTTTTTTCGAATCGTATTCTTCTTTTATGTTTGGCGCCCCTTAGAACGATGTGCATATCTAATCCATCGTCGATGACTCCCTTCTACCGTACCGCAATACACGAGTATGAAAAGGTGATAATAGCGAGAAACTGATTTAAATCTGCCGGCGAGAATGGGCGTATTTCAAAGTATTATATCTCGTAGACGTGAGGTGGGAGACGGATAGCAAACGAGTCGTTGAATAATATCGGAGCAAAATGAATTATGAAGTGGAAACAAAAAGTATGGAGGATAGACCGAACAAGATTTGTAAGGGCGAGGTGGACATCTAGATTCCGAGACGGGTCTTACGCCAGTGCCTCCGCTTGGCGTTGTATCTGTTTGTTTAGAAAGAGTATTCGTTAGACAAATGTCCTCAAGGAGAATTAACACTGCATGTTGGCTTCTAAGTAATAAATGTGGCCGGCGCTCTGGTTCGATTTGGCTAACGGATCGACATGCAGTTCCGATGTTCTCTGCTCGGTTCCTAGATCTCTTTTCGATGCAATTATGGGATTCGAAATGCGGAAGTATCGTGTTGGATTCGGAAAAGATATTCGAGACTGTGTATTCGAGTATAGAGAGCCAAATGGTATCTAGCCCATCCCATCCAAAGAAAAGGCCGGATTCGATACTCAAGAAGTAATCATTCCCACAAACTTGTTCGTTCTTGTTCCCCCCCTCTTTCAAGCCGATAGAAAACAATTAAGCAGAAATAGGAGGATAATTACCTGATGGTGTTTCCAGTCCTCAATCTAATCCATTGTGGGATTGGTCTGTTCTGCTTCTGGGCTTTAGCAAGCTTCTGCTTGGTGCGGAAAGACTTGTGGCTCTAGAACATTGCAAAAACAACTGATTAGATTCGTTCTAACGGAGAAGAAGATTGTATATATAACTCACTGGCATCTTGACGATTTTCCGTTAAATCGTCTCGTCCTTTTTTTGGTTGTTGAACAGCTTGCGACAAGTTGAGGTTGGTCAACGCAGCCTTGGAGGTTTTGTGTGGAGCGAGCTCGCTTGCCAAATCCGGATTAAATCACGTGTTTTCGGTACTAAGATATTACATAATCCATTTCGCCAAGCATCCCAACTCCAACCCTTTTGACTCACGGCGGGAACAGAGCGTAGTACGGAGCCCTCCGTGTTACCTTCATAAGCCATTGTCAAACCGGCAAGACGGAGATCAGTTGGTCCGTATCGAGCTCGATATATTTCCCGGGAGGGCATGTGCCGGTGAGTGAATATTACGGGCTGAGACAGTGAAAAAATGCGGTTGCCTAGCAGATTCCCTGCCCATCTCGTTTACCTTGTTTGGGTGCCCGCTGGCCTTATTGGGTGCCCGCGGCGGGCAAGACGCTAGCATGCTTTGAGTCAGGATGAGAACTGCTAAGCTTTTTCATTGCACGAGGGCTGTGTCTTGGCCCTGCCCATCTGAGAGATTCGTCTGGGAAACGGTGCGAAGTAAACGAGTGTTCCGTATAGAATCCCCGTACCGAACCCGACGTTACACGCTTTATCATCTATGACTCCTACAAGCTTGGTGGATTCTTAGAATCAGGTTTTTCCTATTGGATCCTATTAAATTACAGGAACTGGAGGATTGAGGTTATCTAACTAAGGGAATTTCCATGGGTTTCTCCTTTCCCAACATCGGTATAAGGTTATGGTGGCGTATTACTGATGAAGTATTTATTACGCTGACTAATCGAATTTCTAGCAAGAAACCCGCGAAAATACACTCCACCCAGAGGTCTAGACAATGGGGAATCTGCTTTTTATCGCATTAGAAGACGTGTTTATTGTATGCGATTGATATCCAGCGGCTCTTCGTCTTTTTACGCGATACCGTGGGCTTCTTGGGTGGTTAAGCGCTGCTGGAGTTGGAGACTACTCCGTACTTCTCAAGCCGGATACAAGCTTCCCGATGCCTGGATTGATGTAAATTACGTATCAGTTGTACGTGCATAACTCATAAAAGACTGGATCAGGAATAGTTCCAATACGAGGTCTATCCCTGCCCCAGGTTGGAATTAGTTCAACTGGGAAAGAATCCATCGCGTCCGTCCGTTAGTTTAGGGTGTTTGTTATCGCCTGGGGCAAGTCGGACAGCTTTCGTTCTCTCGGATTCGGTTCAATTCATAATTCTTTTTTGTTCATATTTATCTATCTATATATATATTTTCGTGTCGCTCACTTGTTTTTTTCATTGTTGTTGTATATATTCAAAATCTTCTTTCTTTTTGCCCCTCCCTTCATTGTTTATGATGATTATATTGTGAATATCTAACTTCATCCCCCCTCTGCTGGTGATCCACGCTGGATTCGAGTTTCACCTACATCCCCTTTTGCACTCATAGCTGCTCATCTGACCTAGTCGGTTTTCTGCTGAGATGACAGAGAAGGAAGAGATCAGTGGCCCCGAGGAAAAGTCCCACAAACCAGATACTCCAGACACTAAAGAGAAACATGTGTCCTCATCATCGTCCGCTGCCAGTGTCGATGACTCGAAAAACCTCAAGAGGCTTGATTCCAAGCTCGTGAAGGAGCAGGATCTGTCTGACCTTGACGCCACCCTTGCCCATCTGCCAGAGGGAGAAAGAGCTGTGCTGAAGGACCAGCTCCATATTCCCGATGTCAAGGTTAATTATTTTACCCTGTATCGATATGCATCAACGAATGATTTGCTCTTGCTAGCAATCGTGTCGATTGCTGCTATCGGGGGCGGCGCGTTAATGCCCATATTCACGGTATGTATGGTTCAGAGAATTTATCTTGTACCATTCACGGTCCAGGGCCTGTGCCTCTTTGTGCGCAGATCGTAGTAGCCGCATCTGTTACATCGCAAACCCCGCTAACTTAGTCGTGACACCCAGATTCTCTTTGGTGCTATGGCGGGCACGTTCCAAAAAGTTTTCCTAAACCAAATCTCATTTGACGAATTCAATGATACCTTGACCAAGTACGCCCTCTACTTTGTTTATCTCGGAATTGCCCAGTTTGTTTTACTCTATATTGCAACCCTAGGATTCATCTATATTGGCGAGCATATTGCTCAAAAGACCCGTGCAAGATATCTTCGCGCTATCTTGCGACAAAACATTGCGTTTTTTGACAAACTAGGCGCTGGAGAAATCACCACTCGTATTACCGCCGACACAAACTTGATCCAGGATGGCATCTCTGAAAAAGTTGGCTTAACCTTGACCGCCGTTTCGACCTTCCTTACTGCCTTTATTATTGGGTTTGTTCGATATTGGAAACTTACTTTAATATGTTCCTCTACTATTGTTGCCATGGTTGTGATCATGGGTGGAGCCTCCAAATTTATTGTAAAGTACGGCAGACTCTCATTGGAAAGTTATGGTGAAGGCGGTACTGTTGCGGAAGAAGTCATCAGTTCGATTCGGAATGCTACCGCATTCGGAACTCAGGAAAAATTAGCTCGCCAGTACGAGAAGCACCTCACTGTGGCCAAAAAATGGGGCCAAAAACTACAGATTACAATTGGTCTCATGGTTGGCTTCATGTTCTCAGTTATGTATATGAATTACGGCTTGGGATTCTGGATGGGTTCTCGATTCATTGTCAATGGGGAAACTAATCTTTCTGCTGTCATCACCATCCTCCTGGCCATCGTTATCGGCTCGTTCAACATAGGGAATGTCGCGCCAAACACCCAAGCCTTTGCATCCGCCGTCTCCGCCGGAGCAAAAATCTTTAGCACGATCGACCGAAGTTCTGCCATTGATCCCGAATCTGAAGGCGGTGAAATCCTTGACAATGTTGAAGGAACTATTGAATTCCGTGAAATCAAGCATATTTACCCGTCTCGCCCTGAAGTTGTGGTAATGAAAAGTGTGTCACTGAACGTGCCGAGTGGGAAGACTACGGCCCTTGTGGGGCCGTCCGGATCCGGCAAAAGCACTGTCGTTGGATTATTGGAACGATTTTACGACCCGGTTGGCGGCAAGATTTTTCTCGATGGCCATGATATATCCACCCTCAATTTACGTTGGTTGCGTCAACAGATCTCCTTGGTCAGCCAAGAGCCCACGCTTTTCGGAACCACGATTTTTGAAAATATCAAACTAGGCCTTATTGGATCGCCATTCGAAAAGGAATCGGACGAACAGATCAAAGAGCGTATTGAAACTGCTGCAAAGGAGGCAAATGCTCACGATTTCATTATTGGCTTGCCAGAAGGATACGAGACCAACGTCGGACAACGTGGCTTTTTATTATCTGGTGGACAGAAACAGCGTATTGCCATTGCCCGAGCAATTGTTAACGACCCTAAGATTCTCTTACTTGACGAAGCCACCTCCGCTCTGGACACAAAGTCTGAAGGGGTTGTCCAAGCAGCTTTGGACCAAGCAGCTAAGGGAAGAACTACCATTGTTATAGCACATCGTTTATCAACTATTAAGACGGCAGATAATATCGTTGTTTTAGTCGATGGTCATATCGTTGAAGAGGGTACACATGATAAACTGCTTGAAATGGGAGGCACATACATGAGACTTGTGGAAGCTCAGAAAATTAGCGAACAGCGGGAAGAGATCGGCGAGGATGATGACGCGAATTCCACTGAAAAAGAAATAACTCGCCAACTCTCTGCGACAAGAAGTGTGAAATTTGATGATGCCTCCCACGATCCCGATGACGATCTAAGACGAACGGACACCAAAAAATCACTGTCAAGCATCATGCTTTCAAAGCGTGAGCCGGAGAAAGAATCTCATTACTCTCTTGGAACTTTGATAAAATTCATCGCCCAATTCAACCGAGAAGAAAGACTGATGATGCTAATCGGTATGTTTGCCAGCATCCTATCCGGTGCTGGCCAACCAGTTCAATCGGTATTCTTTGCGAAGGCTATCAACACGCTAGCATTACCCGAGCCCTTCTATGAAAAATTAAGGACCGATGCCAACTTTTGGTCTCTCATGTTTTTCATGCTTGGTCTTGTGATACTGTTGACCCAGATCATCCAAGGTACAATATTTGCCGTATGTTCTGAAAGGCTAATTCTCCGAGCAAGAAGCAAATCCTTCCGTGCAATGCTCCGACAAGATATCTCATTTTTCGACCGGGAAGAAAACAGTACTGGTGCTCTGACATCGTTTTTATCAACTGAAACAAAACATCTATCCGGAATCAGCGGAGTAACGCTTGGAACAATCCTGATGGTCAGCACAACACTGTTCGTAGCTTTATTGCTTGCCCTCGTTATTGGCTGGAAACTTGCACTTGTCTGTATCTCCACTGTGCCTGTTTTATTGGTCTGCGGCTTTTACAGATTCTGGATTCTCGCCGAATTCCAGAGCCGAAGTAAAAGGGCATACGAATCCTCTGCGAGTTATGCCTGCGAGGCCACATCAGCTATACGCACAGTTGCATCACTAACCCGGGAAAAAGAAGTCCTAGCAATCTATGAAGCACAATTGGCCGTACAAGGCAAGAAGAGTTTGATTTCTGTTGCGAAATCATCTACTCTCTATGCGGCCTCTCAATCGTTTGGTCTCTTTTGTATGGCTCTCGGTTTTTGGTACGGTGGTCAGCTTCTCGGGAAAGGCCATTACTCGATGTTCCAGTTCTTCTTGGTGTTGTCGGCAGTTATTTTCGGTGCGCAATCCGCTGGAACTGTATTCGCATTCTCTCCCGATATGGGTAAGGCCAAGAGCGCCGCCGCTGATTTCAAGAAACTCTTCGATCGGAAACCCACCATTGATATTGAATCCTCAGATGGCGATGTTGTAGACAATGTCGAAGGAACAATCGAGTTCCGTGATGTGCATTTTAGGTATCCTACTCGGCCAGACCAGCCGGTTCTCCGAGGTCTCAATTTGACTGTCAAGCCAGGACAATATATCGCACTTGTTGGTCCTAGTGGATGCGGGAAAAGCACAACAATTGCATTGGTTGAACGGTTCTATGATACATTGTCTGGCGGCGTTTATGTGGACGGCAAGGATATTTCACGGCTCAATGTTAACTCATACCGAAGCAAGTTGGCTCTCGTAAGCCAGGAGCCTACGTTATACCAAGGAACCATCCGAGAAAACATCCTGTTGGGTGTTGATCAGGACGATCTTCCCGATGAGCTTATTGTCGAAGCTTGCAAAGCGGCTAATATTTACGATTTCATCATCTCACTTCCGTAAGTAATTTATTTCCACCACACCCTTCCCCCCTAACAGAAGTATTAAAAAAAAAACTAATAATTTCTGTAGCGATGGATTTGCAACTGTTGTTGGAAGTAAAGGAAGCATGCTTTCAGGTGGCCAAAAACAGCGTATCGCTATCGCACGCGCCCTTATTCGAGATCCTAAAATCCTCTTACTCGACGAAGCTACCTCAGCCCTCGATTCGGAATCGGAGAAAGTAGTCCAGGCTGCACTCGACGCAGCTGCAAAGGGTCGCACTACTATCGCGGTTGCGCATCGTCTCAGCACCATTCAAAAGGCGGATATTATCTACGTATTTGATCAGGGTAGGATCGTCGAGAGTGGCACTCATAACGAATTGTTGGTGAAGAAAGGTCGATATTATGAGCTTGTCAGCTTGCAGAGCCTCGGAAAGGGCGCTTAATTTCTTCATATACATACATGTACATTTAACTTAATACTTCACTCTTTCCAGCCCTTTCTTTCTTTCTCTCCGCTTTTTTTTTGTTCATCAATCAAAATAAATATTCTAACATGTTTGGATTAGCCAACATGGAAGCGTGGTATCGCTGGGATCATAACCATCTTTGTCTATATTCAAAATTATTCTTTTGTCTAGTTAGTTATTTAGAAAAGTTAATATAAACTTATTACAGAATTCGGCATCAAAAGTCTTTCTTTATTTGCCTAAAAACCAGGCCCTTATAAGGGCACCAAACTAGCCCTAGCATAGGGGGCTTACTTAGGTGGAAATTGAGGAGTTAGGGGAATGCATGATCCTAGCCTTACACCTACCTAAGTTTACTCCGTACACTTAAGGCCTTATTGTGAACGGCAAAGACTTTTGGGACAAACCTCTGTACATCCTTTTGCGATGAATATTTAATGCTTTATTTTTCTTCAACGTTTGAGCCTCCTCTTTAACCCTTCCTTCTCCCTTCTGTAATTTCTCGGCATGGTGGCTGGGCGAGGCTGGTGATTGATGCATGCATGGACTTGCTCCGCCTTCAGCTTGAACCAACCCGTTGGCGCCTCGTTTGGTGCAAAAGGAGTTAGTTGTGCTGGGGAAGAGAAGAGTATTTAACCCAAAGACATTAATCGTCAGACTACAGTTTTTTCTTCTTATGCCAACTAACTACTTTGCTTTCTAGTTTGGTTTGAGTTCCATACACCAGCAATATTTATTGACACCAGCATAGGAAATCCCCAAAAAAATAGACGCTGTCTATCTAAATTCAGCAATGTCTCATATTCCTCACAGTCCAGAGTTCAGGTTAGCCCGTACTGACTCGAAGAATCCTGCTACGACTTGTCAAGGCCTGACCGCAAATGGCCAAAAATGTCGACGAACAGTCGTATCTGCTTCAACGAAGTCGAAGTCTGGGCTTCAAACAGCGGGAAAGAAATGCAAACAGACTCCTGAGAGATTATTCTGTTGGCAACATCAGAGCCAGCTTACCCCTCAAATCACGGTTGATAAAAAACAGGCCCCATCCCAACTGAGGAAAAGATCCAGTTTAGATACCATTGTGGAGCGAGTTGGAATGCTGAATATCGACGAGAGGCAGCAATCAAGAATACCCAAGCAGACTTTGGCGTCTGGTCCTGTCACATCCACTGATCGATCAAAGGAGAGAAGGGTTCGCACTTCCACGACCCCAGGCCATGTCAATACCGCGGTAGGTACCGTGAAAGCGTGCAGGCCAGCAAAGAAACCAAAGAAATCTGGGATGCGACTTGTCTGCTTCCTGACTCCGGTGGACGATGATGATGATGGGAGGCCAGTTGTAATAAGGGTCAAGAAGAAACCCGAAGAGGACACCCGTTTCTCTGGAAGCTCCTTAAATCCCAGGCCAGCCGTTGTTCGCACTCCGCCGAAGTACGTGACATCGAAACAGCATAGGCCAGCGGCAACAGGCAGGGAATTAAACGGTCGCTCAGCTACATCGGGTGCATTCGAACACCCGCCATCCTCACATTTAACCCCACAAGACAGACGCCCACAGCTTCCTCCACAGCTTCCCGGGTCATCTCAAACACAATATCTGCTCAGTCTGATTCCCTCCACACTCTCCCCAGAAGTCACATCGAAACTACTCCAAAAATTAGCCGAACCACTGTCGAGGCACGATGAACCGGGTTACATATACGTATACTGCGTTACACCAAGCGATTCATACCCACGAAAAGATGTAACGCCGTCGTTAATCCCTCCGCCTTCTAATCACCAAGATCGGTTCCCCAGGCGCATAAGCGATGTTATGTCCACTGCAGGAATAGCTCCGACCTCCGAAATCGAGAGGTATGACCCCGATCAGCCAGACCATCGACGCGTGGCTCGCACCATAACATTAAAGATCGGTCGTGCTGTTAATGTATCTCGTCGTCTGGGTCAACAGTGCTCACAAAATCTTACGCTGGTACGGTATTATCCCTACCATCCGTCATCATCACCAGGGTCTCCAAATCCCACGCCGGCAGCTTCCAAAGCCCCAAACATCCATAGGCTAGAGAGATTGGTTCATATAGAGCTGGATGATATAAGGGTTAAGCCCGAACAACCATGTGAACGGTGTGGGAAGAAGCATCAGGAGTTTTTCGAGATTGAAGCAGATACTACGCAGCTTCGCAGAGTGGATGAATGTGTGAAGCGATGGGTTGAATATAGCCGACGCCATCCTGTTAATTGATATTTTCTTTAAGCTCTCTATTCAACGGCTGTTCTATTGATACTGTTTTCCTCCTGCATAAGAATAATGGAGTCGAAGTTAAGAGTAGTTTGATTATCCCCCATCAGCCGATCAAGCTGTCCATATAACTATCCCGTCTTGGGAATACTCATTGTCCCAATCCGAAATTGTTCCTACAATCCGAAATTGTTCCTACAATCCGAAATTGTTCCTACAATATGGATGCTGTTTATAGTGCGAAAAAGCAGGTTTTATTCTGCTTGGGCAGATAATTGCAATATCATGGAAACTCAATCCCAGTTTAGAAGTTTGGTGTTGGTACCAAAGCTATAGATATAATCCGCGTTGTAGAAAAATTGAATGTATTGAACTAATGAGGTTAGAAAATCAGGTCTCAACTCAGTGTAAACTAAGCTTATTTATTTAAGTGTGGATGAGATGACCAAGATTCTGTCACTGATAGATAGACAGATGGATGTATCAAGGCATTTATTTGTATTCATGAAATAAATAACTAAATACTGAGTATTTGGGATTGCATATTTCCTGTGTAACCCATGACGCCACTCCCTACTTCCTCTATACCGTACTCCTCTCCTCAAGCGCAATGAGGGGACCAGCCAGGACAATATAGTGATCCAGACGGCTATACAGCTATCGACCATCCATTTAAGTCGAGCAAACAAATGAAGAGACAATAAAGAAAACCCAACCAAAAACACGCTATCAAACATTGAATCAACCACCCTTTGGCAGGGCATTTGAACGGCAATGGCTGCAACAGACTCACCTTCAAACCCCTCCTCCTCCTATCTCTCAAAGATCTTCTCATCAATCCGAGTCACGACCCTCAACCTCTTCTCAACCTTTTATGACCTTTTCGACGCGCTTCTCCCTCCATCCCGCCGTGCCGAGGCGAAAAAACAACTGACCTCGTTCTTTGAGGCTCGCCCTCTTCTGGCCTCATTCATCTACGCCCAAATACTCTTCTCTGGCATTCCGTTGCTTTTCTTCATCATACAAATCGCCAGCATCGTGATATTTTCCTTCACTACTGCATTGGTCATTGCATCGCTGTGCGCACTCTTGTTTACTGGCTTGTGTGTTGGCTTGGCTTTGATCGTTCTCGTGCCCATCCTGCTGGGAACAGTATTTTTGGGAGTCTCGGTTTGGGGTTGGGGTTGGGTCGGGTGGTGGGCTTTGAAAACATTTGGCGTTGTGCGGGCTTCGTCGTCGTCGTCGTCGTCGAAGTCATCGAATAGTGGGGTTGAGAAAGTGAAGACAGAAGAAATTCAGCGTCAGAAGAATGGTTTAGAGAGCCTGGGGTGAGCGGAGTATATAACTAAAGGGTAGCGAAGTGAAATGAGTGCTAACTATTAATGTCTAACGGGAGGGGAAGTTCGGAGTCATTGACTTGATTTATTTATATAGTAAAAAAAAGGCTGTTTTTCGGTAAAGCTGCAGTGAATATTAACTAACATGATGAATAAAATACACACGGACGGTAACTCGAGCTACCTACATAGTTAAAGCCAGTGGGATCTCTAACGATAACTTATCAGCATGAACTGGGTATTCTCCTCTCCTCTTTAAATAAGTCGGGACAAACTCCCTGGCGATGAACAAAGAAAATACCAAAGCTTGTTAAGCAACGGGGCCGGTGGCCTAGCGGTTAAGGCATGCGATTGCAGATCGCACGGTCATTGGTTCGAATCCGATTCGGCCCTTTTCCTTTTTTTTTACTCCCAACACAACATTATTATTATATTAATTAAAAGGTTGAAGGATTTTTAAAAGGGCTATTCCTTCATGGACATGACTGGCAAACTGACATGGCGATTAGGTCTATGTTTGTATATATATCTTTAGCACTTAGAAGAAGAGGCTATTGAGGGTTTCGGCCGCCCACGAAACTGCCAAAGCTCCCGCTCTAGCATCTCGTTGCGGTCTAATGTGTCGTTTAAACAGCTGGCTAGTTTCATCGACAAGTTATCTCCCGTGCGTTCTCCAAGCATAGAAAGAACGTCTTTGAAACTGGATATATACGTGTTGCTTTGCTGCTGAACGAGTTGAATCACCGAATCCTTCAACTTCAGGTTTTCACGGCAGGATAAGAGGTCCATTTCTAGACGTTCTTTATCCGCTGCCCACGCAGCGAGCTCCTTGGAATGCTGGTCCTTTAAATCGCATTCGCGATTCTTTGCTTCAGCAACTAGTCCCTGGGATACAATTAGGGAATTCTCTACCTCTTCTAGTTTGGAGACGCTATTCAGCTTGACTGATTCCAGCTGTGTCTTTAGTTTTAGCTTAGTCGCCTCAAGAATCTCAAGCTCATCTGCGCATTCTCGCACCCTGGTATCATATCGGGATATTAGATTCTTCTGGAAAGCTACCTTTTCCAAAAGCTCTTTATTGGTTTCAAGGGCCTCCTTTAGGTCATGACCACGAGAGAATTCTATGAATTCTGCGCTTGCTGGCTCTGCTATCGTCACCAATTTTCGAAGCACAGTGATCTCTTTGGCGGTCTCCAAGTTCTGAGCTTTTGCCTTATCAATTGCAGCTTGGGTTTTTTCCATTGTCTTTTGCAGAATATCCCTTGGGCAGCCGGCGTAGGTTTCCTTGATAGTCTCGACGTCGCGCTTCTGCTCATCAATAATTTCGTGAAGGATTGCCATGTCTCGGGTTTGTACTTCGTCAACGCCTCGGATCCGTTCATCCGCTACTGAGCTGGAGAAGCTACCAGTTGGAGGTTTGTCTCTCTTTTTTATAGTGGTCACAAATTTAACTTGCCAGATCATCTTCTCTTCGAGGAGATCACGTCTTTCTTCCAAAAAGTCCTCAATATCGTCATCAAAATCTTGCTGTATGTTGTCGAGAGTCTCTTGATCTGGATTAGGGCCTTCTTCTTGAGCTGTTAGAATATCCTCCTCTTTCTCGTCGTCCGCATCGTCATCTTGGCATTCGTTTTTCTCAATTTTTTCAGCTTCCAGAGTACTTTCCTCGAACCCTGCATCCTGGGTCTGAATTCTCTCTGGTGGGTTTGCTTCTATAAGTTCTTTAGGTTTGTCACCAACAGTTCCATCGGTGTTCCCATCGCTTATTGTGACTGTCTTGGATCCATTAGATGGAGAAAAGTCTGGAAGCATCCCATTCCCAGCTTCCTCTTCCGAAGTAGCCGAGCCCTGAGCGGTCGAGGTAACTGTGTCTAGATACTGTTGATCGCAAACAGGAGTAACATCCAGCCTGGTGATTGACTTCTACCCCATAGATGATGTATAAGCATAAAACATAGTGTTCATAGATTTATCTTGATCCGCACCTTTTGAACATGTTGATTTGCTTTATCCCAGCTAGATGATAGCTTAGTCTTCATTCGATTTATTATCGATCGAACTTTAAAGGAGC
The DNA here is from genome assembly GCA_032988175.1 of Myotisia sp. PD_48. Taxonomy (NCBI): domain Eukaryota; kingdom Fungi; phylum Ascomycota; class Eurotiomycetes; order Onygenales; genus Myotisia; species Myotisia sp. PD_48. The sequence goes on along the minus strand of JANTQB010000005.1, from coordinate 134,249 downwards.
GACGGGGCAATATTCGGGTTCGCCACTAAATAGATCAGTATTCGATTTTGAAGCAAAGAGATCGAGGAAGCTAATTTTCGATTTAAATATTCAATAAAAGCAAGGTACCTTTTGTTGTTCATTTGGGTAGAATAGTGTAGACGGCTTAGCCATCTGAGAGTCTGAGTATTATAAGGGAATCTGAGATAGGAACAATAATGGAATCAAGGGCAAGAGCGGTAACTACTTAGTATTGATGGAGCAATACTAGATGGCAAGAGGGGGAAATATGTATATTTAAGTAATTCTCAGTTGAACAGCATATGAGCTATACTGCATGGATGATGGATGATGGGATCTTTTAGATCTATTTCTTGCTTTATATCCAACTACAAAAGGAATTTCCAGTCCCAAATATGGGAGAATGCCTTTGTAGAGCCCATAATAGACGGATGGTATCAATAAAAGTTCCTCATTCTGACAAAACAGGTGGAGAGCTCCAAAACAAAGTCATCAATACTATTGTTTAGTTCACAAGCCATCTTTCTAGAACTCATTAAATGTGTATTAGACTGGATGAATGAATGATTCCATTAGATCTAGTTACCTGGTTATCAGTCTGTCTGTGTATCGTGTGAGTTGAGAAGAGTGAGCTAGAAGGCTGAGTCAGCGATCAGTGTTGATGCGACCAGAGTGTCCTCAAAGCGTTTAGTGCGCTTTTCCACACTCTCTCTTGGACTCGATCTCTCTCTCGCTCTCTCTTGCTGAACTCCCAACTTCATTTCTCCTGATCTTGTTCTCTGGCCCCTTCTCCCTCCTCCCTTTTCCTTCCCCTCTTCTTGTCTTTCTTTCTGCTCTCTTTCTATTTTAATTAATTGCCCTAGTCGTGGTCTTTTACAATCCCTTGTGCTCTCCTCTTTAAGATCAATCGGGGAAACAAAGACAAGCCATCATCATGAGCGGTCGTGAGTTTGCCCTATGTCCTTCCACTCCAATTGAAGACCCTTTTCATATGGATGCTCGTGAAATCCCTTTAACTAACTTATGTAGTACGATTCCTCGATCTGATCAAGCCTTTCACGCCCCTCCTCCCGGAGGTGGCTTCGCCAGAAACCAAGGTCCCATTCAACCAGAAGCTAATGTGGACTGGCGTACGTGAACCCCAGTTTTGCTTGAATAACCCCGAGATAACTATCACGGCTATAATCCAATAGTGTATAATTTTGCTAACGGTCGCGTTATATATATCTAGTTGACTCTTCTAATATTTTTGGTCATGAGCCAAATGCCCCTTTACGGAATCGTGTCCTCTGATACCTCAGATCCCCTATACTGGCTCCGTATGATGTTGGCCTCAAATCGAGGAACCCTGATGGAATTAGGTATTACACCTATCATCTCCTCAGGAATGGTCTTCCAGGTAAAATCTAAGCTCCGAATTCCAACATCGGCGATAAAGCTATTCCTGTCTAACTAATAAATAACATTAGCTCCTTGCTGGAACTCACCTCATCGACGTCAACCTTGATCTCAAGACCGACCGTGAATTGTACCAGACCGCCCAGAAGCTTTTCGCCATCATCCTCTCTTTCGGTCAGGCCTGTGTTTACGTCCTTACCGGTCTCTATGGCCAGCCAAGTGATCTCGGTGCCGGTGTCTGTGTGCTCTTGATCGTCCAGCTCGTCGTTGCCGGGCTTGTTGTTATCCTTCTCGACGAGCTTTTGCAGAAGGGCTATGGACTTGGAAGTGGTATCTCCCTGTTCATTGCAACCAACATCTGCGAGTCTATCATCTGGAAGGCTTTCTCCCCAACCACAATCAATACCGGTCGTGGTCCCGAGTTCGAAGGAGCTGTCATTGCTCTCTTCCACCTTCTCCTCACCTGGCCCGATAAGCAACGAGCTCTCCGCGAAGCCTTTTACCGCCAGAACCTTCCTAACATCATGAACCTTTTGGCCACTCTTGTCGTATTCGCCGCCGTGATCTACCTTCAAGGATTCCGTGTTGAAATTCCCGTCAAGTCGTCCCGCCAGCGTGGTGTTCGTGGATCCTACCCAGTCCGTCTTTTCTATACCTCCAACATGCCAATTATGTTGCAATCCGCCCTTTGCTCCAACATCTTCTTGATCAGCCAAATGCTCTACTCCCGTTTCTCCGATAACATCCTCGTCAAGTTTCTTGGTGTCTGGGAACCTCGCGAGGGTGGTTCAGCTCAACTCTACGCTTCCTCTGGTATCGCTTACTACATGTCACCACCGCTTAACTTCAGGGAAGCTCTCCTAGACCCCATCCACACGGCTGCGTATATCGTATTTATGCTAGTTGCTTGTGCTCTTTTCTCTAAGACATGGATTGAAGTCTCTGGTTCTGCCCCACGAGATGTTGCTAAGCAACTCAAAGATCAAGGACTTGTTATGGCCGGCCATCGTGAACAGAGCATGTACAAGGAACTCAAGAGAATCATTCCAACTGCGGCTGCTTTTGGCGGAGCTTGCATCGGTGCATTGTCCGTCACCAGCGATCTTCTTGGAGCTTTGGGAAGTGGTACCGGTATCTTGCTCGCTGTGACGTAAGTTGATTTTGGCTCACCCTTTCCCTTCCCTTTCAAACTAGTCCAATTTACTAACTTGCGTATAGAATTATCTATGGATACTTTGAAATTGCCGCCCGAGAAGGCGACTTCGGCGCTGGGCTGAAAGGTCTTGTGCCCGGCAACTAAATATCAAACCACTTCTTTGTAACGAACGAGTGTGCAGCAAAAAGGTCTGCACAGCAATTCTTACTACTGCATTTGCATTAATTTCTTCCAATGTTTTATTTTATATGGATGTTAAATGGTGCAATTTTTTCTCTCTTGGGGGCGGTTAGAAGACTTGGGCGCATATCACCACCGATTGAGGCGAGCGAATTAACGCGGCGAATGACTGGGGAATTTTTAAACCATCGATCGAATTTTGGTGATTCTTAAAAAGCCGACTCTATTTTGCGTTTCCGTGTCAAACTTCAATTTTGGAGCGAGACAGAACTATTAATATGTCAAAAACCAAAAGTAGACTCCCATCCCATGTGTGTATATAAACAACTTTGGCCTTTCATTATCTCACTCACCCCTTTGTAACGATATATGTGAATGGAGCTATTTTTAATCTTAATCTTCCCGAAATTGAACACCGAAATATAGATCTACCAAACTTGCCTTATACCTCCTCCATCCCTCTTGTTGGTGGGATTGTTTTATCTATGTTCTATAGTCCCCGTTGATAGTAACATATTCATGGCTAAAATCGCAAAACCAATAAACTGCCTCCTCGCCTCCCTTGCCTACGGCCCCGCCACCAAGATTAACAACGATCTCTAAGTCTTCATCTTGCAGAATCTTCGAAGCTCGTACTTCATCCACAATCTCTGGCTCTCCGTTTACAAGCAGCTTCAGGTCAGCACTTCCATCAGCCGGCTTGAAGCTCACGCTTGTCCTCTCTGGCACCACAGTTCCGGGTTGAATATCTGGTGTGTACCCGATAGCACACAAAATACGGCCCCAATTCGCATCCTTGCCATACAAAGCAGTCTTAACAAGTGGGGATCGAGCAATCGTTGAGGCAATGCGCTTCGCATCATCGTAGTTAGGGGAATTCTGGACACGCACGGTCACAAACTTGGTTGCGCCTTCACCGTCCCGAACGACCAGTTGGGCAAGCGATTGGGTGAATCCCGTGAGAATGGTTTGCAGGGCGGCGTAATCTGGAGAATCAGCTGAAGAGACGGGTGTTCCTCCTGCGGCTCCGTTGGCGAGAATGGCTACGGTGTCGTTGGTGCTGGTGTCGCCGTCGACAGAAATGGCGTTGAACGAGCGGTTGACGGCGTGGGCGAGAAGGGGTTTGAGAAGGGGTGCATCGATGGGTGCGTCTGTACAGACTATCCCGAGCAGGGTGGCCATGTTGGGATGAATCATTCCGGCGCCTTTGGCCATGCCGGCGATGTGATATGTCCTATCAGGCGAAGAAGGGAGAGTGAATGTTGAGGATAAGAGTTTTGGAAAGGTATCTGTTGTGCATATGGCACGCGCTGTGCGAAGCCAGGCCGAATGTGTTGATGCCAGTTTACTTTGTGATTCTGGTATTGTATCTAGGATTTTCTTAATTGGGAGTCTACATGATTATTCCGTTAGTGAGAGAAGTAAAAATTTCAACAGAAAGAAGAAAAAGAAAAAGGGGGGGGATGAATAGATGCATGTCTTACAATTGCCCAATCACACCAGTGCTCATAACCAAAGTGCTCGAGTCAGTTCCTTCGAAATTGCTACATTTGTCTACCGCCTGGCTCATGCTTCGCGCATCTTCCAGCCCACGCTTGCCGGTGACTGCATTGGCACAACCCGAATTGGCAACAATGGCTCGGATATTTCTGCCTTGTTTTTTCTGCAGCAGTTCCGCACTGACTTGAACAGGCGCAGCTTGAAATTTATTCGTAGTGAATACTGCTGCGGCCGAACATGGTTCAGAAGAGGATATCAAAGCCACATCCGGCGTAGAGGTATTGGATGCTTTAACGCCCGCATGACATCCCGATACAGTGAAGCCTTTAGGGTATGTTCCTGAAGATGGGATAAATTTCTGCTTGGAAGGGGGAATCGATGCATCCACTGGCGAGGTGAATTGGCGGATTTGTCGGTTAGAAACCCGGGTTGATTTGGTTGCAAGTGACACATATCCCGAAAATAAACCAACAGTTTTGGCTTGATGGGGAGCCATTTTAATCCAATTGTGAGCTGCTCAATTAAAAATGCAGCACTTGTAATGAACCCAAATAACTCTTCAATAGCTGGATTTACTGCTTCCGGGACTAAAAAATGAGAGGATTTCTCTCTTTTTGAGTAATAAGGAAGTAAGACTCATAAATTGTTTCCTCTTCTAAGTTAACTAGCTGGGCCACTCTAAAATGTCACGTGGGTTCGCGACTTTCGATGAATTCCCGAGACTCAAAACAAGCAAAAAGGCAAAGAGAATAACTAAATATCAGAAAGACAATATTTCAAGCCCTGCGCATCATGAAGCGCAAACAATCCGACATCTCGTCGGATGAGGATCCATTGTCGAATCCAGCAGTGACTCCTCAGAAGAAGAGAGCCTCAGCCCTTCGAAATGGAGCAAATGGAACCACCCCTACGAGAAGCAGTATGAGAGCATCAACTCTACAGTCGCGAAATCGTCCCCTAGACCAAACCCCCACAAAGTCCATAAGATTTACAGAGGATATAGAATCCCCTCTCAAGACCCCCACTGCACGATCACTGTTCAAAACACCTACGAAATCTCGAAAGACCAATCCAGCTCCGCTAGAAACTCCATCACGAGCACTGAATGCTGACAGATCTGCTCGGAGAAAGAGTGCAAGGATACTCGCCAATCCTACCGAAGACGATATATGGGATGGCGGAAATGCATTAGCGCGAGAAATTTGGGATGTTTCCCAGGACGAGAATGAGATGATAGGTGAAGAAGGAGACAACCTACCTGCTGAGCAGAAAACCCCTGTGAAAAAAACTCCAAAAAGAACCCCGAAAACAAAGGGGACTACTACTATTACTATTAGTACCGCGGTGACTGAAGATAACAACATAACTCCTCGGAAACGTGGCCGGCCAAAAGGAACTACTATTACCACTGCTACGACGACGACGACAACGACGACCGAAAATAATCTCGCAACCCCTAAGAAACGTGGCCGGCCAAAAGGGACTTCTATTACTAGCACTACGGCGACGACTGGAGATAATAACGCAACCCCTCAGAAACGTGGCCGGGCAAAACAACAAACTACAAGTAGAAAACGGACTCCAACCCCGGAGGGCAATCTACCACCTCATGAGAAATATTTCTTCCAGACCCGAGCTGGACCTGTCCAATCGTCTAATAATACTCTGGCAAAAGTGCCGCTATTTACTCATGAAGAATATTTTGAACAACTGAGAAAACACGAGGACCCGCTAAAAGATGAGAAAGAATACTTGCTGGAGCTTCACGAAAGATCGTTTCCTCAGTGGAACTTTGAATTAAGTGAAGGGTTTAATATATGTCTTTATGGATATGGATCAAAGAGAAAGCTCACGCAAAAATATGCAGACTGGTTATATAATTATTACAGCGACCCGCCCACAATTGTGATTATCAACGGATACACTGCCAATATCACGGTTCGATCTATTTTAAACACCGTTGCAACGGCCGTACTTGGCCCGGATCATTCACTCAAACTTGGAGCTCAACAGAACGAAATATTGGAAGCTTTCCGCGCAACATTTGACAGGAATCCCCATTCAAAACCAATAACTATCGTCATAAATTCTATCGATGCTGCTCCGTTACGCCGGGCTCAAACCCAATCTTTCCTTGCACGGCTGGCAGAGATACCGCGCATTAATGTCCTAGCTACGGCGGACACCCCCAATGCTCTAGTATTGTGGGATATAACGCTCCGTGACCAACTCAATTTTGTATTTCACGACTGTACAACTTTCGTACCATACAGTGTTGAAATCAGTGTCGTGGACGAAATTCACAGTCTCTTCGGGCGTAAAGTTCGACGCGTTGGCGGCAAACAAGGTGTGGGATATGTGCTCAAGAGTCTGCCTGAGAATACTCGAAAGCTATATCGGTTGTTGATTACCGAGCTCTTGACATTGATGAGCGAGGATCAAGTCAATGGTGAGGGCGGCGGTGTGCATGACGAAGACAATGATGCGCATGATACCATGGACGCTCAAGCGAATAAAATATTTAATAAACGGGCTGCCATTGAGTGGCGTTCGTTGTTCTATAAGGCCTCAGAGGAGTTTATTTCGTCATCTGAGATGATGTTTCGAACGCAACTGAAGGAATTTTATGATCATCAGATGATTACATCGAAGATGGATCCAAGTGGGATAGAAATGCTTGGAGTTCCATTATCCAGAGAGGAGATGGAGAGTATATTAGAAGATCTAGTCATTGACTCATGAAATCATGTATGAGGAAAGGATGGATTGATCAGATTTTGATCTCATTTTACACAATGAATTTTCAGTCCATTATAGTTAATTAATTGTACATAGATATGGCATATTTAAAAGGAAATCGAGAATCAGATCTGTATATCCCATCATTTTTTTCTTCTGTTCACTGTTTCTTCAAACCTAGTTGCAATGTATTTTTTGACGAAAAGTACTTTGTAGACTATTTGGTTTTAAAATTCCGAAAATGCAGAGAGAGCCAATGTTGTCCCAAAACTCGCTTTAAACACGATATTTTCACTTGTTAAACGGCGAAAATCTATTGATTTAAGGCGGTTTTGGACCCATCCTGGCGGAACAATATTATACCCTCTGGACGCCGCCCACTATACAAGAAAAAAAAAACACCTCACAGTCAGTCCAAAACTAAACTAACCAAGCAAGATAAAGAATGTTAGATTTCACGACATACCTCAATTAACAGGATGCCCGCACCCAGGGTAAAAGTCAAGGTTTTCGAGAAAATCCGCAGTCCCAATCCAACCAGGATACCCAATGCGCTTCCCATACTGATCTGGCGGACATTTCTTGCATTGATAAGGCTGCTCTGAGCATGTTTTTCCTGCTGTGAAGAAGGTCTGGGTAATGTCACGTCGGCGATGGAAGGATGTAGTGCGCCGCTTGTCGCAAATTCACAGCGTACTGGGGAGCTGAATCGGGAATGGAGCACGGTGAGCGAACCACAGAGTGGAATTGTGAGCAGGAGCGGGCTGCGCGAGAAGCGGAAGAATTGGCTAGCCATACTAATTGTCTATTTTGAGACACACGATAACATGAAGATAATAATAATAATAGACCGAATTGATCATGGAAGAAACCTGAGGATTTGTTTGTTGGAGAAGAAGAACAAGAAGAAGAAGAAGAAACATGTTGTTGTGATGACGTAACAGTGACCTTTCCATCCAAACTCCCCCATTATTTACCAGTCAACATAGTTAACTAATAGTTATTAGATGATGGTGCACACTCAGTTCAATTCAGTCATTTCGAGTACTAAATTTAGTTTATAAGACCCATATCAATCAATCGAGATAAAGACGAACACCCCACTCCTAGCTCCATTTTGGCGGAGTTGATGTTCTAAACCAGCGGCCGTGGATCAACCCCGCAGAGTCTGTCTGAAAGATGTCAAGTTGCTGCTCTTGACTGACTGGACTGACTGCCGGACCAGTCAACCTATAGCCATTATTCAAGACCGTCGAACTATCAAATATTACACCGAGCTTGTGTACCTATCTATCTAGAGCAGTACCTCCTTGGCAGCATATTAGTTAGCGGGTATCCGCGGTGAGGTCGTACGGAGATATCTTGCAGAGTTATTTCAATCCCATACGCCCTTCCAACGACAAGAAGTTAGTTAGCAGAAGTTTGTAGAGAAGTAACCTGGGCTTGACTCACCTAGATGCTAACTATTTAGGCTATTAACTATTTAATTATACGTTCGTTGTTAGTCACAAGCATTGTCGGCTCTTCTCTCTCTTTCGCGATTTATTAATCACAAACTCAAACTCTGTTTTATACTTTTTTTTTTTATTTCTCGACCGAACATTTCGCTGACTGAGAGGGGGGAGATATATATTTTGACTCCTTCTAGTCAGTTCAAAAAAAGCCGCCTTGCTCTTGAATCAATTCTTTTCTCAAAGGATCATTTCATAATCCACACTCCTGAACCAACATCACATCATATTGTGACAGCATTCCCCATCCCTTTAGTTAGGAAAACTTACCAGAAAACAATTAACAATAACCCCTCCACCCCGCATTCCGATGGCAGACACAAATATCACCAGGAGCGCGGCCAATGGCTCCCCTAAGGACTTCACCGTCAAGGCCGGATTGGCCCAGATGTTGAAGGGAGGTGTCATTATGGACGTTATAAATGCCGAACAGGTTAGTTTTCGAACCCGCGAATCGCAAATTATACCAACCACTAACTAATGTCGCCACCTATTTCTTTTTGACAGGCTCGCATTGCTGAAGAAGCCGGTGCTTGCGCTGTTATGGCCTTGGAGCGTGTTCCAGCTGATATCCGTGCTGAAGGTGGTGTTTCGCGCATGTCGGACCCAGGCATGATTAAGGAGATCATGGCAGCAGTCACAATACCTGTGATGGCAAAGGCTAGAATAGGACACTTCGTCGAATGCCAGGTTAGCTTGAACCGACCAACCCCCAGTTTTCTTTTCTTTCTTTTTTTCTCGGTATATTAACTTGGAATTCTTTTTAGATTCTCGAAGCTATTGGTGTCGACTACATCGACGAATCGGAAGTTCTCACTCCTGCCGATCACTTGTACCACGTCACAAAGCACGAATTCAATGTACCATTCGTCTGCGGATGCCGAAACCTTGGTGAGGCTCTACGACGTATTTCCGAAGGAGCTGCCATGATCCGAACCAAAGGAGAGGCTGGAACAGGCGACGTTGTCGAAGCCGTGTCGCACATGCGAACCGTCAACACCCAAATTGCGCGTGCTCGATCCATCCTTCAGTCTTCAGCCGATCCAGAGCCAGAACTCCGTGCTTTTGCCCGTGAGCTCGAGGCTCCTTATGAGCTGCTCCGCGAAGCTGCGGAGAAGGGTAGACTCCCAGTTGTCAACTTTGCTGCTGGTGGTGTTGCCACACCTGCTGACGCTGCGTTGATGATGCAGTTGGGTTGCGATGGCGTGTTTGTTGGATCCGGAATCTTCAAATCTGGAGATCCACGCGCGAGAGCTAAGGCCATTGTCCAGGCTGTTACGCACTTTAAGGACGCCAAAATGCTGGCTGAGTTGAGCCAGGGGCTTGGTGAAGCTATGGTTGGCATCAGTGTGCGCGAGTTGGGAGAGAAGGATAAGCTCGCTGGTCGGGGATGGTGAGGAATCTGACTTGAGTCCATCTATTATTTCTCTATTTATATGGCAATTTCTCCCACCCTTCATTCACTGGTGTTATGCCTTTAGGCCTGCCTATTTTCAACCTTCCTGGCATACTTGATACCCAAGACCCAAAAAAATCTTGACCTCCTCCACTCCATTTAACATTGGGAATCGGTGTTGTGTTTTTCTCTACTACTGACTGATATGGAGTATGTGGTACATGTGTATAAAAAGTACAGCCTCTTGATAACGAATCATGATAACCGGATAAAACGAGTTCCACAATACAATACATCATTCATTCTAACAAAATACAAAATACAAATTACAAAAATAATATTTACCAGCCCTATCTATGTAAATGCATGAAAAAAAGGCCCCCTAGCCTTGTGCTCCGTGACGCTTTTACCAATTGAAACCAGACCAAGGACAAAATGCTATATTTTTTTTTCTATTACTTTTTCGACAGTACTAAACGAACATCATCAGAATGAACTCATGCAGGGTTTCCAACTACTCTGTCATTTCTGATCTCTAGAACACTCCCTAATAAAATGGGGGACGGACATGCTTGGACTAAATCCGCCTTGTAGTGTATTGTTACCAAAGCCACCTCAAGCATACGCAAAGCCTTTGCCTCTGCATAACAACCAAAAGTTCCGCACAACATCATTCGTTGACCGTGCTCCTCGAAGAGATAAGATAGATGCGAGGAATTTTTGCATTTCTTGTTGCGAAACCGCAGACTTCGGCTGGGTTTCTGGCAAGCCCTCCGGGCTGGTGGGATCTCGTAGGTGAACATTTAACGTTGCCAATGCATTTCCAAAATGAGTCCGAGCAGCACCTTGATGCTTAAAAATAAATTTTTTGATGATTCCGTCAAAGTGCTCTAGATCGGAACGAGCGCAGCGGCCGGCAACTTGGCGCATCACAATATCTCCAAGAGCGCCCAGGTATCGGTCGAGCAATGCAGGTTGGGCGGCTTGCTGATCCCGGTTCATCGCACCGGCGCTGGAAATAATGTGGCTAGGTAGGTTGGGAAGAGAGAGGAGTACAGCCCAAAATGAGCAAGCAGCTCGGAGGGGGAGCGGGTCGGGTCCTTTGAGGACGTGGAGGGTAAAGCTAAGTAAGGTTGGGAGTGGCGACGGGGTCTCACCCGCGGTTTGATCCAATCCAAAAAGATCTGCATGATATTTGGGCAATAGACGCGTGAGGAAGTCGATGCAGCTGTGTGCTGCTTCAGGGTCATAGGCGTCGGGTGTTGCTACCATAGTGTGTATTAAAACTGCTACATGCATAATCAGCTCAAGGACCTCAGCTTGGATGGCCGAAGGTTTTAATGCATGAGATGCTAGAAATGCGGTAGCGGATGCCATTACGGTTGGGAACCGAGGTGAAGACATATTTGTGGCCTTCACAAACCGGACCGTCACTTCTGTTGGGAGTACATAAGGGCCAGGTGATTTTTCCGTGTATCCAGCTTTCAACACATCGCATGTGGCCTCTATGATTTCGCCATCATTCGGAAACCTGTCAAGGAGAACATCCAATATACGGATGATGGTCGCTGGTATGGAAGTTCCCAAAGGGTTGGTGACCCAGAACGAACTCGAATTGGGGATTGATCCCTCAGAATCCAGGTCGATTACATCGTCGTCTGGGGCGCGGATACCCCTTCCGATGCTCGCGGTACATCTCATCACCGTCAGGCCTCGTAATAACCCCAACTCCGGTTGCCCTGTTACTGCTTCTTGACTAGCCTTTTGTGCTTCCTCAAATAGAGGTTCAAGTAATTTCAACAACCAAATAGCTTTCTCTTCGTCACGTTCAACTGCCTGCACAACAGCGGCAATACCTTCGGCCACACGCTCAAGAGTGTGCCCGTTAAGAGCAGGCTTGCCACGTAACTCGTGAAATTTCTGGATAAATCCTTCAACGTATTGCGGGAGGGCTTTACGACAGGTTCGACAAAGGGCGGAAATAGAACGTGATGCGCCTTGATCACATGCAGGGAATTCTAAGGACGCAAATAAAAAATTCAACACAGCGGGCAAGAGATTGGAGTTACGTTCGAAGTAGGGTGTATACCTCTCAACCACATCTGCGAGCGTTTGGCGTGTCTTCGAAGGAATAATTTGACGACCATAGCAAACCGACTCAAAAAGGTCGGAATGGAACAACGTGTGTAAAACGTCATCAGCATGTTGATTTTCAGCAACGGATTCGGCAAGTGAAGCCAAACAAAATAGAGCGACTTCGAATCCAGCCCAGTCCTCTTTAGCTATGGAGGACGACGCCTGATCCAAAACATGGCGAATAACATCGACACCCAGCAGTGGATAAACGGAAAGGAGAAAGTCAGTAAAATCCCGTCTGAAGGCATTGAAAAGTTTTATTTCGTCATCATCCCAATCGCTAGTCACGGACTGGTCAGGGAAACGAAGCTTATGCTCGCATTCGGTAATGACGCGGGCAAATTTTTGTCGTAAATCATCCGTTACATCAATAGCATCTTCCATTATTAGTTCGTCGACGTCGTTTGCCGCTTCACTCCAAAATTCTAGTACCAAATTGGTAACCATATCGTCAACCTGCGCAACACCTGGCGAATGAAAAAGTTTGTAGAGAAGAAAAAGTACTTTATCGTGTGGTTCATCCATCGGGCCAGTGAGGATTTCAACCTGCTTGGTGATGGAGTATCGTAATAGGAGATCTAGAAAGCGCATCATCTCTTCTTCATGATCGCCATTTAAAATAGCAATCATGTACTGCTCCCCCGATGGGCCAACCAGGAACTCTAATACTGCTCTAATATGAGCGGCATTTACAAGTTTTGGCTGGTTGGCTAGGACTTCTGTAAACAATTCCATCGAAACCGAGGCAACAGCGGGAAGAACCAGGAAGCGGGCAGCAAAATCTAGAGGTTGTGCTACCAAACTTGCTAGATTTGGAGGGTTATATTTTGCCGTGTAGAAAGAACATAGCCATGCCTAGTAAAGCTCTCAGTATTAGGGAAAATAACAAGATAAGGTAGGTAGGGGATAAAAACGTACATGTAGAGTTGAAATAGATTCCTGCGCCGTGTTCACTGCTTGGTCGGTTCCCTGTTTGTTGCCATTTCCCTCAATATTTTTAATCGCTCGCTGACAGCCATAGTTAACCAAAGCAATGGCATCAACGGCATTTTCAAGTAAACGATTCCTAGATTCGGTTCTAAACAAATAGTTAGCAAGAAGGAAATACTGCAGAGGGGTTAAAAAATTACCTTTCAGTAGCGTAACGGGAAGCTTCCTCGGCTAATGCGGAAGTATAGGATAAAACAGCCAGCAGGCGCTCATGGCTGAGTGAGGGCAAGGCCAAAGATTCAAAGCTGCGAGAATCTGAGGCATCTTCGGCAAGGTATTTTCCGTTGGCTAGTGAAACAGCTATATGGCGTAGACAGTAGGTCCATGGTGCATCGGGTTTGAAGAAGAAGCAAGTCATGGTGGAGAAGAATTTCCTCATGACGAGGGGGGTTTCACAGTTGTTAATTAAAAGTATGAAACAATCAACAAGCCGTATAAGCAGGCTCATTCGTTGTTCTAGGTTTAGAATATTCCTGATAAGAAGAAAATGAAGGTTAGTACGGCTATCGGATAATAACATGATAAAGTATTTGAATCACTAAACGTACCAGTCTTGGTTGATTTTCATGGTCAAAGTCAGCGGACCGTAAAACCTAACACTGGGGTCATCGCTCCCTAAGAACCCGTCCGCAATCATCCATCCGGCAGCTGATTTTTGTAGGGTTAGAAGACGGTCCTGAATGGCAGCGGCTTGCCTTCCGAGACCAGGAGTAGTGAGATTCTTAGCCAACTACATGTAATTAGGTTCGTTAATAGGAGAACCCTCACTTGAGAAATCTAAAACGTGAATCAGAACATACTTGTCTAGCTTCTAAGATAGCTTCATTGGGCCCAGGCTGGGTAGGCTGGCCACCTTCTAACTCCATAATTGGGGTAACCATTGTGATGTCGATTAACTTGGCTTGAGAGACGCAATAATAGCCCGGTTGGCTTGCAAAACACAGGAAGCTATGCGGTGATGGGTCGGATAGGAAAGATATCTAGCATGGACCATATCTGGCGCAAAGCATGAATGGGTGGGTATCGAATATTGACTTGAGAGTTCTCAATCAAGCCATCCACAAGAGGAAAAAAAACAAAAAAAGATGTAAGATTTCAGTGGGTTTAGAAGGCTGGCGATTTGCCCCTGATGCTCATTCATATACACAAACGGTACAGTGAGTCAGTATTTTGAAGAGCTGCTTAGAAAAAAAAAGGATAAATGAGGAAAATAATGGGCAACAGTCAACGTGAGATATGACTTAAAGCCGGGTGGGTAGGTAGGGTAGCTCAGCTACTAACCCAACGCATGTGGCACCGGAAATTTCATTAGAAAGTGAAAAGAGGATCCAAAGCTCAGGGATATCAGCATCATCTGAGTGTGATAGAACAATCTGAGTGTGAATGAATCCTTAAAGGCCTGGCCTTGTGCAGGGGGATTGTGAGGATGGGGAGCAGGATGTTCCCAGAAAGTTAGCAGGCAAGGGCTGTGACCATGGATGTTAAATGATGAGTTGAGAACAAAAACCAGAAAGCGCCAGTTAGGTGAACTTAAAAGCAGTAACGTCTCTCACCATGGAAAAGATACATTGTGGTTTGGCGCGTGGTTAATTATTATTTATACGCGCACTCTCTCTTCTCTGTGCCTTTTTAATGTTAACATTCTCCAAGGTTGAGTTGATCTGGAGAGGGGATGGATCAGGTGACCTTCTTCCTTTTTATTGCTTGTTTGTGTCACTTGTTGTGCTTGTTTGATGCTTGTTTTTGTGCTTTTTTTTGCTTGTGCCTGGCTCCCTGGAAAAGAACGAAGAAACGAACATCACCACTGCACTCTCGAGCCATGGGTTTGTAGAATCAGTGGCCTCTCGCGGAAAGTCTATTATATTCTATAAAAACCCAATTGTTAATAGAGCAAGACACAAGGTTATTTTTAGTGAGTCCGGACCCTGCAGTGTATCCAACACTAAGTATGGAGTAATAGATACTTGTTACTTGTTACTTGTTTACTTATCCTTGCATCCAAATCCTGGCCAAGAGCACAGCGTCTTGTTCCTATTCGTAAGTATATTAAGGGACCTGGCAGTAGTTAACAACAACCCCTCTCTCTTTCTTCCCCATCTAGTAAATGAATCCTCTTCGCCACCGGTTTCTCTTCTTCTCCAAGTCTCATTCCTGGTCTTTCCCATTATCTTTCGCTCAGTCGTGTCGCCCCTTTTCTACATCCAATATCGATATGCCGGTTGACACTTCCCTTCGCCTCGCCAGGCTGCGAGAGTTGATGACCCAGCATAAAGTTGACGTATATAGTATGGATCGAGATAACCCTGTGCTTCTCGAGGCCACATGTGCATTTGCTCCGACTAACTCTTTTCTCTTTACTACTTTGAAGTTGTGCCATCGGAAGATAGTCATCAATCAGAGTATCTTGCACCATGCGATGCTCGAAGAGGTGAATCAGAATAACTACCCCTCTATTTACCCCTCCTCCTCCTCCTTCAACAACTTATCTACACACACCCGCACCCGCGATTTGCATCGAAAATGACGCCCAGTATGACTGCTGATACAATCTCGCAGCCTATATTTCTGGCTTCACTGGCTCTGCTGGCTGTGCCATCATCACCATGGTCAAAGCCGCTCTGTCCACGGACGGACGATACTTCAGCCAGGCTGCAAAACAACTTGATAGCAACTGGCTTCTATTAAAACGCGGGATGGAGAACGTGCCTACCTGGGAAGAATGGTATATATATACATATGCTACCGATCTACCACATCATCCGATTGTTGTGCTAGAAAAAAAAAGGAACAAAAACGTTAACTGGAAATAAATAGGACTGCTGAGCAGGCCGAAGGCGGGAAGGTGGTTGGTGTTGATCCATCGCTCATCACAGCGCGTGAGTTTGTTTAAGGCATCCTTCAGACAGTGGCGGTTTTACAGTCAGTTTGGTTAATCATTCACAGCGGATGCTCGAAAACTCACCACAACCATCAAGAATGGCGGAGGATCCTTGGTCGGCTTAGATCAAAACTTGATCGATCTAGCATGGGGATCTGAGCGCCCACCCCGTCCAGCCGAACCTGTAGTGGTACAGCCGATCCAATTTTCGGGCAAGTCGTTTGAAGAGAAGCTGGAAGTATTGCGAAAAGACCTTGCAAAGAAGAAGCGGGCAGGCATGGTTATCTGTATGAATGTCGCTCCCCCGATCTACTACTGAGTTGAATATATATACTGACCACCCCCTAGCGACACTGGATGAAATCGCATGGCTATTTAATCTGCGTGGAAACGAGTACGTCTCCGATCTATTTCTACCCTGATTCAAGGCTAACTAATTGTTACAGTATTCCTTACAACCCGGTTTTCTTCTCATACGCCGTCGTAACCCCCACTACCGCAGAGCTCTACGTCAACAAAGACCGTTTGGATCCTGAAGTGATAAAGCACCTGGCTGACAAGGTCGTTTTGAAACCGTATGACGCCATTTTCGACAGTGCCAAAGCCCTAGCCCAAGCTAAACAAGCGAACAACAATGATTCGTCTGACAAATATGTCTTATCCAACAAGGCGTCCTGGTCATTAAGCTTATCGCTAGGAGGAGATCGTAATGTTGCTGAGATCCGAAGCCCAATTACCGATGCGAAAGCAATCAAAAATGATGTGGAGTTGCAGGGCATGAGGGATTGTCATGTCCGTGATGGAGCAGCCCTTTCTGAGTACTTCGCTTGGTTAGAGAATGAGTTAATCGTCAAAGGTACCAAACTAGACGAAGTGGATGCTGCCGACAAGCTCGAAGAAATTCGATCCAAGCACAAATATTATGTTGGCCTATCCTTTGATACCATCTCGTCTACCGGCCCTAATGCTGCAATCATCCATTATAAGCCGGAGAAAGGTGCCTGTTCGATCATAGACCCAAATGCCATTTACTTGTGTGACTCTGGCGCACAGTATCGTGATGGCACCACAGACACAACAAGAACCTTACATTTCGGAGAACCCAAGGAGTTTGAGAAAAAGGCTAATACACTTGTACTGAAGGGTATGATTAGCATTGACACCGCTGTGTTCCCGAAGGGAACTACAGGCTATGCTATCGATGCGTTTGCAAGACAATATCTATGGAAGGAAGGTTTAGATTATCTCCATGGCACAGGCCATGGCCTTGGATCATATCTGGTAAGAAGATGAGTCCCATTCAACCTTTTCGGACGATTATTAACTAGGAAACAGAATGTCCACGAAGGGCCGATGGGTATTGGAAGCCGCGCAGCATATTCAGAGGTTCCACTATCTGCTGGCAACGTCTTATCCAATGGTATATAACACCCCCCTTCTTTGTTCCTTTTTTTGTGAAACATGCTTACAAGTCAATAGAACCGGGCTATTATGAAGATGGCAACTTTGGTATTCGCATCGAGAGTACGTATCATTCCCCCGTTGACACTATCGAACCTCTACTAATCATAGCTACAGACGTGATACTTGCCAAAGAAGTTACCACCCCACACAAATTCGGCGAAAAGCCCTGGCTTGGGTTTGAATATGTCACAATGACTCCATTATGCAGAAAACTGATAGATCTTACTCTTCTTACCGAAGGCGAGAAGAAATGGGTGAACGACTATCATGCAAAGGTTTGGGAGAAAACGAGTGGGTATTTCGAGAACGACGAGTTGACGAGGGCCTGGCTGAAGCGCGAGACTCAACCTCTTTAAAGATTCAGAAGGCAGTCAGTCTATTACTTTTTTTTTCTTCCCATTGTTGTATTCGTTGTCGTGCTATGGAGTACATACCCTCCCTTGGGGAACCTCTCGATGCCTAGCATATATCCAATGAATAGACTTATCGTGAATTTCGGGAGCATGTCGGCTTTATCTAGTAATTTCCATATTTCGACGGAATTTATATCTAAGACAGACTGATGCAAACCAGTAACTCCATTCACACCGTACCGAGTAGTTGGACGCATTACGTGACTTGTTAGTTTAAACTTCGTGAAGTTAATTTGTTTCCCCATCATCATAATAAATGAACGATAAACAGCTCACCCCTTCTTCACATCCTTGTATATAATTTTAATTAAACTGAATGGTCACTTCAATTGGAGGCGCGTTTGTCAACACCTTTTTTTTCGCTAATCCTGTTCAATATCTGACCAGTCATGATCCCTTTGTCAACCCGGTCCATTCGTGCATAGATCGTACCAGCGAAATCCACCTACCGTCCTACCCACCCTCCCACTGATTTGTTATGAGCTCCCGAAACGCCGGTCCAGGCAACCATCCTGCGAACAGTGCCTTCGATCGAGAATACGATCGATATAAAGCAGATAATGGGCCAATGAGTACTATGTCGAACGGCTATGGAAGGCCACGGGAGCGACGTGCTGGGGGATATGGTGGTTTATTAGAGTCGAATCCGCCCAAAGAGGAGTCGTCAGATCATTTATCCAGCCAATATTCTCTCCGAAACCGGACTCGCGATGAAGATGGGGGACCTTCATGGGGTGCAAATAGAGACGACGGACGGTTAAGAAGTAGAGAGAGATATGGTGTGGACGGGAGGCGCCGAAGTATCAGCCGGGAACCACGAGGCCATAGTGTAGGAGGAGGAGGAGGGAACCAGGAAATAGATGGTATGCTTTTCATAACAGTTGTCGCATTGGGATTTGATATTTATTGATCTGGCTGGCTAATTGGAATTATTCTCGTCTGGCAGGTGTTCTCCAGCTCATTGAGGATGAATGGGACTTTATGGTCAGCGACAACTGTATACCGGTACAAGTTGGTTTACAATTGATGGATACAAGTACACTTGGACGTGCGGATAAAGAGCCGGACTTTTTACGAATGAATAACACGATACAACAGACATTGCGATCTGTAGTTAACGGTGGGTGCTTCCTTCGTGCTTCGCTAGATATGTGACAACTGAAAGCAAATACTGACTGATTGATATTGCAGAGTATCACCAGGGCTTCGGCGGTTCGATAGAAACCTATCATAAAATCCGATCAAGCATCCACAACTCCCAAACCCAGATCCGTGGATTAAAAACCACCCTAATCGAAGCCAAAGCTGGGTTACTTAGCATGAAGCCGGACTTGAAGGGCTTAGCAGTAGCGTCGCAGGGCTACGATGACCTTCTACAACTTTTCGGCAGCGTCGAACACCTTCAATCCCTTCCGGAGAAGCTGGAAGCAGGAATATCGGAGAAAAAATTTATTGCTGCTGTGGATGTACTCCTGGAGGGCAACAGACTGCTCGCCGACCCGGAGCTCAAAAAGATCGGAGCTCTCGCCGATCTACGAGTATATTTTAGCAACCAAGAAACGACATTGACTGATATCCTTGTTGAAGAGCTTCATGACCATTTATATCTCAAGTCTCCGTATTGTCGTGACCGATGGAAGCCACCATCCGAGAAGGAGGGGACAGCAACACCCTCTAGTGCGAATGGGTTTGTATCATGGGAAAAGCCAGTTTACAAATTTTTATCCAATTTAGACACCTCCACTCCTCTCGTGGAAGATGGATCAGTTAATCCCGAGTCCGACACCTTTTATTACATCCATGTCATAATCGAAGCCCTGCATAAAATGGGAAATATGGAGATTGCAGTTGATCGAGTAGAGCAAAGACTTCCAGTCGAGTTATTCGGCGTGGTTGATAGAACGGGCGTGGAGGTGGATGCTCGATATCCCAAACCAGCCCGCACTCTCCAACGAGAAGAACCAGCCCCGGGTGCACCTACGGATTTGAACCTAGAGCGAGGCCATGTTCTCTCGGAATTTTTATGGAATTTATACTCGAAATTCGAAGCCATTGCCGAAGGACATCGAGTTATGCATGACGTTATAGCAGGTATCATAAAGCGGGATACGATTCGGGATCACGAGTCCTTGATCGTGAATTTCCAAGAATTATGGAAATTATATCAAAGCGAGGTAAGATCTACGTTTCTAATCTAAGTCGCTAATTGCTAACTATTATCTTTACGAAGATGCGGTCATTGTTGCATGATTACCTTGCGACGGACGGGGCGAAATCTTACAGGGCCACACCCAGTGCCACGAACGAAGAGGCTGCTCCTTACTCGGTCCAACGTGATAAAACAAAGGTTATTTTCCCCTTCTCTTTTCTTTTACAAATCGTTTTCTCATTGGTGATGCATTTCTAGAAACTATTTAAATTGTCCGAAATCGACCAAAATACCCCCTTTATGAAGACCGAACAAACTGCCCTTGCCGAAATCTTGAGAGCTTCTGTTCCTGGGCTCGTACCAAAAACACGCCAAATATTTTCCGTTAAAAATGCTGCGAGCTCGAATCAGGAAAGTTCAGGAACCGGACATAAATTGCTGATTGAACCGAGTGTCTTCAATATTAGCTTGCTCTTGCCGCCTGCACTCGCTTTTATTCAACGACTCAAGGAGATAGTTCCTCCTAACTCTGATATCTTGATGAGCACTTTGACATCGTTTTTGGATGAGTTTTTGGCCAACGTTTTCCAGCCTCAGCTTGAGGAAGCTGTTAGCGAGCTATGTACAGCCAGTTTCATAGCTGCAGATGCCTACACCGAAGATTCGCAATGGGCCATCCATTCGACGAGGCCCATATTCAAGGTATGTAATCAATTATTTTTTTACACCTTATGCTATCTGTTTTCATTGGTACCCTTTCTAACATGCTTCCTTAGGGAACGGTGAATTTTATGAACGTGATTAAGACTTTTAGCCGAATGCTAGATAGCATTCCCCATGACCAAGCATTTTCGCAGCTCATCATTGATCAAATCGTAACGTACTATAGCAAATGCTCTGGATGGTACAAAGGTAAAAACAGGTTGTTTACTCGAAAGTTGAAAATCCAATGCTAATTTTGAACCGTGATAGCCCTCATGACCCGAGTGTCTTCAACATTTCCGTCTGGAGTAG
This sequence comes from Myotisia sp. PD_48, assembly GCA_032988175.1. NCBI lineage: Eukaryota > Fungi > Ascomycota > Eurotiomycetes > Onygenales > Myotisia > Myotisia sp. PD_48. The sequence continues at coordinate 113,325 of JANTQB010000005.1, read as the reverse complement.
GCTTAAAGACTTCAGCAGCCCTTGCGGAATCGGGAGAAATTCGTGGTACCGCGATGAAATTGTGGGATAGCTCTCGCGACGAGAAGCAGGATTATATTAACAAAGTATGCACAACCCCACTTCTAATAGTTAGGAGATATGAGAGCTAATCAGCCTTTTTCAGGAAGTCGAATTGCTTCTTCATGCTACGTTAGACTCGTTACAGGGTTTCGACGTGATATGCGATCCCAAAACAGTTGCTTCACTTTCATTACTCTATAACAGCGTGGTATGAATTTTTTCCCCCTTTAGTTTAATGATTCTACACTGCAGGTGTCTAACTTATTTTGCAATAGAACTGGCTCATTAGCAACCTCCTCAAACTGCGTCATATCACACCCTATCAAGCAAACTCTACCAATAGTCAACCAAGACAGATGGTTCGCACACGTCGCTGGACACTAGAAACCTCGATGAAACCGAAGCGCGGAGACCTAGAGCAGCCCCTTCGGCTCCCCATGACGAAAGAATCCGTAGTCGGTTTCGACTCTGCGATCGAATCCCTCCAAGCCCTAGCTTTCACTTCTCTTCTAACTCTCTATCTCGATATTCGTTGTGGGGCCATATACATGGTTGTACGCTGTCTCAAAGGCAACATTGAAACCCGACAAGCCGAATCCCTTAATCCAAGCATCATCATGGCCAACACGACATTAAATAGCTGGGCACACATCGTATCTGTCCAACCAACAGCCGCATCGCCCGCCATTCTCGAACTCAACGGCGAACTCATCTCCTTCAGCGCCTGCATGTCCACCTACCTCGGCTTCAACGAATGCCGCTTCATCACCTCCGGCCTAGCACGATTAGTCGACCGCACCATCGTATCCGGCGCACGCTTCATCGAAGCCATGAACAACAACGGCGCGCTTCGTCTCCAGCTCGACGTTCTCGTGCTGCAACAAAACCTGAAGAATATCATGGTCATAGGCCCATCGCCCGGTGCAACCACACATAAACCGTCTTCGATCTCGGAACAACCCAAAGACGGACGCCCAACATCCTCGTCGTCGACATCGTTGCAGGAGACCGTTGCGCTTCCTCAGAGCGCGAAGTTTTTGGACTGGTTCCTTGACGGAGCGGAGAAGGCGCTGCAGTATGCTAAGGATGAGAAGGATATGTTTAAAGAGATGGGGAATAATCAGGCGTTAGAGGCGGGGAATGGAGACCCGTTTACGTATGATGAGTTAAAGGTGTTGGTTGAGCTGTGCTTTTCGGCAGTTTTGAGAGGCCCGAGGGGATCAGCGTCGAGAGAGGAATTTATTGCTGCGAAGCGTGGGAGTGGTGATGCGCTGCTCCGACTTAGTGAGGTTATGTGGGATACTTGAGTTTATCGTTTTAGACGTGATTCCTACATTTACGGTTTTATCTATTGGCTCTTTCTATCGATTTATTTCTTTACGGCTCATTGTCTTCTTTGTGTTTGTCTTTCTCAGTTTTCCCCCCCCGTATATAGGCACTTATTGGCGCATGTGCTGTTGGGTAGTTGTGCTAGTTTAGGTACGAATTATTATGAGTGTGCTGTAAACTCATTCTCCTACACTTAATACTTCCAAACTTGGGGGATTCGTTCCGACGAAATCGCATTCAGGCTATGGGATATGTTACACATTGTTATGGACGGTTATGGACGAACGGGAATAGTGATAATGGATGTAAGAAAAGATGAATGGATTGGTACGATTGATTTGTCCCCTTAAGTACATGTAGGAAAAAGGTTCCCATCGAACCATAAATATTGACCACAACCAGGCCAGCATAGGAAAGACATACGACGCCTGAACTTGGAATAGACACATCGAATAGAAAGAAAAAAAACATTCATAATAAAGCCCTGGCAACCATCAGATATCTGTCCCGTGGGGCTCCCATTTGACATCCCTGGATACAGAAGAGCCTGAGCCTGGAATTATTGTATGTACTACTCGAGAGGCAAGCCTGGTCCAGGAGCAGAGCTAATAAAATGCAAAACCAACGCCGCAGTAAGCAGATAAGAAGATCAACGGGAAGGCAAGGTAGCCGGGGGTAAAGGAAAATTAAAAGGTAGATTCCAAACACCGAGAGAAGTTTTGAGTTGAATAGGCCTTAGAATGAATGATCCGAAGACTAGATCTTGACAGCATTCGTTCTCACGGAAGGGTTGGATAGTTCGTTGACGGTGTAAAAACCAAACACATGCGACACGACAGGGGTAACGAGATAGAAGATGGAAGAAATGCTGATAAACCGAACTTATTATGAACTGAATCTCAAACAGCGGCGTGAAAGGTAGGAGAGGAAATCATGAAAGAGTTGAGTTAGATGTGCTGGTTTGTGTCATCAATATCAAGTTGCATCAAAGTCTTCTCGTCATCATAGTCATCGAACACTAGACCAGCTTCTCGGCAGCGTTGGATCCATTTGGCGGAAAGATTGCCTCGTCGGTTGACTTCAGCTTTCAGTTTAATATTCTGGGTGCCGATTTCGGTGATTGCTTGGTTGGTAGTCATGTTTGTAGTTTCGAAACGTGCAGACATCTCTTTAGCATCTTCTTGGAGTTTGTTGATGTATTGAATTGCGCGTTGTAGAATGGAGCCCTTAGCCTTCTCACAGCCAGGAACTAGCTTGGCAATCTCGTTGATTCCTTCATTGATGGTTTCACGACGACGGCGTTCAACTGGAAGAAATGAGAGAGAGGGATTAGAATTTGGACATTTAGTATGAGTGGGTACTTTAGTTTCGAGGGTCGCTTCTTAACTTACCTTCCTTGTGGTTGTTCTTGCGGATTTGGTGCCATTCAGCAGAGCCAACGTTTGGTTTTGGAGCCATTTGTTGTTGTAACTGAGAATGAACTTGAGCCTGGGCCTGGGCTTCACGGGCAGCGTAAACAGCAGCGGCAGTAGAGTTATGTCCTTGAACACCTAAGGAAACATCTCCGACATCTTGGCCAAAGTTGAGGTTGTTTCCGAGACCATTTCCATCATATGAAGGGTCAGGAGGAGGATACTTGGATTCTGGCTGGTGAGCAGCAAGAGCAGCCTTTGCAGTCATAGCGCTCTCGTCAGAAACGCCATTCTGATTACCTACAGCTTGGAGGAGTTGTTGATCGATGTGGCTCAGATCGGTAGCATTGTGCGAATCGTAGTAGCTGTCGGGAGGTTGCATGTTGAACGGGGAGGTCGGTCCGCCTTGATTGTTCTGTCCTCCATGAACCGAATGCGCGAGGCGCTGAACGTCACCTGAATCCATATGATCGCGTTTGCGTTTGTTGTTTGGGTGACCAGAGACGTCGTGGCCGTGATCCATTGGGCTCATAGAGGGATCGGACATAACAACAGTATCAGTCTAGCTGCAACAATAGTAAGTATTCAATATTCAATATTAGAGCGAAATAAATCAAAGCCAGAGAAGTTTTTGAGGTTTTTAAAAGGTTCCTCGGGTTTAAAAGATCAGATCCAAGAAAAACAAGAAGAGTTTGAAAAGTAAGAACAGCTGAGTTCTTGCATCAGCAATCAGCAATGTACAACTTAGGGATGGAAATCGGTTGATTCCTCTTCCTAATGTCTTCAGATTGCTGAGGAATGGTTTGACGAAGGCCAAACGCGAAACAGACAACTTGTTGGCCCATCACCAACCAAGCTTGGTTTCGTTAACACCATCACTGATCTTTGCTTCGAGGGTGCGATCAGTACTATGATGGAGTGGTTTAATCCAACCAGCCTGTGGGTACTAGAAAACGATACTACCGAAACGAAGCAACGGAAGCGGGGTTGAGGCCATCGTTTTTTACGCGGAAGACGCGTAACTTGAGGCCACAACAAGAAGTGAAGGGAAGGGAAAAAAACAGGGAGATAGAAGTGGGCAGCGATGCGGGAACGAGCAGAGCAGCGAGGACAGCAGACAAAGGGGATTGATGAAGCTCGAGACAAGCACTCGCAGATGGGCTTTGATTCAGAGATGGGGGATTTTATTTCTTTTACTTACCTTTAGAGAGGCTTGTTGAGAGATGTGAGGATTATCAGGTGACGACAAGTCACCTGTTCTGGTTTGGATATAGATCGCGACGAGGAATAGAATAAACAAGAGAAAACTAAAGACCAGAGCAAGTGAAATTCACACTCTGGATGTAGGAAACACTTTGTATAGATTTGACACCAGCATGCACAAAAAGGGCAGCGATAACAGACCAGGAAGGTGAGGGAGAATTAAAAGCAGGCAAGATATGGGAGAGGAGAGGAAGTGAGAGCGAAGGGAAGAAACTCACGTGGCGAGGGTTGATTTCTGGGTGATTTCTTAGGGGTACGGATCCGCACTCACACCACTTGTGCTGTTCTATTTTTTTCTCTCATTCTCTTCATTTATTAATTCAACTCATCTTTTCTAACTTAATAATAATATTAAATCTTCCTTTAGTTCTCTTCTGGTGGAAGAGTCCTCTTCCTTCTTGGATCTGTTGGGGTATTCCTCCCATCATGTCTTGTTATTTTGTAGTTACAGTGAGAGCCAACATGCTGGATTCCCCCATCATGACAGAGGAGGTATTTCGTTGATTCAAATCTCACACCCACCGAATCAATCAATCCCTCTCTGGTTACACACCATTATCTAACACACTCACTTGGACACTCTCATACACTGAACACTAATTACTCCCTAATAATTATGTCTTATTCTTATCTCTCTCTAAGGATGCATGGATGGAGATGGATGTCCACCAACTTGGGGGGCTGGTCATGTGCCGGTGATCCCGTGGTCTCCCTTTTTTCTTGGCTGACGAATCACTTGCCACTCTCTCCTTTGACTAACAAACAACCTTAAGGAGTCAAGGAGTTGATCTCACTTACATACGAGTAGAAGTTAGATAGAGAGGGTCACCTGTGAATCATCAGATAAATCATATATCTTGTACAGGGAATTAGAGACATGACAACAAAAAGAAGACCTTAAACTGACTAGACTAGACTCGACAAGTTGGTTGGTTACTTATTAGTGGTCATATGTTGATCTTCCCAACCATCCTAGGCACTGAATCAGTATCAACAAAACAAATCCCTTCCTCTGTAGCCCCTAGCATATCCCAAATCACTATCTCGGCTTCTGAACCACGGCTATCGGACAATTCTCTTGTAGGTGGACGCGATCGGCGGATCCCAATTACACAGCTGGATCCCGCATATCTCGCCGTATCCTTCCCTTCCGAACCCTCCTCTTCTCCCGCCCGATTAGCAAACACAATTATAATCTGCTCATCAGCCTGGTCTGTTGAACTGCAATCGCCATCCCCATCCCCATCCCCATCATGCGGTAGTAAAAGGGGTCGGAATCGCGACATCCAATATTGAAAAGTATCTAAATCCGGTTTGCCCTTCAGAGCAGCCAATCCCTCAGAATCCAAAACTGTAAGCCATGCCATAGATAAGATTATCAACTTAACGCCGTTGATTCTGGCAAGCGTCGCAAATTCACAGGCGCTTGGTGGTGTAATGAATTTATACGGATTGATGTCCATACAGATTCCACATGTGGCCGATATTCGGCTGGGATCACGATCAGCCGTCGAGGTTGAAATCGGAACCTCCGATTTCGATTTCGATGGATCATCTAAATCTTGACGATATTCTAATTTCGACCGATTGTCTAAATATTGGCGCGATTCTGATCTCGACGTGCTCAATGGAAACAAAAACTGTCCCTTCTGGTGTGACTCGCCCTCATGTGCCCATGGCTCGTCTGTATAATAGAGGAAATGTTTTCTGTAGTTCAACAAGGACTTTCCTTCTTCGTCAACAAATAGTAGCGAGTTAAAACCACGCTCGTCTTGGTCTCCATCTTCGGACCCGGATGAAGAAATCGAGGACTGAGAAGGGTAAATCTCAGGGTAACCCACACCCACAACAGAGCCTAGTCGACTAGCAGCCGAACGTGCCCATTCCAGCGAAGGACCGGACTCGGGATTTTCGAAATAGGGTCTGATTGCTTTCAACGAGGGGAAGTTATAACCTAGGACCAGTTGTTAGCTATGCATATTATTTACAGTAACTAGGTACCTATTATTCTTCTTCTGCCTATTTGTATTACCTGTAAATGCCAGTTCAGGCAAAACCAGCAGATCCAGCCTTTCTTTCTTCTCGCCCTTTTGAAGCTTCTGTTCTAGCTTCGCCAGCAAGTCGTCGCCGCGCCGTATGTTGCCATCAACTTCTCCAAGCTTGGATCGGAGTTGGAACGTCGCGATTCTCATGGTTGTTCGAGAAAATATACATCTATACATCAACAACTCAGGAAATTATGAACTGGTTTCCGTGATTCCATGGGAGAGCCAAAGATGACCAACTTCTTAGCGTCGTGGGGCTAGTTAATTTAAATCAACTTTCTTTTAGAGATGTCTTCGAGATGCATGCTTTTTTGTATTCTTGTTGATTTATAAAGACCTACATACTCAGTTCAAAGAGTGGATGTACGTACAGGATATACAAATATGCAGCTATCCCTGCTTCAACTGGACTCGAATAATATGAACCTCCAAATAAGAGTTTCCAGAACAATGCTAACTATTACCTAAACTATTAACTAAACTAAGTTAACCAAAAGGTCTAACTAACTACTCCGTATTACAGAACCTTTCTATTTCCTCGATCTCTAAAACGATATTACATTTTCCAGCGCATATCCAGAACTGACTGCCCTTGTCTACAAAGGTTTTCCTACTTCTCTCCTTTTTCTTACATTTTAGATACCTAGAGTTAACCTATGCTTCTCTACAAAAGCATCTTCATATCTTCTCTTTTTTTTGTTTTCGGTTTTTTTTTAAAAAGCGCCATACCTAGAATTATACCTAACTATGCTTAAGAATTCCATGCTGAACAAGTGTCCCGATTCCCACTATCGTGCATAGGTTCAATACTTCATATTAATAATGTGCAGATGTGTAATGGGGACCAGGAACTCGGCAAAAGGGATCTGCACAAACGTATACCTGCTGGTATGGGCTTTGTCCAAGGTGAGGATGGTAAGTAGACTGGTAGTAGGCATGAGGTTCAGGAGCTTGGTAATTAGGCGGGAACGAGCTTTGCCCGGTGTTATGATGATACTGATATGTGCTAGGCATATCGGTAGGATGCTGCCCAGGATGGGGATACCCACTGGCTTTCTTCCCACTTTTGAAGGTCATATTTTCAAACTGGTCCGCAAGATTGTGGTCAACCCTAGGTGGCGGTGTAGGTGCACGAGGGTATATGGGTTTCTGTTTCCCAGCCTTTGGAGGTTTAGGAGAACTATGGATATCATGTTGGCTTGGTATCTCCCTTGGATGCCTGGAAGATCGGGTATCTGCTGTTGCTCTTGAAGACTTAGAAGAGCTCTGGGAATGATACTGATCAGACCCTTTTCGATAATCTCCTTCCAGTCCATCATGCCTATAGTGATCAGATTGGTCTCTTGTCTCTCTTGAAGGTTTGGAGCTCCATGTATCATTTCGGTCTGGCCTTGGAGCTTTGGAACTCCGGGTATCATTTCGGTCTGGCCTTGGAGCTTTGGAACTCCATGTATCATTTCGGTCTGACCTTGGAGCTTTGGAACTCCGGGTATCATTTTGGTCTGACCTTGAAGGCTTGGATCTCCGGGTATCATGTTGGCCTGGCTTTTTACAATACTCTGGATCATCGGAACCAAAGCTGTCATAATCAGAACTCAGGTTATCGTCTTGGCCTGTTGTCGCTCTTGGATGTCTAGAAGAACTCTGGGACCTCTGTTTACCTGCCCTTCGATATTTTCCAGGCTCTGGACGCTTGTGAATTCTTGGTGTAAAAGTCTCCTGGGAATCATGCCGGACTGTTCCCTGACCTTCTACATAATAATTTGCTGAATCTCCATACGTGGATAAAAATTCCTTGAAGTTTATCTGGAATGCCTCTGCATCATCCTCGTTCCGTTTGAACTTTGTCCAGGCGGAAAACTCTAGGTGTGTTGTTGCGATTGACTTCTCATGCTCAAGCATGAATTGCAAGAGATTGGCGGAGACTAGGTCTCGATAATGAATTTCCCTCTTTCTAGCATCGAAGGTAATGGCAAACCATCGTTCTGGCACAGAATCCAACCTAACATCACAATCTTCGCTCGATCCGAATGTGTACCCTGCCAGCTTATCTTTGGGTGGGTTTTCTGTTGTCAGAACGATACAGGGGAGAGAACTATTGTTCGGGTCTGTGCCAATGTGTTTTTTGTTATGAGCCTCGTGTTTGTCACTGACAATAATCTTTTTTGCAGCACTGTTAATTGGCTTAAGACATAAAATACGGGTTTTATCTGATGGGGCCATGATCAGAATATAGATTTGTACTCAGTAGCCTGAGTTAGATAAATAAGGGCATCTGGGTTAAGCTAATACAGGGAACACGGCCCCTATTTAATTGCAGAGGCCGATTGAGAGCTTTCGTCGAACGAGAATCAGTGTGTCGCGGTGCTGTTCAGCGTGATAACGCAGCAACGCCCCCATGACCGGTATCATATTTGTTTCAATAATTCTAACCAACAGTGTTCAAGATTCTTCACTGCGAGACACCTACTGCAGCATAGTTTCTGTGTGGCTGGTGGGGTAAAGGCTTCGCCGGATCAGGAAGCCAACAGAAAAATCCCACCTGAACTTCAAATAAACATGTTGGTTGAAGCAGATCCGTCTCATCTGGTCAGAAGGAACAAGTGAATAAACATTTTCATTCCAAACTAAAAAAATGTTTGACACCAACAGTAGATAAATGGTATAGCGAAGTCTTATTGAATGTAAACCAAGCCTCCTTGGACGCCATAAACCTTGAAAAAGGGCTTCTGAAACGCAAAATAACTAACAAAAAACGCCTGAAACCTATCGGTAACTCAACAGATACAGCTTATACATGGTCAATAAACCCGTGATGCTAAAAAGGAATATGTAGATATTTGATGAAGAAAGAGTAGTGGGGCTAGTAGTCATCTCTGTGGTGCTTTGCCCTTGGCCTTTCGCTTTTCCGAGGCCTTCCGCGCTGGCGTTATCGGTTTGAAGGCTAACCCATTCGCACCTGTCTGCCGGATCCTCTGCTCAGTTCTAGACATTGTTTGTCCAAGCCCCAGCGCTGTAGACGGAGCAAGTGCTACATCGTACCCATTAACGATGGTATGAGACCCTTCCAGAATCGGAGGGCGAGACTCGACTCCGCTGGATAGCCCGAATATAGGCGTAGACGACCGGGAAACCGAATCTCGGAATGAAGAGGTTTCGTCCCAAGCACGAACCCCCTGTGATAGCCTGTTCGCTGCCAGCCGTGCCGCTGAAAGTATAAGTTCGTCTTTATTAATTACTGATGATGTTGTGGATTCAATGTCGGCCAGCGACGACGGGACGCTTCGTTTGCGTTTAAGACGATCCGTTTTCAGTAGCTTTTCTACTGAAAATTCGTTGCCGGGCGATGACCTAGTTGATGTTGAGGACTTAAAATTGTATTCTCCATTCGGTCGCATGTCCAAGAGAGAATCTGCTTTTCGACTACCAAACTCGGCCTCCACAGCAGCTTTTCTAGATGCTTCCTTTTCCGCTTGCCGTCGTTCAAAAGCTCTAATTTTCGCAATATCGCGCTGCGCTGCTCGTATTTCTTCAAGTTCTCGCCGTTGTCGTTCAGCCTTTTCCCGTCTTGCTGCCTCTTGCTGCCTTTCCTTTTCTTTCCGTGCAGCTTCTTGTCTAGCCACCTCTTCATCCTTATGCCTCTGGCGTTCCTTTTCTAACTCGCGCTCCAAAGCTTTTCTTTTCTTCTCTTCTGCCTCGAATTCGCGTTTCATTTTTTGTAACTGGATTTCATAGTCGTTATTCTTTGACATGGGAGCTGGTTCGGTCGCCTTGAAGGTAATCTCTTCACTCCGACTCTGTTGAGCCTTAGGTAATATTGACTCGGGAGCTAGTAAAATCATGATTAGAGTGTACAATATACGGCGGTAAAATAAGGGGCAGTTACCAGTGGATCTCAGCGCAGGCGATGGAATAGAAGTAGAAAATATTGTTGATGAGGACGAAGGTTTTTCTTGTGGTTTATCTTTCGGTTGATTGAAAGAGGTGGGCGACTGAGGTTTGGCCGGTGGAGTGAAAGAGGAGAAAGGCGCGAGAGTATTGGCTGGTGATAATGTATCACTACCATTTGCCAATTGGAACTGAGAGCTGGGGGCGCCAAACCTGATGGAAGGTTTTCCTGTTTTTGTTTGGTGTTAGTGTTAAAAGGAAATATCCTGGAAAACAAAGGTCGCATCTTCCTACCTTGAGAAAATTGTTCTGGCGCTTGTTTTTTAACGTCTCTCATAGATCCAGTGAATAGTGGTTTAGAGTTGGACGCCGGGACTCCGCCTATTCAATGTTAGGGGGCGAACATATAACGTGAGAATAATATTGTAAAATACACACCTGTAGAGAAGGAAGACAGGGGTTGTATATTTTCAAGAGAGAACGAGGGTTTGGGTTGATTCTGAGAACTAAGAGTGGTGGGAAAGGCGAGTTGATTAGATGGAAGCCCAAACGATGGCGAAGCTTGGGCATTCGGAGCCGTTTTGGTATCTAGAGATCCACCAAAAGTTCCGCTCGGTACGGTTGATGGAGCCCCAAATAGTGGTTTCCCCTTCTTGGCTTGTTCCGGAAAGTTATTATTCGGTCCGCCGAAATTTGCGGCAAAGGAGGAGCTGAAACTAGGAGTGGAAGAAGAAAATGCCGGCGTGTTAGTTCCGCCGGCTGATGTGGTAAACATGGAAGATGGCTGCGATGGTGGTGGAACCACTGGGGAGGTCGGCTAGGAATTTTAATTAGTAAAACAGCACACCAGATGTGATGGACAAAGTAGGGGGAAGGATCTAGAGAGCCTAAAACATATGTATCGAGACAACAGCGAAGGCCAAAGAATCATGAGGTTAACTCAAAACAAAATAGTAGGCTACGAACCTTTTGCATAGAAGACTGAGGGATGAATGGAGGGGCGGACGGAGAAAACGAGGGTTTGCCGAAAGCAGAGCTGGTGGTAGCCTGAGATTGGGGTGATTCTATTCCGGGCCTGGCCATAGGATTCGAGTTTATGCCCGAGGAAAAGAAAGGAGAGGTTTGTGGTTGCGCTAAGTTTTGGAAGCCGAATGGTGCTTGCTGCTGTTCGGGCGCTTGATCATTATCATTGCTAACGAAGAGCGATTCGTCGTCTGATGGAACAGACAACTCGTTCGCTCTAAGAAGGGAGACGTCGATCATCTTTAGTTTAATGGCTTGAGGAACACTCATGCCGAGGATCACAGCAGCCAACGACCTTCCGCACCGTTTCTGCTCCACAAGCCGTTCTGAGAAAACTTGCTGAGATGATGGTTGAAATGCTATTTTCGGAAATAAAAGTTAGACAACCGAAACAGAGTGTGGCGGGACAAATGAGGAACTAGATAATATTTTCCGTCGCCAGTCGGTTGGATTTGATGGAGAATACGCACCGACGGAATCGATAGATCGATCAGCCCAATTTAAAAAGACTTTCCCTTCCGAGTTGGTTGAAAGTTGAAGATCCTGGTCTTCGCAAAACTGAATAGTCTGGTCGTCACTGTCAAATGCAAGGGCATACGTAAGTTCGCCAACTGTCCATTCTTGATTCTTGTGTTGTTGTGACTGCGGTTGTCGACAGTAGGCCTTCCATATTGACCGTATTGTTGTCTGTCGGATTTGAGGGAGATAAACCTCTGCAACACATGCCATAAGGTAGGAAACACTCTTGGATTTGAGGATATTGAAGAACCGAAAGTAAAAGCCCTGGGCAACTGCATTCAGCCTTTTGGCATCCAAGGTGCCTTGATATTGCCATGTGTTGCCTGCAGCAGCAAAGAGTTCCAGAGCTACTCGCACCCGTGGGGATTCTCTTAAATGGCGAGGCCATTTCTGGACACGGGCTTCAAGGTCAGGGCGTTGATCTTGGATGGAGAAAAGGACATAATAAGCCCGAAACTCATCTTCATGTGGAAATTTGAGTCGGTCACGATTATCGTCATAATAGTAAAGAAGAGAGAGCAAAGTATTATTCAGCTGTTCTCGTTCCTGATGATGATCGAATTGCTCTTGGTTATGAGGACTAGACAGTAAATGGAGGGAGAGGATATGGAATCGTGCGATGCGCTCCAAGCATGTTACTGCTATTTCAACATCACGTTTGTTGGTGAGCTGTTGGATAGACAAATCATTCCGTATAGAACGTGTTCTATCCCAAACAAATTTATGGATCGTCCCGAGTGTACTATCGTTAATGAGGACATGACGAAGCATGTAGTTCATTGTTTGCAGAAGCGCCTTAGGCGTTCTAATATCACCAGGTAGCTGCTCATCATGGCCAGCAGCGGATCTTCTAAACCTCTTTACCATTTTCGATTCCATGTTACTGGAAGCACCGGTTTCAGGATTGATATACTATAAACGGAGAGAAGATATTAGAAACATCGGTAAGAAGCAGTTGGGTATAAAACGGAAGAACTCACTTTTTCACACTTATCAACCATTTTCTGGACCATTCTTTCCACCCGTTCGAACTCAGGGCACATTTCTTCACAGGTACCTGTGGGTGTGATTGCTTTGTTCAAGGATCTTGGTTTAGTAGGATCTACCATAATTCCTGCCTTAATGGTGTTCGCTCGTAGAGCTACCCGCGCGTGTTTCAGCTATCATGTAAGCTTAGTTAGTATTACAGATGGCCTAAAACTACCAATGAAAGACTTGAAAGACTGTATGGAAAAAGAGAACCTTTTCATAACGACTTGTAATGTCGGAAATAGATTCGACTTCGGGATTTCCACCATTTTCGATTGCTTGAAGCCTAGGGTCTCTCGCTCGATCCACGTTCGAAGTATTCCCAGCAACTGGGTTTCTGAAGACACGAGAAACATTCGCCACTCCACGGCCACCGCGAGCCTTGCCAAACGTTGCTCGGTGACCTCCTCTACCTCTAGACGTTGGCATAGACTTGGTACTAGAGCCCGATGAGAAAGAATCAGACAAGCCAGAAGAGACTGGCGGCGCTTTTTGGAAACCTCCGCATGAAATTAGTAACATTCAATTGATATAGAGTAATTAACGGAATAATAGTACCTGTAAACGGGTGTTTTTGACTAGCATCATTTGGGCTGGCAGAGGGACGACCGAATTGAGACGGCGCACCAAATGCCATTGCCTGCCCTCTTCCTCGACCAGGTTTTACATTCATGACATGAGCCGAATTTTGAATATTATTGCCGTTTCCAACTGCGGAGTGTGTTGTTCCCTGAGCTCGATTACCCCGGGATGCGCGTCCTCGAGCAGCATTTCCCCGTTTATTTTCCGTAGGGTTCGCAGGAGCTGAGTTGAAGAAGCTTGACATTCTTCCCCTTTCCTTGGTTCACAGGAGTGCCGTCTCCTTCAGGCAGCAGTCAAGAAGACTAGCATGCTAAATGTCCACCGATAGTCTCTAGCGCAAACAGATTCGCGATATTCGGCGACTAGTATAGAGCAAGGAATAGGAGCGGTCACAGCCGTCGTGACTATAGTATATGCATCGCCATAAAGCACGAAAGTGGTGGAGAGAAGTCACGTTGGAGGGATGTTTGGTGTCTACACTAGGCAGTCTGCAGGATCAGGTTCCTTTCTCGGTCCTAGATATCCTAAATAATTAGTGTGTCAGATAGCATATTTTTAAGTCCCTCTTTTAATTATAAACAAAGTATATGTCGAAGGAAACAAGGGTATAGAGCAGGATTTCGACTCCCAGGTTCTCCATAATGACTGAAGCACAAGTGGCTCATCATCATCATCCCAGGCCGTCCGAAGACAACCAAGAATCACCGATCCGTAACCTTGTAGATGCTAGGTGTAGGCCCATGCCAAACTCTGGAAGAAGGGCCTCCTCACGCCTTGGGAGATGGTTTCGGCACTGGTCTGTTGAGTTGCAAGAGACGCGAGGGAATAAGCTGAGAAGGATTCAAATGGAAGTCTTTCTTACAAGTAATATAAATGAAGTCTCTCCCTATGCGCTTGCAATGAAAGAAACAAATACTATTAGAACATCAAGAGGATGGCGTTGGTAAAAGTGTTCTCAAGGGCAGTGAGTGTCAAACGTGTGAATCGTGGTTTGCCAGCTTCCGGATACCTCATTTCGTACCAGTTAAACGCGCTAGTCACGTGGATTAACCGCTGCCGCTTTCCAGAGTTAACGATTGTTCCGTCCTCGATCTATACCATCCCAACAGATATGTATATTGCATTTTCTGAACAATAACTATCTGATATTGTTCATCTACGGAAACTAACTACAGTCGTACATGACTCGGTATAAATATGTCATCATAAGGACAATGCAGCGATTCAAAATTGATACGGAGTAGCACTAATGCTAACCCAGTTGGACGAGAACGGTCAGTAGTTGTCGGGCTCCTGAGTGGTTTCCTTAGAGTTGATATAGATGGCTATTTGATCATATGTATTTTCAACATGAATATTTCTTTCCATATAATGCCACTCCTAACTTTCTACGCCCAAGCTCCGATCAAGCTCATGCCGAAAGCACCAAGGAAAACAAGAATGCATGCACCGACACGGCGTTTGCCACGAAGGAACTGCCAGCTCTCATCGCTAAGGAAATCCTCAGACAGTAATTCCACGAGAGACGCATAGACGAGAAGGCCGGACGAGATCGCGTTCATTACGCCAACCATTATGAGGCCAACCTCGGAGTTGGGGCTATACAAGGTATGCGTAGCCAACCCGATTGCTTGTCCAATGGGAGTGCTATAGTTATGGTTAGCCTAATATTCCCGGTTATAGCATCAAATAATATGGTGGGAACATACGTGCAACCATATGCAAGTGCCATGAGCCATGGCCGAATAGCACCGGGCTCCCACGAGAGTACCGCTATACGTGAGCCGAGAGCAAGACCCTCGAATGTTTCTAAGTAGGATTAGTATAAATCGTAAAATTTCAAAAGTAGCGTAGGTAGACAAGCTTATAACATACGATGGAAGGAAATTGCCACCAGAAGAACTACGAACTGGTTCCCAATCGACACGCTCAATGCCATGCCGATAAAAACACTGTGGAATAGGATGCCGATTTCCAGGAGAACGCATTGGACCACTGCCTTTTGACGTTTTTGTTCAGGGCTTAAAATAGAGTGAGTCAGGCTTTCGGGGTGTTTTTCCTGTACAATCTCCTTGGAGCGATTTCCACTGCGTTCGGGAGCGGTTTCTAGCACATCAGGCGCAACATCCGAGCGGCCAGACACGCTAACTCTATTTAATCGCCGGCCGAAACTTGTTGACCTACCACAGAGAGATTCATGTTCACGGAAACTATAGCCTCTAGTCAAATCTGGTTGGGGACGCCCTGGATGCTGATCCACACCTGTTTGAACGGCGTTGTCATCATTTTCAGGTTCAGAGCTATCCTCGGCGGCATCATTAACCGTGACTGATCGGCATATGTCTCTAGGGCTTCCACACATTCGCTGGGCTGGGCTGAAAATCATTTCTATAGTAGTCACAAGAAAAACAGCAGCGAGTGCTATTGCGCCGGGCATCGCTGGATAATCAGCGGTCCAAAAGCTCGATAAGCAAGGGTTCCCAAGAGATATAAAAGCTGTTGGCAATAAATGGACAAATGCCGTTGCGATCAAAACTCCGGTGCCAAAATGTCTGACGAGAAAAAGAAAGCCGGACGGAATATGCAAGCGAGGGAACTTGACGGCAAGAATCGGGAATGCGCAGGCGGAGGAGGACACGAATAAGATGATGAAGAGAGCACCAACATGGAGGGGTACGTTATAATCGACATCTTGCCCAAGGCCGCTTTCACAGGCTTGATTTCTTCGAGCCCTTTGCGATGTCGTCGCCGGTTTCCCTATTTAAAAGTGATGATTAGAATTATCGAGGGATTCGCGAACTAGAGAAAAGAGACAATTCCTTACAAACGTTGTTGGCAATGTTCTTCACACAGTATATAAGGTAAGTAAATAAAGCAACAGCAACAGTACACCAAACATATGATTGGTGACGGTTAAGCCACTGCTTAACAATATGGATCGAAGATCCTAGATGATAAAAGATGGAGGGGGCGTGGGTGGTTCTTGCAGAGCAAAATTCTAAGAGTTAAGAAAGCGCACTAGAGTTAGCTAACAAGAAGGAAAATTAAGAGTTATATCTTGATCCCACAAAAACCAACCTTCTCGATAACGAGTAAATTTTGCATCTGCAAGGTTGCCGACCTGGGGCGGGGGTATGTCTAGTGTGATTTCATGGGCATTCAAAGCCGGGCCTCCAGATGCTGCATCAAGACTCGAGGATAGGTCCGACCCATTACGGTGCTGACGGGCATTCACGCGGCCATTCAGATCCTCTCTCTTTGTCAAATCAGCAGGCAAAGATGGAGGGTTCTGGTTCCATTCGGGGTGGAGGAAAAGATCCTCCTGATCAGTACGAGAAGGGCAATTCATTGTATGGTGTTAAACTTTCCGTTCAGAAATACAAGAAAGACCAATTGCGCCTGGAGAGCAAGAAGATGAAGAAGGAGAAGAAGGAGAAGAAGGAGAAAGAAGAAGATATGAAGAAAACAGAAGATGAAAGACGAAGAAGGGAAAATTACGTGGCAGAACCCCAGACCGCCCCTCCCCGTCTTCCTCCTCCGCTCCGCTCTCTGTAAACTTGCCCGGAGTTTTCGCCTTGGCGCTAGCCGTTCATCCCGATCCGGCCCGTCATGATTGGCCCGCATCGGGAAAAACGAAAACATCCACAGACGGATTCTTCCCCTAGTTACAACGAAAACAACGCAAGCCCAACTCCAGCATAACGCCATAATATTCCACTCGTGCAAATCATCAAGGGGAAGAGCTAGACGTTGCAGTGACCGTTGACGCGGCCTGATGGTGGGGTTGACCCTGGTCATAACCTCACTTTACCCACCGCCGGTTCGTAGACTCGACACCTTGCTAGGTGGGATCTAAATCCGGTCGTCCAGCGTTATGCGCGATTTAGTATCGGACCCGATCTGAGATCATGATCGGTGGAACAGCGAAGATAAGAAATCCCGTTCAAACCATTCAAATTCGCCTTACGGAGTATACACCAGTGTACACCACTTTGTTCTCTGGTTATACAACATACAAACAGCAATCAGAAAGATAGAGAGACCTGAGGTTTCAGGTTTTCCCTGTCAGTATGACCTCCATGATCGCTAGGTTGAGCCATCCATCCATCCGTCCTGCCCACATCAATGACGGCCCTAGCATTACTCTAAAAAGAAACAAAAGAAATAGCCCAAACCCGAACAGAGCTGCAACTGTTTCATCTTACCTCGTTCAAATTGCCGAAGCTCTGGCCAGTACATCACCAGTGACCCTTATCTTGACAGTTTTCTGTGACGAGGTAAGGGAAATACCGGTAAATCTCATGATAGATCGGACAGACAGATGACGGGGTATGCGCAAAGCTTAGGATTGTTAGGGCACAAAAGTCAAGATACAGAACCCGACCCCATCATGTGCTGAGAACTGTCTGTGCTATATGAGACAAGAGATGAATGGATAGGGCTATCTTGAATCCGTCAAGAAACCGATCCAAGATGCAAGGCACAACCCAGAAACTACGCCTGGTCCAAGAACAAAACCAAGCTCGGGGCTAATAAATTGCATAGTTACCCCTATTTCTACGGAGTAGCTAGCTTGATCCCCATTTTCCATTTAGTCAGCTTACAAAAGCGTGATCGGGTAAATCCAGGCCAGTCTCTTTTCAGGGTGTCAGAGGTTCCGGCCAACCTCCGTACCCCATAAATGAACAAACTGAAAATTGAGATTGAGAGAACTCGAGTTAGAGCTTCAGACGAGTGACGTCTACGGAATACGGTACAAGAAAACTTTTGCTGTGACTCGATAATTTTGTGGCCAAAATCACCTGGAACAATGAAAACTGTCAGCCCCTGTCATCGTGCGGGATCAAAGAAAATGTTATCGCCCGGCTCGGAGCCCTTAGGTCCCATCTCCCGAGAATCAATGAACAAGATCGACAGTGGGGTTAAGATATTGAGCCATAGCTTGGGGTTGAGATAGATTTTAACACGAGAATAAGAGAGCACGGACACTGATACCATAAAATAAATTCATTGGTTCTTTTGCTCTATCAAGACGATCCTGAACAGGGTCCCAGCACGTCAGAACTATTAACAAAAGACACGTCAACGGAAACACAAAAGGCAAGAGAGCAAGGGAGTGATGGAATTGTATATTGATAGTATTATTTTGGTAATTAGATATGCTCTTTCCACCTTTTCCTCGGTTGAAATGTACAAGGACTGATCTGTCGTGGAACTTGAGCAGCACCAGTTCTGATTCGACTACTACAATGAATAGGCCCACTGGCATTTGCGTCTGCATACCATTTTATGAGTGTGGGGGAGCATGATTCTGGCCATATTGGTGGATGATCTTCTTCGCTAGAAATGCGACAAGCCCCGACCAACCTATTATCGTTGGCGTTCCACACCTTCAAAAAATATTTTGCAAATTTTGAATTGAATTTTCTCGACTACGAAAGTAGAAGGGCTGAAAATCACTAATATTTACATATTCCATTCCTTTATTACATTAAGCTTGCCTTTCTATGCAAAAGGTTTTGTTTGTGACGAAAAAGATCTGGTATCACCTGTTAAGCGGGTCAGGCCGTACACATGCAGCAGTACAGATGCAGTGCTCCCCAAGAGAAGACCCTGCATGTTGGTTTGTTAGTTAGTCCAGGCCAGGATTGAGACTTCTTTCCAACCGGACTCGCACCAAAAAAAAAAGGCACTGGCAAGAGTCAGTTGAATTTTTTTTTGTTTTTCTTCTTCCTTGAAGGGCATGCTCTTTCTTTATCAGGCAGTCGCATGAAGTTTTCAATAATCTCCCTCCCCCGAGCACGGACAGGAGACGTGATATGCATATGGCATGTAGGCGACATCGTTATGCAGGCCGCGGAGTACCCGATACAATGACGGAATACGCACTTCTACATGCAGGAATGACACTGATCCAAATGACCTGCCTTGATGATCCCTTCATCTAGTTATCGTAAATGTACTCCGTACCAACATATAACGTCAAGGATTGATTGGATGTACTATTGAAGACCCGACGTTTCATTCAACGCCCTTACGCTGGTGACTGCAGGCGTGAAGATCGTGGCATATCAATTGCCTTGGTTTGAACCGAATCTTCTTGTTCAACCCCAGGGATGATTTTTTTTTGTTGGAAAAAGTCGCCTTCGGAGTGTATCAATGTCGCTCATATCAATACAAAAGCAAGAAGTACAAAATTGTAACAATAATGACAATATTATTAGAGCTAAAAAGAAAAAAAATAACTAAACCTGCCACCAACGCTATATATCCCGGATTTTTCATTCCGACGTAAGACATTAGTTAATTACAATGAAAAAAAGAATCAATATATCAAAAGAAGCCTGAAAAAGGTTCTAAATTTTTAGGGGGCAACCAGAAACTCCAGAGCGACTCCCGGATTCCTACCGGATAAACCAACTTGAGCTGCATTGCCCCTTCCAACAAAAAAAACGACCTACTTCCAAAAAACAACGTCATCTGGTACAAAAAAAGGGTAATTCAGGCCTTTTTTTTTATATATATATAATAAATTTCAGATTATCAGTGTATATCTGTAAATGGTTCCTACTTGTACCGAGTAGTATGTTCTCTGTCATGATCATTCGATGAAATGAGCTGTGGATGGCCAATCCCTGTGTCATTGAAGGGATGGTTGGGCACCATCGGCAGGTAGTCAAAATGAGATCTTGAGGAATGGGGTGATTCGGGAAGAGGCATTCCATTATGTTGCTGGATGCTTAAACTGGGAGTTTCCATGGGCTGGGTGCTGAGAATATGTGGAACAAGCTGAGAGCCATTGTTAGGATAGGCCATATTGCTATAGATGGGTGACGGTTCGAATGGAGACCAAGGTTGGGAATTGCGGAGGTGCATATGATCTTCGACAGGCGATGGAACGAATTCTGTCTGTGGGAAGTATTCAATAATACCTGGATCCTGGGGGCCAGGTTTAGAGTCCATCCTAAATTCTGATAGATTCGGAGGCTGATAGAAAGGGTTTGGCGCTCTCTCAGGACGTTGGAGTGAAGTTTTCGATAAACGAGTTGGTAAGGCATCACAATTTTCTTCTTGTGCATGAGATAGCTTTGGGGTTCTTTTTGAGGTCTCATTGGTATTTGACCCTCCGTGAGTGCTACCATCACTTTCGGAATCCCGATCTACTTTGGTGGTGACATCCCTATTTGCAACGTATATTATGGTGTTGCCGTCTATTTAAATTGAACAAGTCAGAAAATGTCACAGTATATGCAGATGAAACGGGTTCTTACCTATTTCTCCCCTCTCGTAGCTCTCCTCTAGTCTTCTTACTCTATATATCTCATCCAATATTTCAAGTCTTTCTCGTGGTTTAATTTGCCTTTGCGCATCTCGTCCAGCTTCCTCGAGTTTATCAGCAGTCATCCCGTGGGACTCTCCTAAGGATCGAAAGATGTGGATAAGAAGCCGTATCCTCTCTGGCTTTTTTAAATGATCTGGCTCTCGATGGACAACACCAGGTGGCCACCAATCTGGCTTCGTTTTTTCAGGATCTCCCTTCTCACCTAGAGCTCCACGTCCCCCATTATAAGGATGCTTGACCTGCTTTCTTGGTTCAATAAGCTTAATGTAAGCTTTGGCCACCTGTCGACAGTTTATTTGTTGAAATGTTTTAAACGAATTTTCGTAGAATGCTATTATTTTCTCCGTATCGCCAATTTTGATGGGAACCCGTAGTATATTTTCTTCGTCAGAAGCCAGATGAAGCGAATGAAAGCCTTCTAGACGGCGTTTTTTGCTGGGATGAACTTGATAATCTAGTTCGTGGGGCGCCAGACTTGCTCTTCCAGGATATGTTCCAGAATCCCCTGTAGAGATATATGAGCATCAAAAGTATCAAAGCATAGAAAAGTGAGAAATGGATCTTGTACTAACCAAAACGTGAAGCTGGTTGGTCAACAATTTTTACGCCCACATTTCGTGTACAGAAATTCCTGAACTCTGGTGTGAAAATAGCCCCTCTATACTTTTCAAGGCGCGGGGAGGTATGTAGCCTGAGCCTTCCAGAACCATTGATGCCAATTAAGGCAAAATTGGAATATGGTACCCGAATACCATCTGAAGTGTTGCTATGTATAGACTATCCAAATATTAGCATTGATCTGAGTTCATCCCCCCCCCCCCCCCCCCAAAAAAAAAAAAAAAAAAAAAAACTAATTTTTGGTGCACATTGGAGCTTATGGTCCACGCAAACAGTCACCACCTCTTCTGA